>OX387341.1:20988412-21456282 GCA_947562085.1 Eudonia lacustrata
ATTGTAAATAGGTCCATCATAGGACACGGGTGTCCTTAAGCGGACGTCGCGAGCGGGCCACTAGTAAATAGATAGATAAATAGATAGATAATACTTTTATTGCAACACTATAAATATAATCATAAACAGAAAAAAATTGATAGTTTACAAAGTTAAAATTAACAAATTGGCGGTCTTATCGCTTTTAAATAAATAAGGAGATTGCAGAAAGTAAGCTCTATACAATCGCGCTCGAGAAGGAATCTGAATCTCGGGCTGTCTCGGACCAGTTCGAGCGTCAGCTGTTGCGAGATTCGTGTCTGTGAGAAGTTGTCTATATGTGCGTTGGTTTCCAAAAAAACGGTGTTTTTAAATGAGTTTTATTCGAAATGTATAAGGATTATAAATCCAAAAAAATATATATTTTATTCATTGGCCTTTTATGTAGTAATTTCGGCTGGTATTTTCACGATATTTTACAATTTCCTGCATCGAATATAATATCAAACATACGTCTTATTATTAAACTAAATATTATTTTATTCAGGCTATACACCGTTTCAGACAAAGAAAAATATACCAAACCAATTGTCTTTGAATATGTAATAGTTGTCGGCCATCATAATTTTAATACCTAATAACTAAACGTTCAAAAAAATCCACATTATTGCCTAATTCGACGCTCACGCCATCATTCAGTCCCGACTCCCGAGCGGAACGCCTTGGAAATCTCACAGTCGGAAAGGCAGGAATACGCTATAAGGCTAAAATAAATAAATAAATAAAATCTTTATTGAAATACGTTTACATCTATTGTTTACAATAAGCTCTAAACTAATAATCTAAAATAAATTAAATGCTGTTGCCTGAGCTTGGTAAACCCTGTTTTTCAGGCGAATGTGGGCTTAGTCTAACTTTAATATAAATCAAAACTTAAATGAATAATATATAACAGTTTATACGCTAAATTACAATCTAATATAAAGACAAATAAAATAATAATAAGTTAATACACACAGAAATAAACAAACAAAGAATTACTTAACGACGGTCAATAACCCCTCCGTATCGTCGTAGGTCAATTTTTGTAGTTCTTCCTGTACAACCTTTTTGCAGTTGATATTGTTTAATGGATAAATATAGCATTTAGCATTTATCCTGTTGTACAGAAAGGGTCCTAAGAATATAAAGAACCTTGATGAGAAAGCGCATTTTGTACATTTGAGATAAGTGCAAACCATGTCCTTCCTCCTTTTGTTAGTACTTTCAGTGCTGTAAGGAAGAGCTTTGTGCTGTTTTAGTATTGTGTTTTTTATAAATAATTGCCGAACTCTTAAAACTTTACAGGATTCACCTATCCTGCAAAAGAAGCCTATTAGTAAAATCGGGCCTTGCCGAGCAGCCGTACTCGCGCATTTAGTAGGGATTTAAACATAGTAAGTAAGACAATCATTATATCAAGTCAAAATCTGCGAATTTATTTGCGAAATATTTAGTGTCCATTTAGTGAGTACAAAAATTAAATGTGAAATATCAGTAGTTTAGTTATAATATTGAAAAAATATAACAAAAATGGGTAACTTTGGGATTTTTTCTATCGAATGAAGTTTATTGGATCTTGTAACTAAATGCGACTTTGACTAGATTAGATCCTTAACTAATACATATTTTTTTTTCCAGAATTCAAACCATTGTTTTCTAAGTCTCAGATGGTTTGGAAAAACTCAAAAGCGCGGCCTACTTAGCCTTAAGCTTACCTTCTAGGTTCTTTTTTTTTTCCTTTAGTTGATGGCTTCGTGCGATTAGCAGATTTAGCCAATGTCAAAGTAATTTTTCTGATAAGTAATATATAAATAAACAATATTTCCTTCTTGTATAGATGATGATGAAAGATAATAGAAATGAGAAGTGAGAAATGATATACCCTCCAGCCCCTCGAATCTCAGTAAAGATGTGGGGCTTTACTAAGTTCTTGGGCGGACTTCTTGAGAGAATTTGAAAAGTGAAGTTGCACTGTTTTGTTTCATTTGCCAACACTCATGCGCACTTACGAACACTTAACGGTTAATAATCCACCATTATTACACATTATTATTCGACTTAACACAAATTTTAGAAAACAAAACAAAACCGCAGACATGACTCTTCACTTTCCCGCCAAGAAGTCCCCTTCTTTTTATTTTGTGCTATTAGTAAGCCGAGTTAACCGTTTCTTCGTCGTGGAATATAACAAAACAAAACACTTAACAATGTATTGATGTAATTTATCGAAAACATTGTATAGTTGAAAACTATTAACATATTTACTTTAACTAAGTATACCGTATCATGCTGTATCATAGCAACTGTGCACACAAACAGTTTTGTCACATGTGGCAAGTGAGTACGTGGATTAAAAAAAATATGCAAATACGAGTAGAAAGAAGCTAAAAATACATTTGCGCTTGTCTACTATCGCACTTGTTCAAATATCACCGGTACGGCGTAATCGATTGTTATTTAAATCCTTTTGTTATACATATTCGAGAACAAATATGTACAGAGTTAGAAGACATATTGTATATTAGGTTACTAGCGCTGGTGTGCGGTAACTGGATTCATAACAACGATACCCTATCCTTCGGACTTATTAAAAAATAAAGCACCCTCCTCAATTAACTATAATTATATAAACGGTACCCTAACATGTCCTCATTGCAGACGGACCTTTGCTGCTAAAATAGGAAACATTAATCACCTAAGGGCCCACCGTTAAACTTACAGATGAGCAATGGTCACCGTAGCCGAAATGGGCCAAGGAAGGAAACATATATATAAGTTATCGCATAAATGGTTTTTGTAATAACTGTTGAAATGATAAATAAATTAAAAAAAAATAAAAATATATTTACAGCTTTTTACAAGCATCGAAAATGGCGTTGTTAACAGAATTCATTTATTTTAAAAAGCCACAACTACATAATACAATTCCACACATTTCCATAAGATAATAGACTACGTTTTACATTAAAATTTAATTCCGATAAAAGTTGTATGTAAGTACACAGCGTTTACATAAAATATAAATAATATTCTACTTAAACAGGCTACTAATCATTCTAATACTGACAGTCAGAATATTTATGCTATCGGAAAATTCATAGTCAACAGAGTCTCTCAAGAAGTGGGCCTTAAAATGATCATGGAGCAGACGAAAGTTATGCCGAACTCACGTGTCGTACCCACTCCTCTGAAGGTTGGGGACTCTGCTCTTAGCAATGGACGTCTTTTGGCTGAGATGAGTATTCATAGTGGCACCAGTGATGTATTTTTAGTAGCTATTTTTACTTCCTGTTTTTTTAAATGTGACTTATTGTATGTGCCGTGTATTACCAATAAATGTTTATTCATTCATTAATTATTCAAGTATTTTTTAATGATAAAAGGAAAATATGTCGATCAATGGTTCGTGTGCAGCACCGGTGGTAGCTAGCCAGGCGAACTTAAAACAAGCTCAAACTGAGTAGTACGATAATATGAACTTACCCATAATGTTATCGTCATTTTACTTTACTATACTTTATGGTTACCATTGGAAAGTTCGACAGTTATTTAACAAATTTTCATTTCACAAGCATCAATTTCAATGTCAATGTTTCATTTCAAAAACTATTGCTTTAAACAATGGATCAAAACATAAACATTCAAATGGCAAGCTGTCACTTTAAAAATCATCATTTAACTTTATTTTAAAAGATAAACTGACATGTCAACATTTTCCAGAAAACGTACGTTTTACAATAAACTGACATGTAAACATTTTTAAGAAAACAATAGGGTACGTTTTACAATGGATAATGTGTGAAACATTATAGAACCTCATTTTATATAGTTAAGAAATGAACCCGGAACTGGTGCCGGTGGCCTAAACTAAACCACAAAGGCGGTAAAAAACCTTATACTCGTACTATTATATATCTTACAAAGGAAGTTACACACTAATAGACTTTACAGGACAATTAGCCGTTTCATATCACACAAAAATAATGCAGTTAAATATTCGAGTACCTAAATGTCATGATAGTAAAAACGAATCCCATATAAAGCTGTTATTATGTGGTTTACGTAACCGCAAAGTATTTTTGTTATGCGGTTAACTGCCTGCTTTGGTTAATAAGCTAATAGTGCAATATCAGACACAGTTAGTCAAATTAACTAAAAACTTTTGTTAATGAATCAATTATTATTTGTTATCGTTATTATGATAGATTACATTTAACAAAGCAAATAAAGTGGCTAACTGTTTTAAAATTCAAATCAAGTTGTTGGATCTAGTCGTTGTCCTGAGATAAAAGTCGTTAAAACGCACCATCTTTTATTGGGCCAGCGTTGTGGGTAAAAAGACCCAATTGCTATTGCTTATGTGGGTATTTATAGGCTGATATGATGAGATGTAAATAATGTTGGTACCTACTTAGAAAACGTATACCAATGTCCTTTTCTAAAATATAATAAATAAACAAATTAGGTTCGTAAGCATGCAAATACGATGACGTGCTAAACAGAAGGTTGCACAAACAATAGTTAGGTAGCATTTTCGACCAAACAATGCGAATGACCGTCGCAACAGCGAGCTTGGTCGGTCGAAAAGACCCGCGGGCGCGCGGCGCGGCGGCGTGGCGAAACAAACAGCGCCACCGGCGGCGGGTTGCGCAATAAATTATTTTATTCCAGGCGAAAACAATTTTGGCTACTCTCACTTTTTGCTACCGGTTTTTTGCTTCCGGGCTTCGTTGTTTGAACCGAAAAATCGACACGTGGCAGTTGTTAGAACGGTCGTTTGCTTGACGGCTGAATTTAAATAGTAATTTAATTAAAGCGGATAATAGAATACATTAAAAATGAAATGTACATTGAAAAAATATATGACTTAGCACAATATATGTGTATTGGTAACATACAAAGACAATAACTCTATCAAATTTTGTAAGGGTTGTTTAAGCTGCACTTATAGTATGGTAGGTGTCACCATAGAGAGTATTTGGTATAAATAACTTGTTTCGATAATGTTGTGGGTTGGATCCTTTTTTATAAACAACGTATAATTCTGTGGAAATTTCTATATCTCTTTACATATAAAAGAGAAGTCCTAACTGACTGAAGAACAATCAACATCGCGCAGCCCGAACCACTGGATCTATGTAACGCTCAATTTTTGTAGGCAGGTCTGTTTCGGTAGGTGTTTACGACGTAAGCAAGAGATAACACGGGATTTTCCGAAACTCTCTCAGTATCACGGGACATGGGTGTTTACGGTAGCTTGTGTGATATAACAGCTTCGACTTACTGTGCAGAAGGAAAACTGAAGCAACAAACATATATATACAACGACATACGAGACAACATAGCCCTACGCATGCACGGATCGTTTCATATTTTTTTGCACAAAAAAATACAACACGTATTTGAATTTTTTAAATGTTTAATTATTTGCGATATGTTAGAAGGTTTTTTTATTAAAGTAGCCGTTAAGACGTATTTGTTGTTATTTATTTCTAAAGTGCTTACAAAAAAACAACAAATCAGTGACGATGTTTAACTTATAAATTATTTATACTACTAGTAGGTTTATGTTGTAATAAGGTTATAATTATAAACTTATAATTAAGGTTATAATTATTAACTTTTTTGAGTGGTAGTGCCACGCTGCGTTGCAGCACCAAATGGGCCGGCTCGCCCGGCGTAACACCACCCTCTCACAGAAAATCGGCGTGAAACAACGGCACTCGTTGCTGTTGTGTTTCGTCCGGTGAGTGAAACTACTGGAGGCCCATCTCTCACCCCTCCCCCCTCCCAATTCCTACTCCCTCCTCAAGATCCAACTCCTTTCCAAGGTTGGCAACGCATCTGCGATAACTTTGGTTTTGCGGGTGTCCATCGGCGGCGGTGATTACTTTCCATCAGGTGACCCGCCTGCTCGTTTGCCTCCTTAACATTAAAAAAAAAACTTTAACTTCGTATTTTTGCAATAACGACTGTCTAACTACAAGGCGCAGTAAAACTTCGCAGCTTTATTTATGTAAAGGTGAATAAGGTGATCCGTTAAATAATGTGAAAAATGTCTAAACTATTGACGAACGCAAGCTTATCGTTTCGATATGAACTAGAAAATATATAAACAATCACGTATGGAACAAAAACTGTAATAATTAATAAAAATTCGAGTTTCAATTTCTCAATATTGAAACGAAGATTTTGCAAAAAGCACAATTTTAAATTAAGCAACCATCCAATAGACTTAACACAATACAAAATGACCTAAGAAATTAAGTGTCGTTTATTGTTTTTTTGGCAAAAAGATGCAAAACTACAATCGCCAGCACGGTGGAGCACGGTGGACCACGGTGGACTCAGCTGCCGCCATAAATCAATCGTCGGCCATTGACAACAAAATGGCGTGACATTGGCTCTGTAACTTTCGCATCTTTTATTTTAAACCGTCTTTTATTTTATCGTCGCTTAAAACAGAACAATTGGCAATAGGTATACGTCACGTTAAATAGCCAATAAATATTTCCCTGAATTTGTTTTCAGTATCCATAACTTTATTTTTTAAGTAACATGTCTTAATAAAGTTTTCTTATATTACAGTCTTAGAGCATTAAACCAACATTACAGTAAATGTTAACGGGAAAATATCACATGCATAAAAACAGTAACAAAATGTGGTAACATTGCCATTAATAATTACGTAAAACGTGTAAACTGTTACTGTGTATTACTTTTACAGAACTATTTTATTCCTTTAGGTTAAAACTTAACTTAAGCTGCTTGCAGTATAATGATTAACCAGATCCAAATTCAATAATTCATAAAAAAGGATAAATTCTGACGGAATCTCATCATTATCGTCAGCATTATCTGGTTGACAGCTGTTGTCTTTAACCATGAACTAATTAGTCTATGCTTTAACTATATTATATCTTTAAAAATAGACTTATTTTTGTTTCCAAAATCGACACTAACACGTGTATCAACCAGTAACTGGGTTTTAGTATAAAAAAATTGTAACATTCCAAAAACAAAAGTTAAAAAAAGTGGCTGCTAGTTGAGCGTGCAAAAACCGTCGCAGGCACAAGTCGGCGGCACGAGGCGCAGCTGCCGTGCTTCCTCTTCCTAATTTTAAAAAAAAGAACTCCAATCCAAATATCGTGTCCCAAAAGCTGTCACCAAAGAAATCGCATGCTTACACTTAACGTAGGTACTCGTTTTCAACAGAATAAACAAAAAAGTTCTAGAGTTACATTCCAATATTGAATTGACTCATATTTTCATTTAACTTTTTTATCTGAGGGTAAATAATGTGCGGTGTCTATCTAGGTTTTATAATACTATCTACTAAAATATAGATAAAAGAAGACACATATTTTATATGCAAAAATCTCGTTTTCATTTTTCGAACAGTGCACGGCTGCACAGTAGCTTGCTTCCATTCGGTTTTAGTTTCTTGGAAGGACTTTGCACAAAACAATAAAGAAAGTGAACGTCAATGCTTTGCAATTCTTTTATTCTCAGCAATCGAAAGCTTTTAAAGAAAACAAAAAACTAATAGCTGCCCTTAAAATTGAAGGCCGTTGGGGTATTGAAATTGGAATAACGTGCGAAATTAGCACGTATCGTGTTTAAAAAAGTCAATAGGGCGAAAAAAGTCGATTCAGGTGGCGTGGCTTACCTTTGTTACGGCAGGTTTGTAAAAAACCCCTCGGCAGGTTTTTTCTGATCGCTTTACGGCGATAAAACGATTTGCCGGCGCGATCCGCGACGCGTTTGGGGTGTTTTTTACCTTGCGCGCTATTTTAGGGTTGGTTTTTGTATAGATATTGATCTCTCTCACGTTTTTTAAACGGTTTTTATCCGTGTATCGTGTTAATGCCACTTGATTATGGGATGTTTACGCGTGTTACTTTTTTATTTTTTTTATAAGGTAGGTAAGTTACGTTTAGTTGTGACCTGCTTTTGATTCGTTCTCAATGAATAGATGTCTATGGAAGATTTATTTATCTACTTTTGAATTGATAAGTCCATTCAAAAATGTTATTTCAAATTTATGGTGGCTCGATAAATGTTGTAATTGGACATTATTAGGGGTCAGCTGCCCTAAGACGGTATGGCCTATTATTTCGCCTGTTGTTGGGGTCAAAATGGTCGAGGGTCAACGATTTATGACAATTTGTCACAAAATTTAAGAGGTGATATTGTTGCTGAAATGACAATTGCATTATCGGCACGATTTTTTTTCTTGGAAAATATTTTTATGTTTATACAAAGTGTAACAGAAAGGTGTGGTAAAAATGCATATATGTATTTTTACGTATATATAATATATATATATATATATATATTTCATTTTAGTATTCGCTGTAATAAACATACTGTCCTAGTATCGCCACCATTTATCAAAACATTCTTGATTTTAACGCCAATGTGTCATGTAGAATTTTAACAGAAAGTTTATATCTACCTAACCTCTACATTCTTAATTTATGAAGTTTTAATACCTCTAAGATTCTTAGTGAAAACATAAATTTGGTTTAAAGTTTATGGATTTTTTTTCTATGATTGGGTACTTTTAACAAACTTAATATTTCATTATTCCTAAGATAAGTAAGCGAGTTTAGCAATAAATCTTCCGAAAACTCCACAATTGGACCGAATTCAGTTCTCGAGCCTCACGACCGTTAACCTTTGCTCCAAGACGTGCGCGACCTCCTGACCGTTACGCCATTTGTATCCCGACACAATCCGCACCGTTGACCCGTAAGCCAAACATCTTCCCATCCCTAACAATTCCAAATTTAAAATAACTCACAGTCCAACATAAATCACACATCGAACACAAGGAGTTCCGTTCGGAAATGTGCCGATACTGGCAAACGGTCCGAAGCACAATAGCCAACAGTATTCGGTTACATTTTATTTTTCCAAAAATGTAACAATGTACAATTGTTATCAAGGCAAAAGGGTAGATTTTAGTAATCTTCTTAATGGCGTGTGTGAAAAGATTATAAATTAAGTTTCTGCAACAAATAAAAGTGACCCCTGGCCATTGTCCGGGTGTCAATATGTGTGACCGTGGGTATTGTGCGTGACCCCAGCGGGCTTAGCGCCAATTTGCGATCGCTTCGCTTCACAGCCGTGATCGCTCGGCCAATGCGAGGATTTCGAACGATTTACAATTCGATGTCATTACAATAATGGACTGTTACAAAAATTATATTTTTTTTTCAGCAACAGATGCCTTTTAAGAATGTTGTAACGGTTGATAATATGATATCATTGTCCCTGGAGGTGTGGTAAGTCTACCTAAAATAGAATTGAAATTAGGCCTCCATAGAAAAAAATATGTTCGTACATTTTTATTAAGAAAACTGGTGGTTGCCCAGTGGTCGAAATTGTCCGCAAAGTTTTACAGTTCGACCCAAAGAACTGAAAAAACTGTTTCATATTTCGGCTGAAGGGCTTGTCGTGACCATAAAAAAAAAACCAGACTATAATTTTTGCATTTCGAAGAATTTTTAAATTCTTTCTACATCAATTTCAATTTCTGCGCAGTATATAAAGTATGAACCCAAGCAATGTTTATTGAATTATACTTACACTTATTTATATTTACTATAACATATTGTATATCAATTTTATCATTCCGCATTCCAAAAAAAGCAAAGTTAAAGTTTACATGTAGAACATGTAAGCTTTAATTTTGCCAAATCACACACTCCTCTGTGCCTACAATATGTTAAAAAAGGAACAAAGTTTTATCTCCTCTTAGATTTATTGAAATACTAGCAGCCGCTCGCGGTTTCACCCACGTGGTTCCCGTTCCCGTAAAAATATCGGGATAAAAAGTATCCTATGTTTTAATCCAGGTTATTAACTATCTGTATGCCGAATTTCATCCAAATCCACCCATCCGTTGCAGCGTGCAGAAGCAACAAATATACACACATACATACACACAAACTTTCGCATTTATAATATTAGTGTGATGTTACACCAGCTTTTCAAAGGTAAAAGAAAACGTGAAAAACTATTTAATATTTTGGGTGAAATAATAGCAGTAAAATTAAAAAAAAAACAGCTAATCTATGTTTGCTATTGCCAGATTTGCTCCGTTAATTTGTAAACAATGTATGAAATAACAACAAATAATAACTTGGAGAGGCCTATGTCCAGCAGTGGACTAGTATAGGCTGATGATGAAATAACGTTTATTGAATTCTTGGTGTTCCTTTGTAAAATAAGGTTGTCATAAGCATGTTTAACCTTTTCACCGCCCAACTGTCCTGCACGCGATGTCCCGCTGTACGCCAACGTATAAATGTATTTTAATAAAGTAGGTACAAAGAAGAACTTCTATAGAAGTGCTGGCGTGGACGGCACGAAAATCTTGAACTTCTATAGAAGTTGTTGGCGGTAAAAAGGTTAAAAACGGTGATTCGGAGGCTCGTTAAGCTGTTGGTCCCGGTTGTTGTAAGATGACAGCTAGGATGACAGTCATTAAAACCCACAAATACGCACTGGGCCAGCGTGGTGAGATATGGCATGATCTTCCATGTGCTTTACGTGCGATAATAATGATATTCCCAATACTCTACTCTATTTTACTTATTAGTTGGAATCTGGCCCTTACCGTATCGGATTTTGGCTGTGTTAGGGCCACCAGCAATCAGTTTTGGCAAAAAGTTTTAGGTTATATTTTTTTGTACTTCATACGGATTTTTGACTCGCGTTTTAATGAAATATTATATTATAAATATTAGTGTTTATATGATACCCTTACTACTACTACTAGGGTAGATGGCGCTGCCAACTAGTAAACATTAGCTCCGTATTGATATAACATTTAAAAATACCAAGAGTTGATTATAGTCAGCATACTTATGAACTTTGTGTGTAGTGCGGCCTAAATATTGTGCACAAGTGTTGTTTTCAACAATTTCCAGACGTGTGTGTGTAAAATTGAGTCTGAATAGTGCTAAAGATAAACTGACTTATATTCAATGTTATTCGACATCGTGCTAAAAAAATACTGTTAAGGTCATATATGTGATAATTGCAACACAATACAATCAAGTGATCAACTCATAAGAACTCAGTGCTCAAATTAAGAACAATTGTTCGGCCCGGACGGTTAATTTTAATTTAAAAGTGATAACGTACTACAGCATTGTCAACCTTCTATCGTCGTGTCTAAGGTTATTCTTACTAAAATTTGAATTAACGCCATCTACTTAGACACTTTCACATTATTGTCATTGATCACGGCATTGCTTGCTGAATCAGTAGCGACATCTGCTGACATCTAGTGAAACTTGAACAGGAGTGTAGGGAGAACCAAAACGTCACTACTAAATTCGTCGCTCATCGCAAGGCACCAGTGGCGCAGTGGCAAGTGTAGTCACCTCTATACCCGGAGGTCGACAGTTGGAGCCCTCAACAAACTATCACTTTTTGCAACAAATATTTTATATTTAGAAATTTTAATTACATTTTCATCTTACAATGGCATCTTCTGCACCAAATCAGAAAGCCAAAATAACCGGCCGTAAGTTGTCAACGTCGGTTATTTGTAATAAATGTAAATTTTCCGTGTCTTTAAAAGACACTATTCAATGCTCCAAATGCAAAAACAGATACGAGTTTGATTGTACTGGTTTGTCAGAAAAGTTGTATCGTATCATGGATAAGGACAAAAAGCAAAACTGGAAATGTTCCCCTTGCTTACATGTGCGAGTAAGATCTACAGTAAGTACAGAACAAAGCAATGTGATGACAAGGCGGCAAAAAGCTACGAAGACTATCATGGATGTGCAGTCCCCGCTGCCGGCGGAAAATGTTGTCCAGTTGAATAGTACTAATCCATCACAGTCTTTCAATCTTGATAATTATTGCGATTCTCAAGCCGTACCAGAAGAGGATATATTGTCCGATGACTCGTACTTAGCTATAGAAAGGACATCAAGAAGCGCTGAGCACACCTTATTAAACGACACTATTACCGAATATGAACTTCGCGAAGAAATAAATCAACTAAAAATCAACCTAATTTCTACTGAATCAGAACTGGAAAATACAATATTAGAAAATAACACTCATAAAAAGTGCATTGCGAGGTTGAACAAAGAGATACAATTACTTAAAAGACTCTGTAAAATCCCTTTAAAAGAGGACAATACTCATAACAATGAACGTTCGTCTCAATGTTTAAATTTCGTAACCCCTTTGAAGGTTCCTATGTCAGATGGAAAGAGAAGACAATCACATAATTTCATACACTTTCAAACAAAAATCTCAGAACTAAAACAGTCTTTATTAAGTGCAACATTAGAAATAGATAACCTGAAAAAACAAATCTCTGACTTCCAACAAAAGTTAAATAAATCAAGCACAACAACAACATCAAGCTTCACTACCTTTTTAAACTACTCGCAGAGTATACCAGAAACAGAACATAGTGTACTAAACGAAAACAAGAGTAGAGAATGTGTCATATCATCATATCAAAAGGCACATACCATATATATAATAGGAGATGAACAGCTCAGAGGCTTGTCTGCTAGTATATCACGATCCAGGTCAGGAAGATGGAACGACAAATACAGAACTTCTGCGACAATACTCTCGGGCGCGTCAAGCTCAGTAATATTGCCGTATTGTGAGAAAATAGCTGCAAATTTAACCAAGGACGATATTGTGATCCTAGGCTTTGGTTCCCATGACAGGGATTTACACAAATTCCATTCTAATCTTTGCATAGCAATCAATATGTTAACCAAATCATCATCTGTCTATGTTGTACCAATAAATTGTAATCCATACTTTAATGAATATAATTTGTACAAAACTATGGAAATATGGATAAAGCATTTTGTCAAATGTAATTTAATCGATTTTAATGGTTATAAATTCCGTAATGAATCTTACTTTATTAATAATGTTTGTAATAAAAATTAATCTATGTGTTGACTATACTGAATACAAAATGAAATTTCTGACGTTTAAAAATATAATCAAGTTGACAAATAATAATATCGTTAGCAGGGGAAATAGGCAAACTCAAAAATCTGTATCTACAGAATCACCAAAAAAAGGTACTATACCTTTTTACTTTAACTTAGAACGTAAACATTTCTCGAAAAAATCAAATGCTCCGTCACCCTTGCAGTGCTCCCCATCGAATGTCTCATCGGATAATAATAACATAAAACAGTTTTTTCGCGACTAACGGTTCTAAATCTGTGACATTGAATAATTTCAAAGTGCTTCATCAAAACATTGCAAGTATCATGTCTAAAAAGGAAATATTAGATTTAACAATTTTAGAACTAACAGACGGAGGGAACCAACCTGATGTAATATGTTTAACTGAAACTTTTTTAAAGTCAGGACATGAGAGTTATGTTAACATCGATAATTATGAGATGATATCTGCTTTCTCCAGAAATAAAAAAAGAGGCGGCACCTGTATCTTAGCAAAAAAAGGTCTTATTTGTAAGGATCTAACTTATTTAAAAAACCACTCATCAGAACTAACTTTTGAATGTTGTGGTATACAAATCGAATCGAATAAACTAATTATAATTTGCCTCTATAGAACACCAGCATCCGATCCTAATATATTTATAAAAAAAACTAGAATGCGTTCTTCATAAAATATTGATTAAATATAAATTCAAAATAAATATAGTTATTGCAGGTGACTTTAATATAAACACCTTGCTCAAAGGAAAAATTACAGAAAATCTTCAGGATTTAGCTATTAATTACAACTTAATATTCCACATTAATGAACCCACTAGAAAGACATCTTGTATAGACCATATACTAAGCAATATTAAAAATGCAACGGCATCAGTATTGCCCCTCCATCTCTCTGATCATGACACAGCCCAATTATTAAGTTTTCCCGTAAGATACAAAAACATTAAACCACGGTCTTACTTTGTTTTTAGAAGAGATTTTAATAATGAAAATATCTCAAAATTTAAAGACTGTTTAAATAGCCTCTCTTGGTCAGATGTCTACGGAGAGACCGATTTAAATGTAGGGTTCAATACATTTCACGAGTTAATATGTCTTTTCTATACACTTTGTTTTCCAAAACTTAAAATAAATATTAATACTTCTAATAAAAGACAAACTTGGATAACAAATGGGCTAAAGTTGAGTTGTAAAAATAAGCGAAATTATCGTTACAAATATTATAGACACAAATCAGAAGCAAACAAATCTAAGTACATAAAATACTCAAAGATATTAAAAAGATGTATTTATAACTCAAAAAGAAACTCTAATATTAAATTTATTTGTAATAGTAACAATAAATGCAAGGCTTCATGGGCCATAGTTAAAAATGAACTAAACACAACACAATTTAATAATAATAATATAGAAAAAATCAAAATTAATGAAACCATATTGACAGACCCCTTAAGCATATCCACCGCATTTAATGATCATTCCATTAATATACCTGACAAGGTAAATACTGACTATTCAATTAAAAGTATAACTAAACGACAGATATTGAATTCCATATTCTTAATACCGCTATCTAAAGATGAAGTGAAAAAAGAAGTCATGTCACTTAAAAATACAACATCTGAAGGGTATGATGAAATCTGTACAAAAATTATTAAAGAATGTATTAATGAAATCTTAACTGTTTTGACGCATCTTATAAACCTATCTTTATCGTTGGGCATATTTCCAAATGTTCTTAAGCGGTCTATAATAAAACCCTTATTTAAAAAAGGAAACAGCGAGGATTTGGATAGCTACCGCCCAATTGCGCTGATATCGATATTCTCGAAAGTTTTTGAAAAATGCATGTACAAGAGGCTCGAAGACTTTTGTAATAAATTTCACATATTAGATAAGAATCAATATGGCTTTCAAAAAAACAAATCCACGACGTTAGCTATGCATGAACTTATCGGGACAGTTATATCGAATCTTAATAGCAAAAACTTAACAACTACCTTATTTATTGATTTATCCAAGGCATTTGATCGCGTTTCACACCAACTCCTGTTGCAAAAAATAGAATTAATCGGTATAAGAGGACCGGCTTATAAATGGATTAAGTCTTATCTGAGCAATAGGCAACAATGTGTTATTATAAACAAATTAAATAAAAATAACGAAGTAATACCATACTCGTCGGAGTATAAAATAAATGAATTTGGTGTACCGCAAGGAAGCGTATTGGGCCCAATATTGTTCCTCTTATACATTAATGACATCACCGATGTAACAAAACACAAATGTATTATGTTTGCAGATGACATCTCAATTGTAGTGACATCACAAAATAAAAATTCAATAATTGAACATGAAAATGATATATGCAATACTATAGACAAATTAATTAAATGGCTTGACATACACGATCTTAAAATTAACTTAATTAAAACTAATTATATACAATTTAATAATCAAAGAAATTCTAAACCTATACAATTACACATTCAATATAATAATACAATAATCGAAGAAGTAAAACAAATTAAATTTCTAGGATTAACTATAGATCAACACATCAATTGGATAACACACATAGATAATGTTTGTAGCAGAATAAATAAATTTGCATATGCTCTTAAGCAGGTCAGGAATGTAACAAATGTAAAAACTGCCATTACAACATATCATGCTTATGTAGGATCCATACTGCGTTATGGATTAATAATGTGGGGTAATAGTATTCATATCAATATAGCTTTTATTGCCCAGAAAAGATGTGTGAGAGCAATATGCGGTGTTTCTCCGATGACGTCTTGCCGTTCACTGTTTGCAAGACTTGGCCTACTTACATTGACATCTTTGTATATTTACGAAATATGTGTATTTGTACAGCAAAATAGTAACCTGTTTAAAAAGGCTTGTCAAATTTATCCAAGAAACCGTAGAAATCCGAACAGATTAGTATATAATGACACCCCTAAAACAATGCAATACAGCAAAAGCTGCACAACCATGTGCTCAAAGATTTATAACAATATACCTGATAAATTTAAATCTATGAATAGCTATCCGTTTAAGACTGCCTTACGTAACTGGTTACTGTCGCACACATTTTATGATATCAACGAATTTTTTGATATTAAGAATTAGTTATTGTGATTGTCGCTAAGGTATACCTACTATAAGTTATTATTAATTAATTAATTTAATGTTATCAATAATATTTGCATGCCATTTTGTTTCGGCAAAACATGATTGTTCACATTATTTTATTTTACCACCATGTATACCATGTTTTTATGCAATTAAATCATTTTATTTATTTTTATTTTTATTTATTTACTACTACTAACTACTCTGTAAAGGGTTTGATAAAATAATCAAAATACTTACATAAGTAATGGTGAGCAAATTGGTAATAAAGTTTATCATTTTGATTTATGTGAAAGGCCTAGTCTAGAGTCCTGAAATACAGAAATGCTAAGGCTTTCAACCATTTATTCTGTTCTTAAAAATAATATTACTTAAACTGAATTCCGAATGATACCTAGATAATATTAAAATGTTGAAATGTTTGCAATAACTTAGCTGTACTAAGTTATAAGTTCTTTATTGTTGTAACACCTTTTATATCACTTAAAGAAATTGAAATTGAAAATATTTTATCATTATTAGTCGTATTTTTTAAATCTACAAATTACATGCGATTTCAAGTATGCCCATATAAATTCTCATACCAATTGAGTACTATATACAAATAAAAAAAAAATACAAATGTCAGCATTTCCTTTTCCAACTCGAGAACCACACCCACGGATCTGTCACAAAATTTAGATCGGCAATAAAACGCACTCAACGTTCACAGGACGGCTGCCATTGTCCGGCTTGACCCCTCGCTAGAAATAATGGCCGGGGGCAGATAAATTAAAAATGCCTCAAAATACCCCTTGACGGTTCGATTTATAGTCTGTGCGTTGCGTTCGCGCCATTTTTGAGGGCGGCGCGGCGCATACTATGTGGAACATTCGGTTGTTGTGCGACAGTTATGTTCCCTTGTGAAACAGATGGCCCATTTCATTCACGATTTTAAAAATTTGCAATTAATTCTGGTATTGAACACAATAGAAGAAATTAATTAATCTTAACGTAGTAGAAAATTAAATGAGAACATTCGAGTACTACTACTATTTAGCAGCCATTTTCATTTTCAAATATAAATTGTTAAAAAATAATAAATACTTTTGCTGTAATTATTGTATTTTTTAATCTTGACGTCAGTATTGCTAGATATAGTAATTCAATAAAAAATAATAAGACAATGCTGCCTAATTGTTGATTCATGTGCCTCTAAGTATGTAGGTAAGTTTAATATATAACACAGTAAACGCACACCTTAGATTATATACACGTCTATAATATAAGGCGCACACTATGAAAAGAAATTGTTGAATCAGCTACTTCGCGTTTATTCAACATATTTTTTAGGAATTTCGAAACCTATGACAGGTTTCTTTATTTTTCTGCACATCTACGGCTGGAACTGTTCAAAATGAGACCATAAGCGATTTTTATATGCAGCTCGAGCTCGTCCCGTAATCACGGGGACAAAAATCGGCTAAATATGTCTAAGTTAATTTAAATAGTACTTATCGTTTTGTTTGTGTAAATAAATTATCATCTTATCTTATCTTTTCTTTGTTTCGGCTGATCAATTAAAAAGTGAGTGTGCAATTTTCTTATTTTTTTATAAAAAAACTATTCAGTTTTTTTACTTATAAATATAATATCATTGTTCAGTAGCCAATTCATAGCAAACTACTTACAGCTAGGCGTGCGTTTATTGTTAAACGTCACAAGTAAAAAAATAGCCTATAACTCTCCCAATGCTGGGCAAAGGCCTCCATCATTGAAATTAAGTCATAAATTTAACATGATTTTTAAAAACATGCTTTTAAAAACAGTTTGAGTATTATTTAAAGGCCGGCAAAGCATCTGCGGTACCTCTGGTTTTGCGGGTGTCCATGGACGGCAGTGATTGCTTCCCATCGGGTGACCCGCCTGCTCGTTTGTCTCCTAAGTAACATTACACTTTTAGACCAGGGTGCCTAGTGTGAGTTTAATTCACCATTCGATCACGTTAACGAAAACGATAATTAGTATGGCATTGAAGCAGCGCCTCCTGGCGACATACGAGAAGAGTTAACATTTTGCCATACAAATTTTCGTTTTCGTAAACGTGATCGAATAGCGATTGAAACTCCCACTAGGCACCTTGACCCTATTGCGTGATGAATCACACGGAAGTCTGTGTGGTAGAAACTGTAAAAAATATTGTCCCGAACACTTTTTTCCGAAATTTTTAGAAATCTAATCTTTTCTGTATAAAAAAAGTTAAGTATCGCAACGAAATACACAAATGCACCAGGTACTTGCACAAAGCACGTAGTAACGACACAAACGGAGTCTTCGCCACAATAACTCAAGATCGATGTGCTTTTTTACTATTGGCACAGTTTTTACTTGGCACAGCTTTTTTTTAACAATTTTACAATGCAGTTTGCTAACTAAACTCCTTTTAAACTTGCACCTTACAGGTATGTGCTTAAGGGCCGTACAAATTCGATTTAACACTAAAAAGGTGATGCCATTTTTCGAATAGTTCGGTTTTTTTTTCGGTGAATTGTTTTTTTTCTCAGTAAGCCTTTTGTTATTTTTTAAAGGGACAAGGCGATTAGGTTGTGTCCATTCTGTTGGGCTCCGTCCACGAATCGATAGTAAATGCCAAAGTTGACGGATTGCGGCGATCGCACCTGCACTGAGCCTCGCTTTAGTGTACCTGATAATAACTTCAATGTTACCTGTAATAATATTACCTGTAATATTAATATTACACTGTATCGTAGCGGCACTAGTGTTCGACTCCAGTTTTCGTTGCCAATAAATAATATAGAATTTCATTCAAATTTTATTGGCAACGAAAAATTCAAATTGTCTATAAAATAGTATTTATATTTGTGTATCTCATTGGTAATAATATGTAAGTAGGTATATTATTGTAGGTAGAGGTTTGAAATGTTGTAAGTTGAACGAGGTAGTAAAGAAATATATTACTCGAATTCCATCGTCGTTAATTGATGCATAGCTTGCTTATGCCAAGCAGTTTTCGTTTGCTTTAATGTGTTGTGTATGTGCAGTCACGGGCATTAACATGTAAACAATGTAACTCTTAATACAATGCATTAGAAAACAAAACTATTCAAAAGAGTATTCATATACGTTTATGTATGTCTATAGTTAAATGGTACTTTTTTCTATTAGTTGTCTTTGTGGATAACGGTGTTTATTGTCCGATTATTTACCTGTTAATGTACCTATACACTTTGTAATATACAACGTTTAACAAAAAGGTGTGGTCAAAATGAAAAGATCCAAAGTTTATCATCTAGAACTTATCTTATCGCCTGACCAAATAGAACCGTCTGGATGGCAACCGCATTTCTGCTGGCTGGTGTTTCAGTTTAAAAAAACTTAGGTTCAGTGAAATTACAATGCATTGAAACATAAGACGTGAGATACTTTCGCAAAGGTCGGTTATTGGATGGGTGACCAAAAATGTGTCATCACGAGGTCCGTGCTACAGAAGGCACGTAAAGCCGTTGGTCCCGGTTGCATTAGCAGTCGTTAACAACCACCAATCCGCAGTGGACCCGCGTGGTGGTTTTTGGCCCAATCTCACTACCTATCCATAGTAAAGGCCCCATAAAATGAGCTGATGGTGAAGAAGCATAAGAACTGAAGCTCTAAGCTGAAGGGTCCACAACGCAGGTGTGATACCCTTGGTGTCGCGCGCGTCCATGTAACGTGGTGACCGCTTTCCATCTCACGAAAACAACCGACAGAAACGGTTCACCTTCAGAAGCTTGTGCTTCTTTGTAGAAGCTCGAGTAATAATATTTAGACATCGGCATTGCGAAAGTTGCTTAGCATAATCTGAACGGGCAAAGTCAGGCAAACTACTGCGCGATCTAACTTAAAAAGAAAAATTGTCCGACAGCACTCTTAGAAATATAGCAACCCTTTGTATGGCATCTATTTACTATATGAAACTATGTTTTTTTATTATAATGCGTCTATATTTTGTGAGCATAAACAATTTCTATAACATTTTTATTCGAAGTATACTTACACAATAGAAAAACTAGTAAACAACAAAAGATTCGATCTACAATAACAGGAGGATCTGATTCGGTTTCAACGTCGCATGAATAAAACATAGCACTTTGACAGCGGGGGGGCGGTGAGCTCGTGAAGGGGTGAGGGGGGTCCAACCCTTTCCCCGGGTGAATTTAATAAATGTGCTCATGCTTCCACCCCACGTTTTTTGAGATGTGGGGTAGCGGTGGCATTGATTTTTTTTCGATAGGGTTGAGTAAATAAGTGGAAATCCATGTGAAACGTAGGTATGAAAGTGACTTGTACCTAGTCTGTTTCAATTGACTTTGCAATAAAGGTTCACGTCTTATAAGGTTTCTTTGCTGTATATTTATTGAATTTTTCGTATTACATCGGAATTTATCTTGATCAACAATAGTGATAATAATATAATATGTAACTAATGTTTGTAAATAAAGAACTTGTATCTATCTTATAATATAACAAGCTGACCCGACAGACGTTGTCCTGTCTGAACCAAATATAGAGAAAAGGTATGAGTTTAATTCCCGTGAGAATATCGGGATAAAAACTCCTATGAGTTAATTCAGGTTATAAACTATCTGTATGCCGAGTTACATCCAAATCCATATCCGTTGCAGCGTGAAGAAGCAACAAATATACACACACACACAAACTTTCGCATTTATAATATTAGTGTGATTGCTAGTTCGACACATTCATGTGACTGAGTAAAATGTTATCTATGCTGTGTTTTTATAAAAGCAGTCTGTATAATGTAGTTTAACTTATATTTAAAAGCAGCTATTATCGCATTACAAATGTTTGTCAATGTTCCTATTGTGTCGGTGTAGCGAAATATACCTATTTAATTTCCTTTTAATTTCAATGAATATGCATCATTAAAAGACTGGCCAAGATCCCATATCTGTTTTGGAAAATTCAATTGCAACAGACTAAGAAATAATAGGATAGGAAATATAAATGTATGTTAAAAATATGTGTTCCAAAATGTTTATATAATTTTAACGCAAATTTTGTTGCGAACAAATTACAAAAACACAAATGTTGAAAAAATTTCCACGAGCAGGGTTTGAACCTGCACCCTTCTGACATACCGGGTCAGGTGCTCTTCCAATTGAGCTATCGTGGTTCTAACCAGCCCGCCGAAATTATTCAACACTATTTACTTTTTACTTTGAGAGCCAAAGGCGCCCATTCAATGTTAACAACTACCGTCATTAACATCCGATCATAATATTTTTACAAATACTAAAGATCAGTTAAGAAGTAGGCAAGCTATTTATAAATGTTTATATAATTTAAAAAATATTATGATCGGATGTTAATGACGGTAGTTGTTAACATTGAATGGGCGCCTTTGGCTTTCAAAGTAAAAAGTAAATAGTGTTGAATAATTTCGGCGGGCTGGTTAGAACCACGATAGCTCAATTGGAAGAGCACCTGACCCGGTATGTCAGAAGGGTGCAGGTTCAAACCCTGCTCGTGGAAATTTTTTCAACATTTGTGTTTTTGTAATTTGTTCGCAACAAAATTTGCGTTAAAATTATATAAACATTTATAAATAGCTTGCCTACTTCTTAACTGATCTTTAGTATTTGTAAAAATATTATGATCGGATGTTAATGACGGTAGTTGTTAACATTGAATGGGCGCCTTTGGCTTTCAAAGTAAAAAGTCAATAGTGTTGAATAATTTCGGCGGGCTGGTTAGAACCACGATAGCTCAATTGGAAGAGCACCTGACCCGGTATGTCAGAAGGGTGCAGGTTCAAACCCTGCTCGTGGAAATTTTTTCAACATTTGTGTTTTTGTAATTTGTTTGCAACAAAATTTGCGTTAAAATTATATAAACATTTATAAATAGCTTGCCTACTTCTTAACTGATCTTTAGTATTTGTAAAAATATTATGATCGGATGTTAATGACGGTAGTTGTTAACATTGAATGGGCGCCTTTGGCTTTCAAAGTAAAAAGTAAATAGTGTTGAATAATTTCGGCGGGCTGGTTAGAACCACGATAGCTCAATTGGAAGAGCACCTGACCCGGTATGTCAGAAGGGTGCAGGTTCAAACCCTGCTCGTGGAAATTTTTCAACATTTGTGTTTTTGTAATTTGTTCGCAACAAAATTTGCGTTAAAATTATATAAACTGTTGCAAATAAACAGGCATTTATTTTTGTTAGAAATAAAACTTTGATTTATATTATGGACGAATCGATTATCGAGATTCAATTTTGTTTGGTGGCATAATGGCCCCATCACTAGTTGTTCTTTTTTTATACTCTTGTCTCTGGAAAGCAAATATGGCTGGATCATAGTTATTGTGTGTGAATAATTAAATAGTTTTATGTAGTAATAAGGGCATTTGGAGCCGTATTATTCTATTTAAGTGGATAGTGCAAATTGTGTGTGCGTCGTAAACTAATTGTTTCGGGAAAAACAATTAGCCGGAATGCCGGCCACACCGCTGCTGAAATAAAAGGTATTTTTCGTGGGAAGTGCACTTTGGGGTAGTTTGGGTGTGTTTAGGAACCCTAGAAGACCCGGAGCCGGATTCGGGCCCCATCGGATCATATGGATCCCGTTCAGGACGGCGGGAGCAGTCTGGAACTGTAAGTGAAATTTTTTCTTATTTGTAAGGTGTATCTCTAAGCAATAATTTTAGTGTTTGTTGTGGGTTTCCCCAACATAAACATTTATAAATAGCTTGCCTACTTCTTAACTGATCTTTAGTATTTGTAAAAATATTATGATCGGATGTTAATGACGGAAGTTGTTAACATTGAATGGGCGCCTTTGGCTTTCAAAGTAAAAAGTAAATAGTGTTGAATAATTTCGGCGGGCTGGTTAGAACCACGATAGCTCAATTGGAAGAGCACCTGACCCGGTATGTCAGAAGGGTGCAGGTTCAAACCCTGCTCGTGGAAATTTTTTCAACATTTGTGTTTTTGTAATATGTGTTCCTTTAATCTCCTTAATAACTACAAATACTTTGTTAATACTCGTCTTTTTATCTTCATGTGTAATTTATGTCGTTCTGTTCGTGACTCAAACAGGCACAGCTAGCATAGCTGCTAGCCATAGGCCTCCTCCACGTTATGCCAATCACACATACATATAATATATGCTATATATAATATATAATATAATATATACATATAATATATAATATAAGCTAGATATAATCATATAACATGTCAGTATTAAGTAAATAACGTTTGCTAACTGCAATCGGTAATTCGCACTTCTCCTATGAGAGCAGCCGATATTGGATCAGTGATTTGCAGAAAGGGTGAAACGACGAACAAAAGACGATCCTTAATACTGTCCTGTCAATGTCAGGGTTTTCAAAGAACAACCAAAAGTACTTCTAACTTGGTCGAGGGCGCCACTGTAGCATTATTCAAAGACATACGGTCTATTTTTGCTTGGCAGTAGTTTATTTTCATATTGTTTTGTTAGTTCCTTTTGTTGCCACTTGCCAGATATGTTGGTGATTCTATACCCCTTTATTGACAGTACTAACGACCTTTGATTGCTATGCAGCGCAAGGACCGTGTGAATGGTAGTGTTTAGATTAAAATAGAGTTGGGAATAACAATGCTATCAGTAGAGACATTCTTCGTACATAAATAAAATAATAATTTAAAACAATATAAAATAAAAGTTACAATAAACGGAAGTGTTTACTGTAAAACGGTAACTGGCACATTTATAGAGACTTACTGACTGACTACAAAACATTTTTTTATTCCAATAAGGTGCTTGTAACGACACCAATGCTAAATAAGCTAATAAGCTAAATGCCCTTGCCAGTTCTTCTCCGTACAAGGTCTCCCACCCTTTAGACTACGAAGAACCGATGGCATAGTGACATTAAATTAAAGCTAATTTTTGTAGCCTAAATTGAATAAAAAATTTTTGAGTTATTATAGTTAGCTGTAATGAAAAATATAATTATATTGCACACTGCATATAAGAAATAATTGAATTAATGAAGAGTCTGTGTTGAGATATTAAATTATAAACCGGTAAAAGGGTTAATAGGTTTTAAACGACTGAATTCGAGGTTGTGTGGATTATCTGTCAACTAAAACAACTATAAAGAGATTAAAAAAACATCTTAAAAATTCTTTTAAATCCAGAAACTGAGGCGCAGTTTTAAAAAAACGTTGGATTCTATTTTTAAAAATAAATAGTTTAGAAATCTTATTAACACCTTAAAGGCCATTTGACCGACAAACAATTGAATTTCTATTGTGTCTGGGCCCGACGACGGTCAACCTGTTAATACATTTTTAATCATGTTTATTTATTAAGTATGTAGTTAGTTTACTTACCTTCTTTCATATTATAAGCAGTTAGAAATTAGGTAAGTATACCTACGTCATTTTATTCAAAGTTTCTATATGTAGCCCATTCAGAGCTTTTTACGTAAAACATAGTAAACACAAATGGAAGTTTAGTTTTTATAGTAACTGCCGGTGCCTAATCAGGCAATAAATAATTAACATTATGATTAATTGATTACATATTACTATTATAGAAACATATTAAAAAGACATCATGTTACCCAAATATTTAAAAAACCTTTCGTGTCAAAATAAAATAGCGCTTGCGCTATTTGTCTTAAGTACTGTGACTACATTTACTATATACACATTTCCAGATACTTTTAGAAATTAATAATTTCGTACGGAAATGCGTTAAAGTATGTTTATGTCGACAAACTGCTGAAGTTGATATTCTCCATACCTCCACTCCATCTTAATGGAAAGTTAGTCTGCAAAGCTCATTTGTGCATAACGACGATTTTGGAACAAACAATTCCATCAGCAAAAGTATATCGCAAGATTTATGAACCAAAATGACTTCAGGATTCCCTTTTCATATAACGGCTGGGAAGTTCCCTTGCGCTCATAATTTTAGATTCCCGTGGAGAATATTTTTTCCTGGAGGCGAGAGGGAGGACCGAGGTGCGAGAGAGACGGTGCAAAATCCATACTTATAATATTTGCAGCCTCCGCGCGGCACTCACACACGAAACGATTTAGCACTCCGCCGAGAGTTTCGGACGGTGGAGCTACATGGTGTTCTTAAAAAGTGTTTTTTAACAAAAAATATTACTCTTTTAATTTTGGTCTTTATCTCACCTAATGACGATAAAACAACATAACATAAAGCGAAAACACAATTCACCTGCAATCTTCAATTAAGAATGCCCTCCAAATCGTTCGATTATGGTGAACCCGTTGCATACCTACCTAATCCGTATCATGGGTCTTTAATAATGTTGACTCTGTGTGGGGGAGTCTTCGACTACACAGAGGAACTGACTATCTTATTACTGTGTTGTTATCCTGACAGGTATCGATGGTTTCCAAGAATGCCTGGCACATGATTAGTCATGTGCCAGGCATAGTCATACAGATAAATTATGATAGTAAGCGCCAAAAGTAATGACGAGTATTTAAGGGGTCTAAATAACATAAGAAATATTTTTTAGTGTGTTTGTAGCAATAGCCTTACAAAAAATTTAGCTTAGTAGTAGTAGTAAGTAAATAGCCTATAGTGTCCCACTGCTAGGCAAAGGCCCCATCATTGAAATGAAGTCATCGCTACAATTGATGGGCATTGGCCTAATCACCACGCTTGCCAAATGCGGGTGGTGATCACAAACCCGGGCTATGTTTCGAAAAATCCGAAACACACTTTGCCCGACCTGAGAATTGAACCCGGAACCTTCGGGCATCAGACCGAGCGCTTTGTTACTCGGCAACCGAGGTGTTAACTAAGATAGATAGATGGCGCACTGTGCCGCTATTAGTACTCAAAGAATTAAAAAAGCAGTGACAAAATTCAGCGCTTACGTCAGCCTTCCCGGTAGCATAGCGGTCAGTGCAGCCGCCCGGATTGCGGAAGACCCAGGTTCGATTCCGGGCTGGGTCGGGTAGGCGTTTAATATTTTTTCACTGTATTTTATAAATTTTATAAATATTTAATTTAGCTTCAGTGCAGCAATTAGCACTTGAAAATAAAAAGTAAAAATTTAAGATTAACTTTTCCTTATACTCCAGATTAGAAGAACGGTTGAAATGTAATTATCAGAAACGCCGAAGTAAAGTAAGTAAATTATGTTTTTTATTTTAGTAGTTAATTTCGTTTAAAATAGTTTTCAATAGTCGTGGTTCTACCATTGGATCGAAATGCACTCTTTTATCGAGAAAAGCATGGCAAGAAATTCAAAACTTTAACTCAAATCTAAGTAAAAAGGTTGTATTAGAATTTCATATGCTGCGATCTTTATAACTAGACTTTAGAACTTTCACATTGATCTTTACGAATTAACGTCACTGTCTAAAAATATAACAATGGTAAACAATAATATAATAATGTAGTCCGCGAGAGATGTCAATAGTTTCTGTCTGAACCTAAAATCCACCAATCTAGATTTGGCCAGCATGGGAGTGTCTCTTACTGTTCTGTTACTGTTTGTGTGAGTACTTATCAGAGTGGGTCCCGCGGACTACATATTATATAGCCTGTTGCGCTGAGTAGCCCAGCAGAAGGAGATGATTATAAAAAAAAATAAGAAAATAAAAGATCACCCCGTACATACGCACACAGCGCCGCCCGGGCGTCGCGGCGCAGGAAAAAATGTACCGGGCGCCATAAAAAATCACCGGCCGTCCGCTCCCGCAATTTTTACCCGTTTTTTCCCCTCCGAGGGGCGGTCGCCATGGCAACGGCCGGACTCCCCCGCCCCTGGCCCGGGTAAAGCGTCAATATTTTTATGGTAAAGTGGAAGTTCGCTTTTGATTTGGCGTCTCTCTTTTAAGGTTTCTTGACGCGTGACTTTAATTTTAGCTTACATCTTTGATATGAAGCTTGAAATAAGATGGTGGTTTACTGATAGATACTTTATCTACAATATTAGAAACAAGAATAGAATAGTAAATCTTTTCAATCTCCCAAACACACAAAAAATATATTTGACGAATTTAGACATGGAATTTCAGACAAAAGTATTAGCTCCTTGGGTCGTAATCGTAACATCACAAGCTTATTGTATGTCCCCACTGCTGGGCACGAGAGAACGGGGTACTTTGGTATAAGACGGCATTTATATTATTGATCGTCGTCATGGAATAGAGAGGTATTCCTCGAAGCGCAACCATTTTCAAGCGCACCTATTGAAGCGCAACTAAACTGTTCCTCAAAGCGCACCTTTTAGTTGCGCTAACAAAATTAATTTAAAATATTATAATTTTAGCTTCAAATAATAAGTACTGTCTGACTGACAAATGGTGAGATCTCAGGAACTATAAGTTGGTAATTGTAAAACTTATTTTGGTACCTACTTAGATTCCTTGTAGGCATATATACGTCCGGTATGAATATATATTTTTAAATTACTTCGATATCACAGGAGGCCGCTATCATTTATATTATATTATAAAGAGGAAAGCTTTGTATTTTTGTATGTTTGCAACGAATAAACTCAAAACTACTGGACCGATTTAAAAAATTCTTTCACCATTAGAATGCTACATTAGCGCTGAGTAACATAGGCTATATTAAAAAAGAAATATCCACCCGTGCGGAGCCGGGACGGGCCGATAGTATTATAAAACGCGGACTGAACTGAAACACGAGTTTTTAAGTCCCCGATCCGATCCGAACCCCTCGGAGAATCTAGTAGGGCACCGCACAGAGACATGCACTAGTGCGTGATGCCGTTACCTCTAAAAAAACCTCCGAAGGTGATTCGTTTCACACGGCTTGAGGAACCCTTTAAGGTCTGAGGTAATCAGTAAACGCTCTAAAAATACCAGCTTTTAACAAAGAAGCGTTTTTGCGTTATAAAAACAAAATAAGAAACTAGTTATTTTAATTTATCAACTGGTCAAGAAAGCTTGCTAGACAGCCAACGACCAGACAAATAGACAGCTCGTATCATACCGGCGTAGTTGAGTTGCAGAACAAACACGGTAACTTAATATTTGGAAACCAATTATCCGCAAGGAATATTCCATGCGTTGGGATTCGGGAGTAACTCAAATAATGCAATTAAGGAAATAAACGGTTCAGGAATTGTAATAGTGATGCCGTCTAATAGTTTTGTTGTTGACGAGTCTAGGAAACCACTTCATGATGTCTTTTAACACAATCGTCATACTCATAAATAACATCAGATTTTAATGTTTATTAAACCTTTTATACATAAAATCTAGATATTGTCCAGTTCAAATTATCTAATCAAAAACACTTAAAAAATCTCAGTCCATAATTAGTTAAACGAATTGATTTTTTACAGCACTTCACATAAGTACCTATTTATAACACCCAATCCTTGTTCAAGTGAATAAGCGCTTTTGCCTTCACGCCCCTATTATAAACATAAAAACTCTTATGTAGCACCTCCATGTAATCATACTGGCTGATAAAAAACTCCCCTCACTTTTTTACTGTTTATAAACGCGCTCTCATTGGCCACACTCCCCCAATAAAAAAGTAAAAGACGCGTGCTCGGGGCACGCGCAATGCCATTCAAATTCAAATAAGGAACGCACGCGCTCGTATGTAACATACGGTAGCACGGCTGCGTCTTATTATTACATCCACCAATTTAAAATGAACTCCCCTGCTGCTATAAAGCGTGTTTATATCTCGCGCTGATGAACTTCGTACGTAAATGTAGAGGTCGAAGTATTTCGGTCGTTATGCATAAAAATACGCATGGAAAAAATATAAAATGAGTAGGGAAGTATTTTAAAAATAGAACGCTCTCCCTTCCGAGTTAGGGGAGTGACTGCTTGATATATTACTGGAGTTACTTGAGATTTTAATAATACACAACGTGTGTTGGTTCAGTGAGGCCGTAAGATTTGTCAATATGGCATTCTGTGGGCGCTATTTTGGGTAGGTCGCGTGGCGAGAGATCGTGTTTCTAGATTGTTCGTGTTTACCTGCGGAGGAGAGTGCGCTCGAGTTACTCTGGCTTCCGGCCTGATGTGGCTGGAGCTTCTGCCTTTTCATGTGTAATTGTGAATACAAGTTCCCGATGATAGAGATATAAGCTTGTTGTTTTAAATATTAGCTCTCCTAGCTGTTCTCACATCTGGACTCAATGCTTCAGCGTCTCAAACACCAATAATGAATTGAGAGCAAATGTTAAATCGATATTTATATTATAGACAAATTTGACAGACATTGGATTTAACATATATGGGGTAATCAAACTTAACATTCCACATTATTATATTTTTTTACATTTAATTTTTTTTTGATAATCTATTACTTATCTAAAAATAAAACTCATGTTTGATGCATTTCACTGTCATGTTTTCTTTTCGGATAGTTTTAATGAAATGAAATGAAATGAAATATATTTAATTTGCGCTTGAGAAAGGTACATTTTTGGTCTTATTCTAGTTTTCTTCTCTTTCTCAGCTGACAATGTAGCATGCAAATAACTTTAAATGACAATGACTAAATATTCCAATTAATTACATACACATAAAAATACAAAATTAATACTCCAAAATGTCAAAAACCAATTAAATTACATTATAATAAAAATACAAAATTAATTACTAAAAATTGTCCCTATTCAGAAATATGTCAAAAATATGTCAAAACAATATTATAACCACAGCGCAGCGGCCTAACTTATAATCTGTGGAGCTTGTAAACTTCACTTCTCTATGGTAGTCCATGCCATAGAGGAAAAAAGAAAAGTTTGTGAAAAGTTACAGTTGTCAAAAGTTACTAAAATATTTGCAATTCAAATAAAATAATATACAGAAATAAAATAATAATAAAAGTCAAATGATTTATCAAGTTTGGTCAAGGTGAATAGTATTTTACAGACATCAAAAGAAATTAATATGTCGTTAACTTAAAAGAAAAATAAAACTAAAGTATTTGCTTGCACACATCTAGGTACACATCTTACATTTATTAAGTGTATGTGTAAGAAAATCTTTCACTGAATAAATTAGGTGTGCCATAAGCCATTTATGTAACTCTGCTAGAAATTGTTTTACAATAAGTTTTCTAATTGTTTCAGGCAATTTATTAAAAATACTTATGCACATCCAGAAACAATTCTTTTGCATACGAGTGCTTTTTGGAACAAAGGCCGACATCAACCTTTTTCCATTTCTAGTGTTTCGGGGATACATATCTTGTGCTGTTTCAAAATAATGATGGTTGAGTTTGACAAATTTGGCTATTTCAAAAATGTATAGACATGGCAGAGGTAAGACTTTTAACCTTTTGAATAAGGGTGCACATGGCTCATCTGGTGCAGTGCCACAGATTGCCCTAATACATTTTTTTTGAGCGATAAATGCTTTATTCGTGTCTGTGCTGTTTCCCCATATGATTAAACCATAACGGAGGATGGACTCAATATATGCAAAGTATGCTGTGAGTGCTGCACTTTGAGAGGCTTCTTTAGTGAGTTTATATAGTGCAAAAGTAAATCTATTTATTTTCAAGTCAAAGTCAAAGTCAAATATTCTTTATTCAAATAAACTTTAGAAAAGTGCTTTTGAATCGTAATTTTAATCATAATTTTTTTACCTACTACCCATTCAGGACGTCTATTTTTTAGCTGTGGAGAAGAAAAACATATGTTTACAACATATGTTTGTGATCTGTTGCTTCCAGTCCAACTTATGATCAATTTGTATACCCAGAAACTTAGTTATATTTGTGCCATGTAGTCCTAGTCCTTGATAGTGTACATTTAACGTTTGATAAGGTGTATTATTAAAATTCATGAAATAAGTTTTGTCAATATTAATTAAAAGGTTTATTATTATCTTTAAGCCAATTTATTATTAAGTTGATTGTATTGTTAATTTCATTACTATGGTCATTTAATGTCAATTTCTTACTTGTAGTCACTATGATTGAGACATCATCCGCAAATAAGATGCAGCGGTGCTTTGTCAGTTTTGGTAAGTTATTTATATAAGTGAGGAACAAAAATGGGCCCAAGACACTCCCCTGGGGCACCCCAAACTTGATTTCTTTAAACACTATAATAGATATTTTTGGGTTATATTATTTTTATCGAGTTTAGCTACTTCAACGGCTTGCATCCTATTGCTCAAATAAGTTTTTAGCCAATTTAGTGCCGGCCCCCTAATGCCGTTGTTTTCCAACTTTTTTAGTAGGGTGTCATGTAAGCAATAATCGAACGCTCTAGACATGTCAAGGAAAAGAGCTGTTGTGTACCTATTTTCATTTATTTGTATTTCATTCACTAGGTTGAATATGGCATGGGTTGTGGATTTCTTTTTTTGAAATCCGAATTGATTTTGATTTAATATACCATACTTTTCAAAAAACACCATCAGTTTCTCAAGTACAATTTTTTCATAAACCTTTGATATGATTGAGATTAGTGTAATGGGTCTGTAGTTGTCAACTATTGTTTTTTCATTTTTTTTATGCAAGGGTTTGACTAGTGAATACTTAAGCCTTTCTGGGAAGGTCCCAGAGGATATTGATAGGTTTATAAGAAATGTTAGAACAGGGGCTATTTCTTCATTGCATGCCTTCAGAACCTTTGTATATATGTTGTCATACCCTTCAGAGTTTGTGTTTTTGAGAGACTTAATAGTTTTTCTAACACAGTACTCATCAACAGGAGTCAGATAAATGGAATTTATCAGATTACTAGTTTTCCCATGCAAGTCATTATTTGTTTTCGCATGCGTGACACCTGTGATATTGATAAAATGGTCATTGAACTTATTGGCAATTTCTATTGGATTATTTATATTATGTTGATTATAGTCTATAGTTTCAATATAATTGTTACATGTCGGTTTGGTATTTGTCTCCTCGTGTATAATTTTCCAAGTAGCTTTGCATGTGTTTTTTTTACTATTATTAAAGATATATTTATTATTTGACTGTTTTTTTGCCTGTAGTATGCATCGTTTTAGTATTTTTGAGTATGTTTGATATTTCTTTTTTTAATATCTTTTTAATATTTTACGTTACGTTTATCCACTTCGGTTATTGAAGAACATATAAGCGTTATACTTTCTACTTTCTTCTTCTTCTATAATAATATAAGTAGGAAAGTATGAATATGTAGGTATCTAACACTCTAAAACATAGAACTTAAAGATGGCGCTCAAGCATCACATCCACTTCGGTTATTGAAGAACAAATAAGCATTCATACTTTCTACTTTCTTCTTCTTCTATAATAATATAAGTAGGAAAGTATGAGTATGTAAGTATCTAACACTCTAAAACCTAGAACTTAAAGATGGCGCTCAAGCATTACATAACACAAGCATACATACATGGGCGCAGTACATACCAGCATAACCACGAAAAAGAAACGAAAATAAGGATCAATTTAATTATCATTAGTCACGCGGCTAAGCCCGGGTTAAAACCGTCAATTTATTATTATGGACCCGTATCCAATTTAAAACAACGCACGGCCGAATGGAGCCATTAGGTGCTGGGGGATATATTGTTTTGGTGCGAGCATGGAGGGGAATCCTTGTGGAGCAGAAAAAACAATTTAAAAATAAAATGAAATAATTATATCTAAAGTGAGGGAGCGACGCGTGTCATGCTACCTACCTATAACCGTTTATTTATTTCAGTTCGTTCAGCTGCCATACTTGTTTCAAACGCACATGAGGTGTCATGTGGTGCTGTGAAACAAAATACATAGTTACTTTAACGCTTGTAGACTTTTTAGGATGCTACATGCCTTGTTTAAGGAGACAAGGTACATTTACTAATGGATCCAATTCCAATCTAATTACCAATGGACTGTGATCTATTGGTAAATGTACTACGAGTATGATTTATTGGTCAATTAAAAAAATAATATTTGATCATCTATCTAGCGATTTAAAAGTAAAATAGTTACGTTAAACCGTTGGTATCGCTTGTTGATAGTTGAATGATGGCAGTCGTTACACCCATTAACTTTTACCGTCAATTATTCTTCGACATAAAAAAAGGCAATTTAACAGAATTTAAAAAAGTATTTAGATTAATTAATAAACCATTTAGGTTCTTAGAAAATGAAAAGAAGACATTGATAGGAGCGCAGCATTTGGCCTGCGCCGCCGTGGCTTAAGACACGTGCGAATATTCGCCAATTTGTTTTTTTTAAATTTAAAATCTGGCTCATTGTTTTTACTGAATGCTGAAGACTATTGACTGAAGAAATACAACAGTTTGACCTGACGGCTACAGAGCCCAACGCTGCTTGTACGAAACTTCGCAAATTCAAATCCAGTCAGACACAAGTTTTTGTTTGGCGAACTAGTAATAATTAAATCACACTAATATTATAAACGCGAAAGTTTGTGTATGTGTGTATATTTGTTGCTTCTTCACGCTGCAACGGATAGTTGGATTTGTATGAAATTCGGCATACAGATAGTTTATAACCTGGATTAAAACATAGGATATGTTTTATCCCGATATTCCCACGGAAACGAGAACTACGCGGGTGAAACCGCGAGCGGCCGCTAGTATTGTTATGTATGTGACGATAAGAAATGCCCTTGCTGCATGAGTTTCTTGCCGGTTCTCCTCCGTAAATACAAGGTTTCCTGCTCTATGAAGATTTGCGAACCGGATATGGCATGTGACATTCATAAGAGCAAATTTTGTAGCGTAAAGTTAATAAAAAAAAGCAAGCCTTACAGTAGTCGCATATGATGTGTAACATTTGACATCTCACCTTAGTAATAAGCAATTTTAACATTATATCCTGAAATGAGTCAGGTATTACATCATTTTATAACTATAAAATAAATGCAGTAAATACCCATTAGAAGACATTTACTATATCAAAATGACCTTTGATAGTCAAGTGACACAATATGTCACATATAATAATAATATGTCATGTTCATAATATTTTTTTTAAATATTTTATTTTTATATTTTACGGGTAAGCACAGTGCCTTGATCTCACCTGATGTAAAGTGATGATAAGGCCAATGGTGGAAGCGCACTTCACCCGGGAACCTCAACTAGTGAGGCACTGGCTATCTTATCTCGAGCTGCTGGAACACAACAATGCTACAAACATAGATGTTATCGATTTTAAATTTACAAAATGGCGCGCGCTTGCGCGTTTTCCCGATTTCCTGTAACACTGTTACACATACTTCCGTCCCATTTCTCTAAATCACTCCCACAAATTGCTTTAGAAAGCGAGCGCAAACATTTTACACATCAAAAATTTGGAATTATTGAAATTATAAATTAAAACAATAACGTATTTGAAATTTACTATATACGGGTACAACACAATGTAATGTTGTAATAAGATATATATACATATCTCCATTGCTTACACAGCCATATGCGGGCTGTTCTCGTTAACAACAGCCCACAGGATTGTTGTAGAGAAAGTGGCCAAACGTTTTGACAAAAGACAGCCAAGATTGTGGGGGTGATAACAAATTGATGGTACATAATATTATGATGTATTTGATAAGTTGTATAGAGCTCTGTGAATTTTACAATTTTGTAGGTATTCAATTACTTTTTTAATCAAATTTCTTTAAATATATTTATGCACTTTTGCGCGTAAGCATAAACTGTAATCTATATATTAATATGCGCAGAAAAAGCCTTTTTAAGCACATTACGCGCATCGCAGAGTGTGAGACTTGGCATAGTTAAAGCTCATAATTATTGGAGACGGAGTGCAAAAAGAAAAAAATATGTATAACATGTATTACATTACAATAGTATGCTTCTGACATCATCACTACATAGTATAAAACAAAGTCGCTTCCCGCTGTCTGTCTGTCCCTATGTATGTATGCTTAGATCTTTAAAACTACGCAACGGATTTTGATGCGGTTTTTTTGAATAGATAGAGTGATTCAAAAGGACGGTTTATATGTATATCAGCATTGCACCCGTGCGAAGCCGGGGCGGGTCGCTAGTACTATTATATAAGACACTAGCTGACCTTGATTGACGTTGATTTGTTTAAATTTGATTAAATGCATTTCTTGCATGTATTATACATAGTGTGTTTCGGATTTTCCGATGCATAGTCCGGGTTTGTGATCACCTAAACCTTCCTCTCAAATCACTCTAAGTATCTATTGCTGAAAACTGCATTAAAATCCGTTGCGTAGTTAAAAAGATCTAAGCGTACAGACAGCGGGAGCGACTTTGTTTTATACTATGTAAAAAAGATATAAAAGATAAAAAAATATATAATATTCAATTTTGTGTTTTATGAAAGCAAATTCAAATTCAAATTTATTTATTGCCAATAACAGTATCAAAAGGGCTCTACTCTGGAGCTTCCAAATAGCGTCAGCTATCGAGTAAGCTAATTACGTTAGCTGTAGCCGGAGGTTCGAAAAAAAACCAAAATTATATTACTAATTTATTAAAAAGTTCAAAGTTACAAATGAAACTTAAGTATCTAAATAGCCTAGTGATCTATTCGATGCGAGAATATCGAATGGTTCAAATTAACAATTAATTATTAACTAATAAAATTGCTGCGTTGACATCTCGTGGCAAGTTGACCTAATTGAAGTGTTTCCATGCGGTGCGTCGCGATGGTGTAAACTGTAGGATCAGCGGTCTGCCTGGAGTAGGTATACGTAACTCCTCCATCCCAAAATCAGCGACTATTTCAGGATGCTGAGTGAAAAAGTCGCTGGAGTCTTCTTATCCGTCTTAGCCTTCCTCATCTCCACTGGATCTGCGTATATGGGGTCTTCGTTGTTGGATTGTGTAGTTTCGGTTGGCCTTTTGATCTTCCAACAGATCTTGTATCTGTAGCATGCGATAGCAACGACAATGATGACTGTAGTAACTATCACGGTGTAAAACGGTATTGTAGTGTGGTATAGATAATTTGACTGACTGTGTGGTTGCAGGGGTGACTCCATCATGACCTTGTTCTGGATGCTGTGTAGTCCCTCTAGACTTATAGTGTTAAGTCTCAGGTGATCTGCAGTGATCTGGTGTTCTTCTTTGTACGGAATTTTCATGAGTTTCAGAGGCTGGCCTTTAACTTCATCATTATCGTTAGTGATTGTGAATTCGGAGGTTCTTAGAAAGCACTTCATGGGAATGGTAACGAAGTAGCTTCCTTGTAGCAGGTCCATGCTTTCGCTGCCGCAGGTTGAATGTATTCTTGTCTGGCGCGGGAAAGATACGATGTAGTGGTGGTCATCCAACTTATCCAGTGCTTCTTTCGACAGGGAAACTGATGTGAAGTGGCAGGTTTTATCCAGAGCTTGCTTTCTTATAAGTTCTTGAATGCAGTCAGATTTTGAACGTATCTGATGGCTTATCTTCTTTTCACAGAGGTACCAGTTATTTACCTTCGGGCATTCAGCCTCCATGTACACGAAAGTTGCCTCGTTGGTTGCAATGAAAGGATAGGGAGGAATAAGGACCTGTTGATGTTTATTAGGAACTATGGAGAGTCTGTATAGGTCATATCTATCTCTAGAAACTATTGGGAAGCTAAAAATAACTACTATTTGCTTATCGACGTAGTAATAACCTGGTTTTATAATATCGTAATATTCTCTTATATCTAAACTTAATATTTGATCTCTATCATATATCTTTCTTAGTTTTTCTAACATATTACCTAACACCTTTATATTAACCATAGAGTGGTGCATAGTCCCAGCACGAATAAAAGCTAGCAAGTTTTCTATCCTATTTAATTCCATCGTTAACTCTTCTACATTTTCTCCAATAATCGCTATCATCTGGGCAAACTTAGCGTATTTTATTAAATTGTTATCATTATGGGCATTAGAGGTTATTAGAAGCTCTATGGTGCCATTGATTTTACTTTGGTTTTCAACAAGCTGAGATAATACTTTTTTATATTGAAACATCCATTCTTTATTGAGAGAGATGTGATTGTTAAATTCGGATACTATTTTATCTTGACCATTTTCTAAATCTTTTATTATACTATTATATTTTAATGCATCTGATTGATCTAGGTTTCCGGTAATGCTTTTTATAACTGTACCTAACCCATCAATAAGGCCTCGTTTGGCTCGGCTGTCGGGCTCCAAGGATTTTAACTGAATCAATGCGTTATTAAGTTTACTGGTTAAATAATCTATTTGTAGCTCATAGAGACTGTAAGTGTCATTAGGAAGTCTATTTTTGTAAGTAAGTAGTTGATTTTGTACTAAGTTAAGATTATCTTCAAATTCATTAAGTCGTATGTACTGTAAGAATGTATGATATTCCGTAATAAGCCTTGTTGCACCGAGTTTGTAAGGAAGTAGTCCTGGTCCATCTGCTAAGCTCTCAAGTTTTATCTCTTGAGCTTGCATCAGTCGGGCGGTTAGAGTCATCAGCAATATCAGCATCCTGCAACAATTTGGCGCTATTAGGTATTCGTTTAATGCGAGACTTAGCTACCGGTCCACGTTTCTTTGAGGTGTAAATGTGAACTGGGAGATCGGCTAATACGGTGTCTTGGGTGTAGCGTTGTGCTGTCTTCTGACGACTAGCTAGCGGGTTTTTTATAAATATCTGCTGTTGAGGTACATATTCTACTTCTGGTTCCCTATTTTTGTTTCTATTTTCTATGATAGCTGTACGATTTGCAAGAGCAGAATCATTGATTAATTCGTAAACCCTTTTCATCTGTTCTCGGTGGTTTATCATGTATTGTTGCATGAGGTGTTGCGTAAGGTCAATGGTTAGGGGGTCTCTAGCGTCTAGGTGTCCTGTCAGTAAATCAAAGGGCCGGCATTTGGTAAAGCTATGTATAGAGCTGTTATATGCTATTAAGGCATATGCCATCAGGTTCACTACGGGTTCATCTTTTTGCTGTAATTTAAGAAGTCTTATGTGTTCTAAGATTGTGGAGTGGAAACGTTCAACGTTCCCATTGTCATTAGGAGAGTGGGCTAGTATTCTATGGTGGTGTATGTTGTAAAGTCGTGTAAACTCTGCGAAAAGTTGGTTTGTAAACTCAGTCCCGTTATCAGTTATAATAGTCATGGGGACGCCATGATGAGTACAATATCTCAAAAGTGCTTGTAATATGCTAACAGCAGTGCCGTCGCGCAGGTGGTAAGCTTGGCCATACTTAGTAAAAACATCTATGAAGGTAACGTATTTTTCATTATGAACCGTAAAGAGGTCCATGTGAATTATCTCGAAAGGTTTGGTTGCTGGAGGAACGACATTGAATTGTGGCCTAGTGGGATTTCGGTCATATTTTGCCTGCCCACATGTGGTACATTCATTTATAAATTTAGAGATTTGATCTTTCATTTTTGGCCAATAATATTTCCGCGAGAGAGCTAAGTAACATTCGTTTATTCCACGATGGTTGGTTTTACCATCGTGGTAGTGATGAATTATCTCCTGCTGCCGGAGATACTCTTTTACGTTTTCTAATTCGTTTTTTACTAAGATTAAATTCATTGCCGAACTTTTAAATTTACTTTGTATAATCGGAATTATAGAGTACATAGCTAGAGGAGGATGGATAATGATTGCAGTTTTAACCTTAGGGCTAACATATTCTTTAATAGCGTTAACAATATCTGACTCTAGTTTGCTCTTAGACAACTGTATAGCAACACGGGTATGAGTATCGAATGGTTTGGAAATTGATGGTTTACGTTTAACGTCATCTACGATCGTAAGGTGTAACTGTCGATGGAACTTGTTAAGAGGCTCATCTGTGATAGGTACTTCTAGAATAGGATGTTCATCACTAGTGTGTGCAGTTGCGGTTGAAGACCTGTTAACTGTTGGTGGCGATTCAGATGGGTTGTTTATCAGTGAGCTAAGGTCTTTGAGGCTATCGATTACTGACTCTATTTCCTCGTTGTGAATTTCAACTCTAGAGAGTGCGTCGGCATTAGTGTTAGCTTTACCCTTTTTGTACACTACCACGAAGTCATACTCGCTAAGTCTAAGTCGCCATCTAGTCAGTCGTGAGTTCTGTTCCTTCAAATTCATCAGCCACTGTAACGGTTTGTGGTCTGTCAGTATTTTAAATGTACGTCCAAAAAGGTACGGTCTAAAGTATTTGGTGGCCCAGACTATGGCCAGAAGTTCCTTTTCGATGGTGCTATAATTCTGTTCACTCTCATTAAGAGTGCGAGAAGCATAGCACACGGGCTTATCGGAACCTACGGGACCTTGGGACAGTATCGCTCCAATAGCGAAGTTGGAGGCGTCTGTGGTTAGAAGAAACTCTTTACTAAAATCGGGATATTGAAGAATTGGATCATTTGTAAGTAGGGTTTTGCATGTTTCAAAGCTGTTTACGTACTCAGGATCGAAGGTGATTTTACGACTCTTCTTCAAACATTGTGTGAGAGGCTTTGTAATCTTCGCAAAGTCTGGAATGAATTTTCGGTAGTAACCGAGAAGTCCTATAAATTGCTTTATTTCCTTAGGAGTTTTGGGAATAGGGTACTTTTTAATAGCTGAGATTTTGTCAGGATTAGGCTTAATGCCGTCTTTACTGATAATGTGTCCGAGATAAGCTGTTTCAAGTTTTAAGAACTCAGATTTGTCCATTTGGATCTTGAAGTTGGACTCTCTAAGTCTTTGGAAAACCTTCTCCAGGTTAGTGACGTGCTCCTGGAGCGAAGTGCTGAACACGACGATGTCATCGAGGTATACCAGGCATATATCGTTTTGAAGACCTCTAAGGACATTGTCCATTACTCGCTGGAAGGTAGATGGTGAATTTTTTAATCCCATGGGCATACGTAAAAATTCGTAATGTCCATGTTCAACGTTAAATCCGGTCTTGGGAATGTCCTGAGGGTCCATCTCTACCTGGTAGAAGCCACTTGCTAAATCAAGTGTGGTGAAATACTGGCATCTACCTAGTTTGTCAAGGACATCGTTGATATTTGGTATGGGATATTTGTCATTGATAGTCTTGTCATTAAGTTTGCGAAAGTCTACTACCAATCGCCATTTCTGTTTGTTAGATGCGTCTATCTTCTTTGGTACAACCCATATCGGAGAACTCCATGCGGAGTCAGAAGGTCTTATAATTCCTTGGTCTAACATTTTGGCTATCTGATTTCTTACCTCTTGGCGGTGTATAAAAGGGTAACGATAGTTTTTTGTATGAACGGGTACTTCGTCGGTGGTTCTAATCCGGTGTTTTATTTTATTTGTAAAGGTAAGAGCCTCACCTTCAACATAAAATATGTCTGAATATTGAGAACAAAGAGCAATGAGATTGGCTTTTTCTTCTTCGTTAAGATGGTCTGTTCTTAACCGAGAGATTACATCTTGCACTCGCGTTTGCGTTTGATTATCGCGCCTAAACTCAGTGTTAAATATTTCCGCGTGTGCAGGTCGGTCCAGTGAAAATATTATATCATTGGGTGTGGGATTTATTAACTCTATATATGCGCGATTGTTGGTAACAGTAGTAATACATTCGAGAATGATACAGTTACAGATCACTTGTTCTTTGATAAGAACTTCTCCATCCGGAGAGTCTGTAGGAATTCTAACTAATTTTGAAGAGTGAGCCGGAATAATATCTTCATACAGATTTACGTTACATGAGTTGTACATTCTAATAGGATTTGTGGTAAATTGAGTAATTAAAATGCCGTCTTTTAAGTCAATTTTTGCCTCCCATCTGGTTAGTAAGTCTAGTCCTATGAGTCCATCAAAGAAATCGTGAAATCGGTATACGAATAATTTTATAAAGTCAGTTTCTTTAAATTCATTAAAGCATGGCAACGTGATAGAATGGTTATTTCTAGTAGTTGCATGCACGTTCGTAACTTCGAATGGGTCATAGTTAAGAGGAATCTCCGAGTAATACTTTTGTACAGCCTCCGGACTAATAAAAGATTGATTGGCACCGGTGTCAATTAAGAGTTTTAACGGTGGGTCCATGATCTGTATGTAGGGTAACTGTCTCTGAGTTTGGAGATTTAGTTCTATTTTGGCTTTTTTGATGTCGCGCTCGATTGAAAATCCGGATTTATGTCAGAGTTACTAGGACCTGGTTGAGGCTGAGATAAATCTGTCACATCTGTGAACTGATTTTCCTCAATAGTGTTGTAATCATATCCAACGTTATAGTCATTATAATTTGTATCATCTGTATAATAATAGTAATCGGGTTCCGTATAATAATCCGTCGCGTAGTACGAGTCGTCATAAGGTGCGCACTCGTTCATGTTCATTTCGCGAGACTTAAAGTAATTAGTTGGAGGTGGGTTTCCCGACTTCCTCCAGTCATGTCCCGTCATCATAGTATGTGGCAAAACTTTAGGTGCAAAATGCTGAACTCCGCTCATTGGCCTCGGGGCTGAGTTGTGCGAATTGTTAAGTCTCTGTGGATTGCGAAAAACATTACTGTGTGGATTATAATTAGGCGGCAGCGCTCGGAACATTTGTTGTGTGCGACTTGGTCCAGGGCGCTGTTGAGACTGGTTATTAAAAGAGTTAAATTTAAAAGCCTGAGGTGGTGGCTGATAACCTCGCTGTGCCATAGGAGCTGGCCAGTTAGGTACCGGCATGTGTAAAGTCTGCGGTCTTTGTGCTGCTAGAGCTGGTATTTGAACTGGAATTAAAGATTTAGTAATAGGCTGACCTTTAGGTACGTCGCTGCGTTGCTGTAAATAAATGACATTCAACTCCTCCTGTACATATTCAAGAGCCTTTTCTATAGTCGGGGGGCGCATACATCTAATGCGGGACCCTAGTGGTTCTCTTAAACCACGTACGAAGGCTTGCATGGCTACCTTCTTATAGAGGGTACGCTTCGCCTCTATTGTAGATACTATGGGTTCGTGCAAACTAACATAAGTCATTATAGTACTAAACAAAGTCTGGCATTGATCATAAAATTCCTGGGGCGTCTTACTGCCTTGCGTAGCCAACGAGAGATCGCTATACAGGGCGGTCTCGTCGCGTTGGTCCGAGAAGTTGTTAATAAGAGCGGTTCTTATTCCCAGCCAATTATCCGGGATACCGTTTGAGTTAATAGTCGAAGCAGCATTACCAGAAATTTTATTTAATATTCCATTTAATAAACACAGATTAGATAGTTCGCTACCAGGTTCCGTACTTAAATATTGCGCTACAATGCGATCACATATATTAATAAAACGTATTAAAATATTAGGGTTCCCATCGAACTCCGGTACTAGGCGAAGAGCCTTAAAAATCGTATCCGGGTCGTGAGCCATGTTAAACAAGTTATTTATACTTGTATCTAAATCTAATAAATCCAAATCCCTATTGGAGTCTAGCTTATGCCGGTGAGCCTGTCGTGGTACAGGTTCCCGGGACTTAGAGGAACGTGGATGAAAAATTTTGGAAGATATAAAACTAGGGATAAAGGAAGCAACACGAGAACAATTCAAGTGTACTTACATAAACAGCATTCTGGTTCTTCTTCTGGAATCAATGTCTGGATTCAGCCTCGGGTCTGCAGCAGGTCCGTAGATTCGGGATACTCGGTAGCGGGGCTTGGAAGCCGCCCGGGCGACACGCGAACGCGGATGCGGAATACGTCACGAGATGAGTTCCCTAAGGTTCGCGAACCGGCCCGCGAGTATCCTACCGACTGCGCCAATTACGTTAGCTGTAGCCGGAGGTTCGAAAAAAAACCAAAATTATATTACTAATTTATTAAAAAGTTCAAAGTTACAAATGAAACTTAAGTATCTAAATAGCCTAGTGATCTATTCGATGCGAGAATATCGAATGGTTCAAATTAACAATTAATTATTAACTAATAAAATTGCTGCGTTGACATCTCGTGGCAAGTTGACCTAATTGAAGTGTTTCCATGCGGTGCGTCGCGATGGTGTAAACTGTAGGATCAGCGGTCTGCCTGGAGTAGGTATACGTAACTAGCTTGTAAACAAACAAACAGACACCAATTTCTTTCGTGTCCTACCGATTTATTTAAAGTTATTTTTGTGTGCATGCTGTGTTCACAGTTAGAAGGGCATACAGTTGCCGCTCACTTTTTACAATGTTGTTCTTTTATATATTTTAATTACTGTATGTACCAGTTAGTGAACCTAACAATAAAAAAAAATAAAAAAATTACCTGCACCAATTTCGAAGTGTCACAAAACCATTTAAAATTTATTGTTTTTCGAGCACATTAATCTTTATTTGTCAAAGCAGATGATAATTGGCAGCTTCGGAGGTGGCGGCATCTTATCGTGGCGCAGATCTTACCTTCGAGGTGCTCCGAGAATCTTGTCAACTCACTTTATTGTGCCACTAATTATTCAAGTGCTGTGTTAGACCACCCATCTTTATACGCGAAACTGAATCGTTAAGGCAGGGACAAGGTAGGGACAATCGGTAAATGCGGAGCTGTTAATTTTGTTCAAAGAGGTTTCCTTAATTTAGATGTTTACTGAAAAGAAGGTTAAACTGTTTTTGAAGATATTAATTATAAGACAAGGGAGGGACAATCGGAAAATACGGAGCTGTTAATTTTATTCAAAGAGGTTTACCTTAATTTCGATGTTTACTGTAAAGAAGGTTAAACTGTTTTTGAAGATATTAATTATAAGTAGTTTTTCTCTTTCAACTTGATTTAGCACGGGCAAGATAGTTAAAAGTACCTCAGTACCTATTTAAGAAACTAGAATAAGTATATTTTGTATTGAATGAAATATAGACTATAGCAATTTATATATATTTATTATATGTATTATATAAACATTTAACATTAAATATCGCAAATTAAGTAGACTCTACTATAATTTACAAAATTCAGCGAAACTAGAAAGTTGTATAAAGAGTTACTAAGATCTTTAAAATGATATTCGACAACGAAGACTCACAGATATACTAATGTAGTTGCATTATTACTGCATGATTTACTCGTTTCAAGTTCCAATCAAATATATCGAAATAAATCGGTGCATCCTCGGGCGATTAGCTGGAAATAAAGTAATCGGTTATGTAATCGACACTTTCTTCGAACAACGCCGTAAGTACGAAACAACAAAAAGCAAGCTTCAGCTGTTAGCTATTAACCGTAGATGGGGACATTTGGGATACATCTTTTTACAATGGACCCAAAATGACCAGAAAAAAGCATTCTTTTTACTCACAATGGCCGCATGATGCGAGGGTGGACGATCAATAATCGCTGCACGAAAAAACCGATTTGAAATAATTGTAAATTTTGTGGAAGGAGATTTATGTGTCGGTAGTCATTGTGGTGGAATGTCCACTGGAGTTGCGCAGTGTCCAGTTGCAGATGTTAATGATAAAAAACGGCAGTTTCCAGTCATTGTTTGCGCCAATTTTGGGTGGCGCAAGAGATAGCGGCGCCTTGGAGACTTTTGAAAAGGCTATTTCGCTTTTTTACTGTTTTTTCGGAATGAATAGAGTTGAATTATCGATTGGAACTGTCTTTTGTGTAAGCTTGTCTTGTGGTTTTTTAAAGTAAGATATTTTCCTGCTATTTCTGAGCTAATTTATGTATTTATCATCCATTGTCGCATGACGAACGGGGGATGCTCGGTTGCGAGAAATCGTTCTTATCTGACATGTTATGGGTAAGTGAAGTTGTAAAAACCATAAACTGAAATAAATAAATTGATTGATTGATATTGCGATGCTTCCCAATTGTGGATTGATATAATTAAAAAAGTTTGTCTATAGGTTTTAGTTCGTGCACGTTTGTCAAATGTAATAGCTAAGTACCTAGGTAATTTACCGTCGACGACGACGTGAACACACTTAAAAGTGATTAGCATAAAAGTGTATAAAACTTTTTTAAATTTAAAAACGTATGCGATTCCACAAAATGTCATTACTACTATTTAGCAAAAATAGACACTTAAATACTAATAAAAAGAAAATGAAAAAAAAACTATTTTTATTAGTAATTCTCTTTATAACGTTCAACGTTTCTACACATATTAATTTTTTACAAAAACTCGTTACACGAGTCCTGAAACGTGAAGAAAGTGCCACATTCTGGCCTTTTAACCGACATTTGGGCCTTGACAAGGGTGAAGTGAGGGTCCACCGACGACAGACCACGTTTGCGCCCCATCCCTTCGCGACATCAAGATAATGGTAAAAAATACTTTTCCTTTATAAACATTTAACTTGCCAAGTTTGGGAGGATTTCTTAAAGTTCAGGCAATTCATTCTTTTCTTATTTAGTAGATAATAAAGCCTAGATTTGAGTGCCGTTGAAATTTTAAAGGTTTAGAAATAGCTCTGTCTACTTTTACAAGTGGATTTAAAATGTTATTTATACATACCTTTTTTATACCAGAGCTTAAAGAGAGCCGAAAAGGCCAATTATTCTTATCCTCACAAAAATAGTAGCCATGCAAAACCTGAACTTATTGTCTTAATAAAAAAGTATTGCTGTAAGGGACTGAAGGGACGCTGTAAGGGAGAAAACAGCTGGACACTTGCTGAGTTCTTGCCGGTTCTACTCAGTACAAGATCTCACGCCCAGAGTAGACTTAAGCACCGATGGAATAGTGACATTCACAAGAGCTACTTGTAGTCTAAACTGAATAAATATTTTTTGAATTTTGAATTTTTGAATTTTATTTCCGTTTCTGTTTACATCGAAAATGCATATTATCACTCGTATCAGCTTCCAACCAACTTCATTTGGACCGCTGACTTGAAGAATGAGTATCCAGACAGGTGGAAGATGTTCCTTCCTCTTTTTGTTCCTACTTCGATCTTCTAAGTTGATTAGCTCATTAACTTTCTTTAATGTATAGTAATCTTTCCTTAGTAAAGTTTTTTGTACAGATAACTATCCATAGTATCTTTAATCTTTTTACAAATTCCTACCTACATAATAACTTATTTTATATGAAAGAAATCTTAATTTACCAATTATAATGAATTGGTCGACAAGATAACTGCTGCTTGAAAAATCGATAGCTTGAACTAAATAGTTCAATTTCTTCACTTCCACCGTCTTTGCCTGCCCATCATTACGGTGACTGTACCTCCGTTAACGAGTTCATAAATTCATGGGTGCCGAATTGGGAAGGTGCCGAAACGAAACTAACCCATCCAAATTTAGGTAACATACCGAGCATTCCATACAAAATATCTACAATAATTTCAACTCTTAAAATACTCTAGTATCCCTAGAGAGAATTGTGGACTCGACATTGAGCAGTAAAGTAGGCAACATTCCGTTTAATAAATAGTTTTTAAGTTCGCCTCTAACAACTGTTTATAGAGAATATCTCCGTCACATGCAATGAAGACGAACGATGCGGCTAATGAACGGGCCGGGATTCGGGCAAAGATTAGTCTACTAAATAGAGTAGAGCGGACTTTGGGGTTTGTATTGTACCTAAAGTTCGAAAGTTTTCAATCAGCAAAGGTTCAAACAAGTGTTGGGGGAGCTCCAAGTGCTGCAAGTAACCTTACATCATCATCAGCTCATTTTATGTCCCCACTGCTGGGGCACGAGCCTTCCCTATGGATGGATAGAGAGAACGGGCCATAAAGCACCACGCGGGCCCAGTGCGGATTGGTGGTTGTTAACGACTGCTAATGCAGCCGGGACCAACGGCTTTACGTGCCTTCCGAAGCACGGAGGAGCTCGAGATAATACATTTTGGTTACCCATCCGATGACCGGCCTTTGCGAAATTTGCTTAACCTTAGCAAACGCAGACCGGGCTCGTTAACTACTGCGCCATCGAGCTCCTCAACGTAAACAGAGCACGTAAACGTAAACAAACGCAAAGTAACTTTTGCAAACAAATATTTAAATAAATATATATTTTAAGTGCCTTACAAATAAATAAAAAATAAGCTCCGAATAGATATTCCGTGTTTTGTTCCTGTCACGCTAATATCATTTCATATTAGAGTAAAAGAGACAAAACACGGAATAACTATTCAGAGCTTGTTCTGTGTTTATTTATAAGGCGCTTAATGTTCTTATCAATTTTCGAACCAAGTATTTTTTAAATCTAATGTTTATAAATTTTGACCACCCCGAATAGGGGTGGTCAGTTCAAGGGAGTTTCAATTCCCATTCAAACGAGGGGTACATGTTATACCGATTTAGTTGGTAAAAATTAAATGTTCTTCTTCTAGTCGTTGCCGTAACTACAATGTTAGCGACAGCTGTTAAAAGATAAGATAAAAACTAAACAGTTCCTTTGCTTTGGAGGATTCAGGGTGAAGTGGGATAGTTAATAAGACATTTGCCCATTTTTAGAATACTTCCAACTTTAATAGTAGGTATAATTAAGTTAGGTACTTGTTGAATCAACTGTATGTTGTATATTCTTTGCCCATTTTAAGTTTAGGGGAAGGTCGGCGGCCGAAGCACTTGCTCCGTCGTATGTAGCTCGCCGACTTTTTACCGACATTTTTTTCACCACAGAGTAAAAAGTATTGAAACCTGAGCCAAGCATGCGGATGTCAGCGGTAGGATTCCTTTGCTTCGCTGAATAAATTAGACGCTGCGACGTTTTGTGGCGACAAAAAATACGCGTGATTTAACCGCTTTTTGACATGGCTGCCTGTATTCATAAAAATTGAGTTTAGCGAGAAGTTTACTGAAAATAACTGTTAAAGATTAGACTGTAATATTATTAAATTAAATGTTTACATTTGCCTTTCACATGCAAGTAATTGCAACTACATCAAGTAATTTATTGTTATCGATGAGATGCTTGTCATAGTTTCTATTTTGTTACTATGTGCTATTGGATCTTGAATAGTCTTCTTATTTTTTCTGCCTGTTTATAAAACTGATTTCGTATGTATGTATGTACGAGAGGTATACCTAGTGTTATTATACTGAGGAGTTTGCGTAAATATTTCATTTAATATTGAATTTGACAGTTATCTAATTGTCCGTTGTCCACACTTATATATTAGCTATTGGCGATCTAACAATATCTACTTTTGATTTAAGCAAGGGTTATATAGTCTCCGGTCCGAGTAGACGTCTAAAACAATATTTACAGAGCTTACTCAAGTTTCTCCTTTTTTTTTCATTGGTCGTGCGATTCTGTCTGGCACAGAATTATCTATTTAGTCTGTCCCAGAAGCAATGCTTGCAGTTGCTTGCAGAAACTTACCAGTACCGTTAGCGGCTCTGTGTGGTTTCGGGTATAGTCCACCGGTCTTAGACATAGTAATCCCGGGTTCGATTCCCAGCAGATGGCAAACATTACTTACCTACTTGGATGATGGTAGGGCTAATTCTTATAGCCCTATCACTATCACCATTTTATTTCAGTCTGCTACCATAAGAACAATGTCTGATATTATGACAAACGGTGGACATATTATTTTATGAGCTGGTTCCTGGTGAGGATTTTCGGATAAGTGCGGTTTCACCTTCAGCTTTATCGCCACTCCATTAGGTAAGACTAGGGTCAAGGCTTACAATCAATACCTACTGTAGTTTCTGAGATAGCGAATCTATATTTTCAGTTTCCTTAATGGCATATAATATACCGATATTAGATGTCATGACGTAGTTAGTATCCTTATCGCTGTTGAAAATGATGTTAGCTGCGCAAATTCCTTTACGCATGCGGCTTTTTGAAACATTTTTTTCAGAATTCCTACAGCCGAGTTGCGAGTTTGCTCTTGCAGGAAATGATGTTCAGGAATGAGGATATATTCTCGTTAATTTGCACCATAAATCATCGAAAATGTTCGCTGTCGGTCGGCGGGGGCGTCGATTAGACCTTTTTGTTGCTGACTCGAGTTACAGTTTTTAGGTGATGCCGATAGCGGCTGTCAACTGTTACTTTCTATGTGCCATGGTACAATTTGGCGAAATAAGTTTTGCAAATGCTCTAGTTGGCAAGATATTTTTTTTATGTTCTATACATAGCTAATGATTGCAAAATCTTAATACTTAGAAAGTAGGGTACACATAGAGTGTCTTTATATTTTTTATAATTTGATAATTTGATTTCAACTTAGGTCAATCAAAGGGTCAGTCAGATAAATCTTTAGATCAAACGGGATTTGTTACGCGAATATACGACTATAAGAGTAATAGATTGATACTTTATTGCTTACATACAGATGAAAACAAAAAACAGTTACACATATTAAAGCTAGTATGATCAAAGGCGATGTTATCGCTACAAGCGGTCTCTTCCTAACAACCCTTTGGTTTTAGGAACCCAAGAAGGAGATTGAGAAAGTGCGCAAATACTATAAGTAAAGTAATAGTCACATTATGAACCCAGAGTAACTGAAAACGTGCTCAATTGAATGTTATAAATCTAGGAGAATACCTACTACACATTGACCAGCAATTTCCACGAATACAACTAAAAAAATGAGCAAACTTGAGTGGTTCCGTTGCTCATATTTCGTAAAGGTTCTCGATTCTGGCAGGAATATCATTCGGAAGGAAATTCGTACCGCGGATATAACATTACGATTGTATTGGGAATACGCCAAGAGGCCAATACTGTGACTTATCTGACCCGGGGGAGGGCTAGTGATGGGACACGGGGAGTGCATGTATTTAAAAATTGGCCACATTTTTATTACACAAAACATCCCAACTAAAAAATAATTACGAAACCTAAATATGTACCGGAAAATAATGTATTCAGAAAAGTTATATCTGTCAACATTTAAGCTACAATAATCTATACTACTGTTATTTACAGCTAAAACGTAGAGTGAAACCGGAACAATCATTTACTGATGTCCCGTTTTATTCTTTTTGATTATTAAGAAGGATTTGTAACAAAATAAATAAAAAGGATTACACGTAAGGAGACTAGCGCCATCAGTTTTATTTTTTATCAAGTCCTTCCCGTAATTGGTTCATAATAAAGCAACTTTTTTATATTCTTCCAATAGTAATACCTAATTGAGCCTATATTATCATAATGCTAAGTGAAACAAAAGGTGGCGGCGATTGTATTACTTAACTGTTTTCTTGCAAGATTGGGAAGTTCTTACTAAGTGCTTTTTTCTGTATTTTTTCCCACAAGGATGTGGACAGGCCTGAGCCCAGGAGGTTTATAAGCTGATTTTCAATGAATAACTCTGTAATTGTTATACTCGTATTAACAAGTTCGTTTTTCTTTAACCTTTTCAACATCGGAACATCACTACGGTTTGTCTTTTGCAATATTTCTAATATCGCGAAACCGCTTGATTTATTGTTCTAGAAACTTTAAAAAGTTTAAGATTTTTTTAACGACTTATCGGAGGAAGTTGGTGCATCCAGGATAGAGAACGAACATTTTGAGCGTTTAATTTATGAGTTTGCTAAGTGATGCAAAAAATGGCTTATCAGAGGAGTCATGTTAAATAAATAATTTAATGATGATACTAAAATGTTTATTGTTGCGTTTTGAAAGTAATATACAAAATGAAGATTTTCAGGCATTAATAGAAAAGGTAGACGGACTTCACACAATCCATTCAAGGTGCGTTTTCGGAATGCCAAAATAATTTCCGTTATAGAGCATAACAAAATAGGATTAGTACCTATAAAATATTTTTGTAGTAACATCATAGGTAGTAAGTACCTACTGTATAACTAAAAGCGTCACATCATTATGGCTACCCCTGCCACCGATACGACACTAAATATATCCAAATAATATAAGTAAAATAAGTATAAAACTAAAGCTTTTAAGTTATTATTATTAACTTACAAAAATTGTATTATGTAATAGTTAATGTAATATTATTTTATGAGTTACCTGAAATAAAGGTTATTCTATTATCATCAGCCAATTGAATTCCCACTGCTGGGTTCAAGTAGCCCACATTAATCATGTCTCATGGGGAAAATATCTTTGAAGGTATTACTCAAATCAGAACTTCTGAAAATCTAAACTTGCACCTTATTTTATCTTCCATTTTTTTTGGCTTATACTTGAAACATGACACCAACAAAGGTGCAATATCGGATCTTTGTCGCGGAAGACCTCAACCTCTTGAACTTACAATACTATCCGAAAACGCAGTAAGTAACATCACATCTGCGTTGGAATTTAGACCTTTTCTTTACCGTGTAGAGTTTATCTCGAGGAAAATAGTTTTTTTGAAAAGCAAGTTTAACTAAAGTGCGAACACCGGCCCACTCGAGCACTGGAAAGTGTGAAATCCTGTAAAGGTAAAAAGTAGGTTCGTTGCATAGTTAGTTGATAGGCAGTATACTAAAAATCTGTGTAAGTAATGGAGATATATCGTCGCTCACACAACTAATTAATTGTCCTATCTCTTTTTTTGGTATTTTTTCGGTACAGAGACGTTATAAACAAACAAAGTACATATATACAACGTTAGTCGGAACGGGGGGTACTAAGCCGAAAGGAGGGTAAAGTATACATGATAGTAAATAACTTTTGTCTAAGAAATTTTCCTTAAAAGTGGACAAATTTAGATTAACAGCTTTTTTAAGATTTCAAAAGAAATTACGCTGTGGTAGCCCTGGCGGTCACAAAAAAATAAAAGTAACTCGACTCCTTTACAATGCCCGTACATTGACATTATAATGTTGGCATTACCTATAGGTAAACCTATTTGCTGAGAACCTACGCCAAAACCGTAGCCTACTAGATTTTTGTAGACCAATCAAATGTAAATAAAAAAATAAAAACAAAAAAAAAAAGTAAAAAAATAAATAAAAGTTATATAATATCATGTATATTCATTTATAACATGTATACTTTACCCTCCTTTCGGCTTAGTACCCCCGTTCCGACTTACGTTGTAGAACTAATGTTGAAAAAGTCCGCTAGGTACTATAAGTATTAAATAAATAATAAATAAATAAATTCTTTATTGTTCAAAGTGCAAATACAGAAAACTTAAATTCTATAATTGCCTACACTAGGAGACCTGAATTGTAGACAATTAAAATAAGCAACAGAAATAAATTGAAAACTATCAGCTGGAAAACGTCTGTCCCGAAAAAAATACCGAAAATTAGATAGGACAGTAAGTAGTGCGAGAGACGATTATATCTTATCTTATCCTTATAATTAAATAAGAGCAGATCGATTACGCAGCGGTTGGGATCATTTTCGCAATGTCGGGTTACAGGATGTATTATCAAATAACAATAACTTGAGCCCCACCATTCTTTGGAAGGCACGCCAGGACAGGAGCTCGATGGCGCAGTGGTTAACGCGTCAATTTTCGCAAAAGCCGGTCATCGGACGGGTGACCAAAGATTTATCATCTCGAGCTCCTCCGTGCTTGGAAAGCAAGTAAAACCTTTGGTCCCGGCTGCTTATGCAGTCGTTAAGAACTGCCAACCAACACTGGGCCCTTATGGTGGTTTATGGACCGTTCTCCCTATCCATCCATAGGGAAGGCTCGTGCCCCCGCAGTGGTGACGTATATGCCGGTGATGTGATAATATAGATGTATTTCTGAAGTGTTCCAGTTGACTGTGAAGTTCCTTGTCCACGTGCTGGCGCAGGTGGTCCCGCACTAATGAGCAGGGTCCCACGGGACGCGAACTGTGGACTTCCGAGATCACAACTAATTAGGTGCATCCGAGTGACGTCGCTATGTGTAGGTACGTGTGGTTAGGAGTGGTTGGGAGATCTGACTGAAAAAAGAGTTCCACGCGATAAGAATCCACACTCGTCTCATCTATCTATATAAATAAAAATTAATCACTGAAATGTATGTACGCGCATAACTTCCGATCGACTGCCAAAATTGGATAATTCTTTTTTTGTAAGTACTTGTTATTATCAGGACAAGGACAAAAAGAAAATCAAGATATTTTAACTATAATTTTACAAATATCATGATATGAAAAGTGAGTGAATAAATGTGACAGAACAATTTAATTTTCCAATACAAAATGATTTGTTTGTTTTGTTGTCATGGAAACTGTCAAAGCGGTGAGTCCGCCGGGTCAGCTAGTCTTTATATGTATTTATATAAATCTTCTGTGCGTGTGTTTGAAATTGAACTCCTTCTAAACGGCTGGACCGATTTTGATGAAATTTTTTGTGTGTGTTCAAGTGGATTCGAGAATGGTTTAGATTTACAATTGGACCCGGTAGGTGGCGCTGCTATAGGGGTCCATCATGGGATACGGGCGGACGACGTCGCGAGCGGGCCACTTGTATAATATATATTTATTTTGGAAGAAATGTAATGTCGTTCTACACTATGTTTCTCTATAAACAACTGAAAAGAACACCTCCAATATTCTGAGAATAAAAGCTATTAGGTACTATAGTTTTTGGTCACATAATTATGATGAATAACTTTTCATAATAAATGATGAAGTGTTGGTCGAACATCTCAATCAGCAATCTAGTGTAAACTCAATGTTTTTCTTTGTAAAAAAAAAACACAAATTCTGAAAAAATTATCTATCGTGGTTAGAACCACGATAGCTCAATTGGGAGAGCACCTGACCCGGTATGTCAGAAGGGTGCATGTTCAAATCCTACTCGTGGAAATTTTTTCAGCATTTGTGTTTTTGTAATTTGTTCGCAACAAAATTTGCGTTAAAAATTATATAAACATTTATAAATAGCTTGCCTACTTCTTAACTGATCTTTAGTATTTGTAAAAATATTATGATCAGATTTTTTCAGCATTTGTGTTTTTGTAATTTGTTCGCAACAAAATTTGCGTTAAAAATTATATAAACGTTTTTCTTTGTGAATGAAATAATTGTTATTTAATAAAAAAATGTGACGTTTATTTAAGTTTTTATAGCCACCTCTGGTTAAATATATTAACAAAAACGCATTACCTTATTTCTGTAACTGTTACTAGCTGAAAAGTTTTAACTTTTAAAGGAAGATGATGGAAGTCTGATACGATTCATGCTATTGATTGGAGACTTAACCGAAGACCCTACAAATACAATCAATTTAATTCCAACACTCCATACAAGTCTAGAAGTTAATGACACATCCATCATTTTAATACATTACATCCTTTTTGCATAGTTCAATGAGGACACCTTGCGGATGCTGCCTGGCAAATATTAATATTATTATATGTTAATATATTATTTTTTTATCATTTGATTTTGTTGGTTTATGAGCCTTATGCCTCTAGAAATAAGAGTGACAGTGTAATCAAAGTTTGAACCACACTTACTTCAAAAATAACCATTTACCTACATCAATCCTTCATAATTCACATCTTCGTTTTTGTAGTTTTTTTTGTTGGCAGCCACTTGCGTAGTGATTATTTGACAAAAATCTGTTTCTGCATTTGCTTACCTGCGAAGGGTGGAGTATTATTGATCCACATTTTGGATAGGGTAAAGGGGTATGAAAATGACTGGTGTAAATAATTTAAATTATGATTATGGTTATGTACCTACTCATATTCACGAAAATTTTGTTACAAACAAATTACAATTTGAAAAAGTGTTGATAAAAAACAAAAAAAAAATTTATGGTTTATTTTGGCACTCTTATTACAAATGAAATCGGTTGTTATAAATGAAACATCCGTCATGCCTACTTCGTTTTTGGATTGCAGCCTTTACTTTTGATGTGCAAGTAATATCTACAAAACTGTACTTACTTACTTACTTTAACTTACTTTGTAGTTATTTATAAAATAATATAATTTCTAATATAATAATAACATACATTTAAAAACCAAAAACATTTGTCAGTTGACAGGCAAATCAATAAAATAAAATGCAATTATTCGCACCATGTCTGTGACTGCGCGCTCTACCCTACGTGAAAGGTGCGCCGGACGGGTTGAGTAAGCAAAATAGAAATGGCATTGTCAATAAGTGTTCATTGGAGGGTCCATCTGCCGGCATATGTGTATGACAATGTATTTCAATGGCTACCATACCGTGCATTTGTTACGATAGCATTTAAGTGAACGGCTGTAGTTTTTGCACAAAGTTACATAATATATCCTGGATGCTGAGTGCGGCTTTAACTTACCATTCGATCACGTAAATAAAAACGAGATATTGTATCACATTGAAGCAGCGCCTTCTCGTGACAAAAAAGAAGCCTCTGGGCTCAAGCCTTTCCATATTAACTATACTTAGCATATAAGGAGATCAGATATCATAGCCCACTACACTACACGGGTTTATTCGGATTAGAAATAAGTAATTTAAGCAATTTTCGTAATGTCGTGTTCGGAGGACACCCTTCTATAATTTTGTGTAACGGTGTAACCTTCATGCTTTGAAAGACACGTTTAGCTGTTGGTTCCTGTTGATGTCGTAAGAATGCTGTGCCTAGTATCTACCAAACGGATCGGCCAGCCTGATCATCTTCCCATGTAAAAAAGCCTGTGTTCAGCAGTTGGAGAGATGATGTGATAAAATTTCAATAAAACAAATATAACTAGCAACCTACATAGATAACAATGCGCAAAATCAATTGAAAAAAATATCCCATCCATTTCGTGAAACTCTAAACCCTTTTGTGGTCCAACATTTCGGAGAAAGGGTCGCGGCTGAGTACTTTTTTTTTTGGCCAAAAATCTATATTAAAGAACCGCCTAACAGTGTTTGTTCGCAGACAGACATTTTTGTACAAAACTTTCTCCCGGCAGACGACGGTGTAATTTTTTGCGAAAAATTTCTTTACCTGCCACCGAGTGTATTGTGGGAAAAATTGGAGCAGACAGCCGTACTTCGTCCTATTTAAGTATTTTAAAAGAGGTTTTCTACTTTAGAAGAATTGTAAGTTTTGAAGAACTCTTTGGTTTTAAAGAAAGCAGTTGCAGTGCAAGGTCAACGAAGTAACGTATTGTTTAAACGCCGTTATCTAAATTAATGAAAGAAAGTGAATACTGCTGTTATTATGACTACAACAATGAATGGTTGTACCTTTACTAACCATAATTGCATCTGAGAAGACAAATTGGCAAATGGTCATCAATAGCAATGTAACCAGCTAGGGTAAAGCAACTAAAAAGCATGGAGTACGCTATTTATTAACAATGTTCACACTTGCCTGTGACATAACATGTGCACGTGATAAGGTTGTACTTACTACTTCCATAAATCTGTGCCTGCCAATAATTTATGAACTTACTCATCAGTAGTGTGTAATCTTTGGTGGCTTTACCCTATGTGTCATTGCAAAGTTAATTAATCTATTTAAATAAAAATGAATCGCTAAATGTGTTGCTAATCGCAAAACTCGAGAACGGCTGAACCGATTTCCCTGATTTCTTTTTTGTTGTGTTTGATGAAGTCTGAGGAAGGTTCTTATGGAGAGAAAAAACGTAAAAAGCACGAGGAAAGTAGTAAAAACAACAATTTTCTTTTCCCATACAAACCACTCTCTACTGGACCGATTTAAAAAAAATCTTTCACCATTAGAATGTTATGTTATTATGTTACATTAGCGCTGAGCAACATAGGCTATACTTATAAAAAAAAAACTACCCGTGCGAAGCCGGGATAGGCCGCTAGTTTAAAATATAGTTTGATTTCGCTATGGAGATTCGTGATAAAGAGTAAACAAATTTGTTAATGCATTTAATTTATTTAATTTGGCTCCTGATAGCAAGAGAGCGTTTACGCCGCACACTAGCGCCGCCAATGAAAAAAAAAACATATCTAGTAATTAGAGATAGAAAATCAAATTATGCTCAACAAACTATCTGAATGAAGTAATTTAGCATATTTACGTCACCTAATGAACACCTGACATGTTATGGTTTAGTTAAATATGGCGTTATAGTTAAAAGTGGCCGTAACGTCTTATTTTACTAAACCATAACATGTCAGGTGTTCATTAGGTGTAAAAATGCTAAATTACTTCATTCAGATATTTTGTTGAGCATAATTTGATTTTCTATCTCTAATTGTTAGATATGTTTTTTTTTCATTAGTGGCGCTAGTGTGCGGCGTAAACGCTCTTAAATAAAACTTTAAACTCGGGCGTAGTAGTTACTCTACGTTTTTCATGTAAAAAGTAATAGTAAGTAACTCAAAAAAGAGTAGAAAAATAAATTATTCTCTCTACAAAGAAAATGATCGATACCTCAAACTTTTACATGTCTTCGTTAACGAACTCTGAATAAGTAAACACTCGAATTGCCGCATCGCATGCAATGCAAGAGAAACCGCAGGCAATAGCTAATTCTGTAGCACTTACGAAAGACGACGTTGACATGAAAATTACCGATAGCTGGTGTGTTTTGACAGGCGCTCACCTTTCGTGCCCTTTACAGCATTACTCATTCATTCCATACCACCTTTTCCCTTATGCCTTAGCCTGTTTATTAATGTTACAGTAGTAGGTAGGAGTACCTACACTTGTCAAATAACCTTGTGATGAAAATGAAAGTCCAGAAACTGAAATAGTGAGGCGACAGAATGATTTGATGTTAATTTTCTTTTCAATTTTAAATGTTAAGCTCTATCTTTAACTAACCTATCTCAGAACTTAAACTGTTTAAAGGTCCGTCTATAGATAGATTTAAATTTAAAACTTTGTAAATGTTTCAGTTATTTAAGTTTGCTTTTAAGTTAAATGATTGCTGTCAAAAATCTACGCTGAACGAACGATTTATATGTGATGACATCATAAAAAATGATTAAAAACGATCATACGATAATCTTGTATGATCGATTTCCATTCGATAACCGCCCGATACTGGACCACCAGATTACGGTGCGAGTGATAATCACCATTTTAAAATAACGGAAACGAGAATTTGTATTAAAACTCACCTAAAAGTTAACCTTTTTACCGCCAACAACTTCTATAGAAGTTAGAGATTTTCGTGCCGTCCACGCCAGCTCTTCTATAGAAGTTCTTCTTTGTACTTACCTACTTTATTAAAATACATTTATACGTTGGCATACAGCGGGACATCACGTGCAGGATAGTTGGGCGGTGAAAAGGTTAAAAGCCATACTTACCTACATACATTTTTGTCTCCGATAACGAGATTATAAAGGTGAATAAATGAATGAAATGCAATGAATTAATAAATGAATGCGATGATGATGATGATGATGAAATAAATGTCAGCACTCAGATTGGTTTGTAGGTAAAAGGCACAATCCTATTTATTCCAGATAAAATAACACACAAAGTAAATGAAACTCCATTTAATTTTCAAAACCATGTCCTTAAATTAATGCTTAAAATAATTTAATTCACACACTAAACTTATTAAATAGTAAATGCGTTCATTGCAAGCTGTAATCTCATAGGGCACTTTAAACCTATACAGCTTACTTAAAGAACCACCTAAGTTTAACAAGTCTACGGACTTGAGCTGTCATCGATAGAGCTCATGCTACAAGCTTTAAAGACAAGAGCTGGCTTGCTAAATGCATCATCAAAAGTTAACCTTGGCCTAATGGTTCATGATTGAAGTTGAAGTTTTGAGAGTTATGGTACCATCTAACAGTCATTTAAAAAATAAACAAAAATAAATAAATTAGTTAAATGTTTCTTTAGTATAATTAAAAAAAAAACTTGTTCCTATTGACGTAGAGTAAGAAGTTTTTACTAAAAGAATATTAATTTGACACTGCCTAACCTGCAAGACAATGAGCATCAAAAAAAAACTAAAAAAAAAAAAAAACTATTTGCTAAAAAAATTGTACTGACGAAGGAGAAACTGTATTGTTTGTTTTAAAAATAACAAATTAGGTAGGATGTATGTAACTACTCAATTGTTTGTAAGATGAAGTATCTCTTGAATAGGTACTTATTCCAAGTTTACTTTGCGCATTTTGACATTGCTAATTGCTAATGAACTCATTAGCAATGTCAAAGTGTTATGAACTACTTGGTGCATTGTAATATCCTGTAAATTGTTTAAAAATAACTTTTAGCATTTCAATCATTTTTGTCAATAGTACAAAGTGTTTACCTAGATCCATTTTAGCTCACTAGACCAACATTATAACATTTTATGATATCAAATAGCAAACATACCCTTTTCAACCCACCAATGAGCTTACTAGTACGTAAGTACCTACTAAAAATTACTAAAATTGATCAATAACTTAACTTATAATCTACCTGTTAATGCATTAATGGCAAGTTTGTTCTCATTAGCCGCTTGTCTAAAAGTCTACGATATTGTCAATTTATTGTTACAAAACAATCAAGTAGGTACAAATATATGTAAAAATACCTAATTTAAAATACACAAATTGTAAAGTGTCATTAGTATTGTTATGCCATTTCGAAAATCGTCTTTTGTCTATTAATTCTTTTCGACTGTGTTTATGTAAACGACCTTTTGGTACAACATTATAAGGATTTTCAAGTAACATTCGTTAATTTATACAACGTTCAAACGCGGCTTTCTAAAAATGGTCAAGCGTGATCGACAACAACATTTCGGAAATTAAAAATGACCTTGCCAATACAAGATTTAAAATTAGTTTAATCAGTCTTATGCCTACATCCAGTCGAAGTCGAGGCCGTTGCCTTCGCTGAGGTAGTCGTAGAGGTACACTGCCATCTCGTCCAGTGCTTCTATCCGGGGGTCGTTGAAGTCGTCCCGGACCGACCGCGCGGAACGTGAGAGGGACCTGCGAAGTAAGCTGTTTGATACATTTGTTCTTTTCCAGAAGATTATTTAAGTTGAAGACAGTTTTCTATGTTGAATTAAGCTATGATATACCAACAGTATCTTTTACATGATTCTGTGGAACCGCTAGACTTTCATCTCACCTGATGCTGATGTGATGATAAGGATGACATTAAAATGTTTTAGTTTTTTTTTATATAATTTTTAACGTAAATTTTGTTGCAAGCAAATTACAAAAACACAAATGTTTAAAAATATTCCACGAGCAGGATTTGAACCTGCACCCTTTTGAATTCCACGAGCAGGATTTGTTCGCAACAAAGTTTGCGTTAAAAATTATATCTAAACAAAACAAAAACATTTTAAAAAGAGCTTGCCTACTTCATAACTGATCTTTAGTATTTGTAAAAATATTATGATCGGATGTTAATGACGGTAGTTGTTGACATTGAATGGGCGCCTTTGGCTTTTAAAGTAAAATATAAATAGTGTTGAATAATTTCGGCGGGCTGGTTAGAACCACGATAGCTCAATTGGGAGAGCACCTGACCCGGTATGTCAGAAGGGTGCAGGTTCAAATTCTGCTCGTGGAGATTTTTTCAACATTTGTGTTTTTGTTAAGGATGACATTGCATTGAGGTAAAGTTCCCGAGCGGAGAAGAGACATTAAAATTAAGGAACTCTATTGGTTAATATTAGCACAGCTCCGCTCCGCTTAGCTTCTCTTCACCTCATTGCAATGTCTGAACAAGCCAACTCACGAACTAGCCAACTTATCCCTAACTTCAACTAGGTAATGTAACACAACAACGCTACTAACGTTGTTGTAATTGCGATAGACTTAGATAAGATGATACTTAGATATAGTCGTGCGGACTTAGTACAAGTCCTTCTGTGTCATTCTGAACATCCGCGAATGACACAGAAGCTTACGCTGAGACAGGGCCCTTTAACTTCACCACTTTTTGTTTAACTTTATAGTACTCTTTTTGTTTATAAATCTATTTTTGCTTGTGTGTATACTGTCAGCCTTATTTTTTTCTGTATGGTGTGTTGTTAATAAATATTTTTATTCTTTTTCTTCTTCTACATCAACCAACCGAGTACAATAATATGCCGGCTGGGAAACGGAGCCCTATCCTAAGTCTAAGGGATATGTGTTATGTATATATATTTTTAAATCACGCAGGTATTTTGCAAAGTTACTTGGTCAGTAGAGTACCTACATAGTACTGATGGACTTACGGATTTACGCGAGACTTACCTAAAATCAGTATCTGTCTCTAATTCCTCCTCAGTGGTGAATCGTTCCCTGATGTCTTTCATGATGCACGCCTCCAGTTTCTTGTGCTAAAAGTATGAAAGCATTCCATAAGGAAATGTGTCATATGATATTAAGACAAAAGGTTATCCAGTAATTGATTTTGTTTTTTACCTTATAGCAACGGAAAAAGAACATAGGTTTGATCAGTTCTTGGGAAAGAGGTGCCACGTCACGCTTCACGTCAGGTACACATTGCTGTAACGAAAATGATTGAAAGTTTAGCAAGATATTAACAATAAAAGACAAAGGAGCTTTCACTTTGACATATTATTATGCCTCTCACTTCCCAATACATGGCACTGAGTCCAATCAACAAAAGTTTGGCACTACTCTTCCAACTGCTGCCATTCATCTTGCGAAGATCGTGGCTCCACCTACGCTAAGGGCGGCTTACTATCCGGAGCGCGTCTACCCCAGCAGCTACAGGCCTTGTGACTAACCCCAACCGCCTAACCGATCGCTTTGACTACGCGTATAGTTTATGACGTCATCTTGCCACCTCGCACCGCTTATGAAAGCAATATCAAAAGCTAATGGCTATAGCTTTCGATATTGCATAGGCGGCACGAAACGACAAGATGACGTCATAAACCACATAAGAAGTCAAAGCGATCGGTTAGGCGGTCGGGCCATAGATCCAAAACTACATTTTACCGAGAACTTCCTGCAGAACTGCAGCCCGTCCTGGATGTCGCCCTTCAGCTCCGCGGAGACGGGCAGATCGGTGATGCGTTGCGTGATCTGCTCGTAGTTGGGCTCCAGGTTGTGGTCGATGTAGCCCAGCTCCTGCATCACGCAGGTGATGTTGCGCACCTTGCCGGCCGCCGGGCCGCGGGAGACGGCCATGTCCAAACGGTCGCGAAGGTCGATTTCCCGCTGGGAATGTAAGAAAAGAGTTACCTATATCAGCTAGCTGCAAGGACCTGCACAAAACAATTAGGTTTGTTGTTTGTCGGCCCACTTTGTCCCATACCTAACAACAACCAATATCAACCAGTGCTTGTGGATTGTTGGCTGGCTATGTATGAGCTGCTGTGCTGCAGCTACGACAGTAACTGTGGGTACATCAGGCAGGTCTCCCAGATCCGATTCGAACCCTTCGGAGAATCTAGTACCTAGGTCACGAGGACACGCACTTTTAAGTGTGTGATGCCGTTCCCTCTAGAAAACCTCCGAAGGTGATTCGTTTCACACGGCTTGAGGTACTCTTTACGTACCTCGCCACCCCCAAAAAAGCCCGGCGACGCTGAAAATGCCGTTTGAGGCAATCAGCAATCTCTCTAAAAAAAAATCAGGCAGTAAACTTTAAAGAGCATATTCTGCCTTCTACCAACAGCAATCTCTCTTCTAAGTGCCAAATGCGAGTTTCATTCGCCATTCGATCACGTTAATGAAAACGAGAATATGTATGGCAAAATGTTAACTCCTCTCGTATGCCGCCAGGAGGCGCTGCTTCAATGCCATACTAATTTTCGTTTTCGTAAACGTAATCGAATGAATACGGATAGTAAACAAAACTCACACATACTAGACACCCTGTCTGCTACAGCGTACACGTAGATTAATGCCAAACAAATAAAACATAAAAAAAAAGAAAATAACGTGAAAAATCCGTATTTACTACTTTACTTTATAACACCTAACGTTGTTAAACATTTATTTAAATTCATCTATCTTCTTCTTAATATATAAAATTCTCGTGTCACAGTTTTCGTTGCCATACTCCTCCGAAACGGCTTGACCGATTTTGATGAAATTTTTTGTGCTTATCCGGTATCTATGAGAATCGGCCAACATCTATTTTTCATCCCCCTAAATGTTAGGGGTAGTCCACCCCTAAATTTTATTTTTTATTTTTTAGACAAAATTTTTAATTTCTATTTTTTTATGATACAACATACAAAAATACATACAATCCTCAATTTTCACTCTTCTACGATCAAGTCGTAATCTATTTTTTTAATTTGATTGTATTGTTGACATAGAAACTTTCAAAGCGATACGAAGTCCGCTGGGTCAGCTAGTATACTATATAATTACTACTATATAAATCTGTAGGCTGTCTGTACATGCAATTTTTCTGACAAATTTTGAGATAAATATTCTTTAGGTTTAGCTCACTGACACCAATTCTATGATTTTTGATATTTTTGTCTGTCTTGTCTTGATGAAAATTTGTATGCAGTAAGAACACGAGATTGTGCAAATGATAGAACTCACAAATTTTCGCACAGCGAAGCGGGCGGGCGACGGCTAGTCTTCTTATAGAGTTTAATTTTTTTCTACCAGAAATGTACTCAAAAATAATGTTAGATACCTACATAAAACTCATGGTTACTACTCATCATCATCATTAACATAACGACGGGTCCCAAGAACAAAGTCGTATCTTCAGAATTATCTAGTTGCAATACGAAGCATTTAAGTGTTTGTTCTGCGGGACCGTCGATAAGCAGTGGACTAGTCTATAGTAGGACTAGGACAAAGGCCTCTACTCTCATCTAGCTCTTGCCAGTCACTTTGCAAGATCGTTGCTCCTAACACTACTCACCGACATCCTATTGGATCCGTAGTAAGGCTGCTGCTGGTAGTAGCCCTGCTGGTACTGCTGCTGGTACGCGTACGGGTTGTATTGCGGGGGGTAGAACATCCCGGGCGCGTTGTACGGGAACTGGTAGAAGGGGGTGGCGGGGGAGAACGGCCGGTACTGACCTGCCCCCATCATGTAGGGCGGCATTGACGGCTGCTGGAACGGGTTCTGGGGACGCAGACAGTTTTTTTTAAATTGTTGGCCCAATCTTGCTTAACTAGCTGTAAAGCATTTGGCCTTAACTTAACATTAGGTAAAGCGGAGTAATTTAAAGAATAGAATAGTATAGAAAACATCTGTTGTGACACAACAAAAATTACATAACTACATCTTATCTTAATCTTAATGAATGACTTCGCGTTTAGCATTTAGCCAATTTCAACTATTTTTTATTATTGTGGTAAGGGTACAATTATTGTACGGTAGATAGAAATTAAAATGGAGTCTCACAACAGGTGTTATTACGGGAAGACCTCGGGTGAAAATCCACTTAGCTACATAATTTTACATTATGTGGGTGGGCACTTGGCACTAAAAGGTGCCCGCTCAGCATGATGTCAGGCCTTCTAGATTATTGGACCCATACTTACGCTAATTTGGTTAAACTTTTAATAAAAAAAAAACTATTATTTTACGCTTATGTTTCACTTTTGTAACCTTATTATGGAATTACCACAGAATAAGTTTAAAACTCTGTTAATTATGTTGTTAACTGTTTTTGTGCGTCATAAAACAACTAAATAATAATAATTATTCAGTATTAATTTATTAATGTATGGTTTCTGAATTACTAAAACAGACATAATAAGTAAACACCCTGGTATTGGTTTACTGAGCAACTTTTTATCATTTAAAAGCGGAAACCAATTTGGTATATAAATCCTGTGTTTTGAATTTGTATGTGTGTGATTGTACCAAATAAATATTTTTTGTATTTCTATTTCTATTTGATAATCAACATCTTTGTAAATGCGAAAAAATATGTACGGTCGAATTGTGTAACCTCCTCCTTTTTTGAAGTCGGTTAAAAATTATTTTACTGTTTGCGCAGCTATCAAACTATCCAAAACTGTAAAAGTTCTTCAATGTCTATTGAGGAATAGAATATAAATTAATTTTTATCTTTAAAAACATTACTTAGAAGGTAATCTACTATTTCAGCAACTTTACTATCGGCCTCTTTAGCTCAGTGGTAGAGCACTGGTCTCGTAAACCAGGGGTCGTGAGTTCAATCCTCACAGGAGGCATTGCAAAAAGTTTTACTTTTACCATTTTTGTTAAAGTGTAATTTTAGAAAAAATATTTTAAGGGCGTTTACGCCGCACACTAGCGCCGCCAATGAAAAAAAAACATATCTAGTAATTAGAGATAGAAAATCAAATTATGCTCAACAAACTATCTGAATGAAGTAATTTAGCATTTTTACGTCACCTAATGAACACCTGACATGTTATGGTTTAGTTAAATAAGACGTTATAGTTAAAAGTGGCCGTTTTCTATCTCTAATTACTAGATATGTTTATTTTTTCATTAGTGGCGCTAGTGTGCGGCGTAAACGCTCTTAAAGCTTACCGCATTTGGTCTAAATTGGAATGCCACTCCTCCCATAGGTTGTTTTTGTGGTAGCGAGTCTTGAGAACCGTGGTCTCTGTCATTCATAGCAGCGCCATCTAGCGGCTTAGTGATAGTTTGCGTACTAGGGTCCATCGAGAAGCCGGGCGGCAGCTTGCCGAGCAAGATGGACGGTATGTGCGAGTTTGGCGCTTCTTCGACAGGTGGCGCTGAGCACTTTGTGTAAGCATCTTTCATTTCTTTGCGAATTTGTTTGACGACCTCAGGTCCAAAACAGCTTTCATAAATCTGCAAAAGAATATTGTTTCTGTGTAAAATTTTGGGGCACAATCCACATAGGTACTATAAAGATAAAAATATGGGTCTTTTTTTGCTATTACTAAAATAATGGTTTTCTACAATTTCCATAACAAATACGTTGCCTATTATACGAGCTAGAAACTCTTTGAGTAACAATTCACAGTATAGAAACATAACTTATCTTAGGTGTAAACCTACTACATTCAAGAAAAAATAAAGCAAAAAAACGAATATAACTTATCTAACGACAAAATAAAAGTTATAATTTTAATTGTATCATAGATTAAATACACGGCAAATACATACGAGTAGTTATGTTATTATTAGTGATGGTTTTAATCTTTAATTTGGTCACACTGTCAAGAAGCAGTCGTGGCCGAGCGGTTAAGGCGTCTGACTAGAAATCAGATTCCCTCTGGGAGCGTAGGTTCGAATCCTACCGACTGCGAGACTATTTTGTTTTAATTTTTTTCCAGTATTATTTTGTAAGCAAAGTTGATATTGGCTTCTTGTTATTTTATCATTTGATTTATAATTATTTTTTTAAAATTTATTTTGTTAAAACTTTATTGTAGTCTCGTTAGTGACGTAAACTAATACCACAAGAATACCACCAGAAGGTCTTGGATGAAGTTTATAGAATACACATATTTTGAACTTATAATAACATATTACTACAGTTAAAATGTTTTGGTTTTGTTTTTATAATTTTTAACGCAAATTTTGTTGCGAACAAATAACACAAACACAAATGTTGAAAAAATATCCACGAGCAGGATTTGAACCTGCACCCATCTGACATACCGGATCAGGTGCTCTCCCAATTGAGCTATCGTGGTTCAACCACGACCACGAACCACGTTCTAAGGTGCTAAATCCTGCTCGTGGAAATTTTTACAACATTTGTGTTTTTGTAATATTACAGTTATTTTACATTAAAATATCTCATACAAACTTTGTTTGTATGTTGTGTGACGTGTATATAATCTAATGTGTGTAATTAAAAATATAACATGTTAAAGTGGAAATAAAGTCGACATAGCCCACAGGATTAGCAAGCTTTCGGGGCCTCCTGAAACAGGCGTTTTAGAATGCCCACTAGGATGGTCCAGTCCCAATCACTGTTTATAGATATGTAACCTTGATAGACAAGACTAGAGATAGAATCTTAGATGAATGATTGGTCTCGCTGACTCGACCGCAGCGAGACCAATCATTCATCTAAGTCTGCAATAAACGATTTTTTTTTGATTTTGAAACGAGTTCTTGAGTGGAGACCGCGTATCGGCAAACGTAGTGTAGGACGCCCTCAGTCTAGGTGGAACGACGATCTTCGCAAGGTGGCTGGCAATAGCTGGATGAGCGTAGCCGCGGACCGTGCTCAGTGGTGTGCACTTGGAGAGGCCTATGTCCAGCAGTAGACGTGTGTAGACTGATGATGAAAGTGGAAATAGGTCATAGACTAGACCATAGACTAAGCTTACCTTCATCATGGCGTACTTCTTGATGAACCTGTCGTCGCTGTTGGCGAGCGCCTGCGCCACGCACACCAGCAATAGAAACGCTAGCGGTCTGGGCGCCATCTTGAATCTGGAAGGGAGATGGAACTTAATCAATTATGTTCATTAGTTCATTCAACAATTAAAATGTCCTAGCTAGATCATCAACAGACAGAACTGAAGGTACTACCTACATATATAATATACCTACTACCTAATTGACTTGTATAATTGAAATAATATATATAAAAACAGTTAATATTACCAAATTCCAGTTCGCTCTCACGAGGTACGAGCACAGTTTATCTAACCCTTCCTGTACGAGTATGTTATAATCTTTTCAATGATACTGGCAAGTGCGTACCGGACTATTATTTCTTCTGTGTTACCGGAAACGCGAGCAAGTTGCAATATAGGTATAATAATGACATACGTGGTGGTACGATCGTGTATAAGTTATAACCGTCATATTCTAAAAACTAAAGTTAACATTTAAATTTAAACTGTAAATACAGTTTTACCTACGGACGTTTTGTATAGTTAGATAGACACTTTAACGCTTTTTAGAGTTTTATAATATGTTATAATAAAGCAGTTTATCACCGTATTATCTTCCAATATTTTTCTTATAATCATAAACATGATTTTGCCGCCTCTGTGGTCTAGTGGTTAAGACCCCGGTTTAGACCCAGAGGTCCCGGGTTCGGGGTACATGTTTATGTACTCGGTTTGGTTGGTGCATGGTAGGGCTTGTTTGTCCGCGCCTGGCTAGCTACCACCATCTTATCTAAATAAGTCGCATTAACATCAATGTTTGCAGCATTGTTGTGTTCCGGCAGCTAGAGATAAGATAGCCAGTGCCTCAGTAGTTGAGGATCCCGAGTGAAGTGCGCTTCCACCATTGGCCTGAGATTAAGGCACTGTGCTTACCCGTAATAATAAAAAAAAAAACTGGGGCCAGGCCCTTCTTCACGGTTACCAAAGCCGCACACTTGTTAAGAAATACATGTCATATAGAATATGACATGTGTTATTATATTGTTTTTTCGAGAACTTAAAAAACTAAACTTAAACTTGTTCAGTCAACCGCAAAGGTAACTGATGATTGGTCAAGTTTTAAAATATGAAATCAGTATGAAAATCAAAACTTTTTAAACGCATATCGAAAAACCTTCGAGAGTCTACTAGTACCTGCAGACTTTGACTGTAGTTATATAGAAAATACCGACTTACCTACACTATCGAAACTTAATTTTGAAATGTAGTAAACATTATCTACTTTTGCTGTTGACTTCTAGGTTCCCGCCGCTATGTATGGTATGTTTAATATATGCAGAGCCACGCGTAGTAAAAACTTAATAGCTTTAGAGCTACAGCGCGGTTCATTACCTTCCACCTTGGAAAAGTACCGTTGCCGGCGCGTCTGCAAAAATGCTATAAACCTTAATTGCTGTTTAGCTTGCAGGCATAATAAAGCAGCGTAGGTGCACCGGATTTAAGCTCAAACTGAGCTTAATTAATTGTGATAGCCTATAAAGTTTGCGCGATAAATAATATTACGTGTTTGTAAAATAGGTTGCGCGTTACAACTTGACTTTGGTCTGTATACCAACGCTTCAAGGTTTAATATCACCTTTCTTTCTTGATGCAAGTTGATTAAAAATGCCGGGGAATTTACACGTAGGCGCCACTAATTGTGTAGTAAAATGCTAACACACACCAGAAGCTATCTTTTGCCCTATTTTTTTATAAACATTTATGTATAGGTTTAACTGCTCTGTCTATCCTCTGGGAATCAGGCGTGAGACTGTGTTTATCAATTGTTTTGTGGAAGAATAAAAAATAATGCATAAATCGGATAGAACAGTTTGTTCATCTCACCAGATCGTCTCCACAAATAAATAGACATTAATGTTTTCGTAAAAAAAAATTAAAGTTTCGTTTAGTAAATAATACAACATCCAAAAAATGGTTTGGAATTGTATTGTTTTTCTATGGACAAAATCATTTTCTATTGCAGGAATTGCGTTAAAAGCAATCAGTATTAGGTTTAAGATTGCAGATCAAGCTAGGCATTAGATCGAAATTCAAAGAGCTAGCTGTTTCCTGTACCGTATTTCTTTAGGTCCCCAGTTTATGCACAGATTTGACATGGCCGATGCATGGAAAATTAGTGGTACTAACTTTAAACATGTATACCCATAGAAACTTGTTAGATATGCCCCAGGTGCGAAGGCAGTTGACAGCATTTGAATTATATATTATGAATATCAATTTCTTGATTTAATTACCATCATAAAGATAACGGCAAAGGTGTCCGTTGGCAACAAAATGAAAGAAATACAAAGTTGCTAAGTTTAGCTCTTTATGTTGAAAAATTTATTGTATGTTATACCGAAACGTAGAGCAGCCACATTATTTTGTGGAGTGAGCTTTTTAATGGCCTGAAACACCCTTTTTGGCGTCACCGAACTTTTTTGGGGGCGGGAAGAACTTAAAGGGTTCCTCAATCCGTGTGACTGAAACATCGTCATATGTTTCAGGGAATCACGCAAGCAATCGCCGTTCCCTTAGGTACTGGGTGCTTAGTGTGAGTTTCATTAGACATTCGATCACTTTAACGAAAACGAGAATTAGTATGGCATTGAAGCAGCGCCTCCTGGCGGCATACGAGAAATGTTAACATTTTGCCATACAAGGTAACACCCTGTGTGCCTAGTGTGAGATTTGTTTACTATCGTTATATTCATTCGATTACGTTTACGAAAAAACGAAAATTTGTACGGCATTGAAGCCGCGCCGCCAAATTCTCGTTTTCGAATGAAACTCGCTCTTGGCTGGCACCCCGATGCTTCGAGGGGTTCTGATCGGATCGAATTGACCATCTACTACTTAATCACCTGCTTCCCTTGTACCTCTAAACTTTTTGGGGATGATTGCTGACAGAATGGACTCTGCAGCCTTCGGTAGGTTTACGGATATGCACGTTGTTTGGGACGAACCAGGATTTTTTATGTGGGACGAATCTCAGAAGGACAAACGAAGCATAAATCGTCACTAAACATGCAGATCGGTAGACCGGCAGGGTTTGTGGGGTCTACCTGCAGCTGCAGTTTGTTGTTTTGTTGTTGTAATCAATGATATTATCATAATAATGGTACCTACTATCATTGGTTACAATTCGTTTGTCAATGTGTCTTTTATTTATTTTACTTTTGATGATGATTTTTCTTTTATTTTATTATTTTATTTGTGTTATTGTATACTAACTAACATGATGTACTTACAGTTGTCTGAAATAAAACATTTTATTTTATTTTTTATAAAATTAAGGTTGATGTCGAGATGAGAACAAACTGGGTTCTTTTAAGGATTTGGTAAACGTGTGATTGTTATTAATGCGCTATTACTACATAAATAAAAGTCCTGTTAACCCATCCAGATAAGCTAATACGCTGTAAGTATCTTAAATCTTTCTTGTCTATTCAACGGTGGTATCGTTTTAGCTCATACCTAGGGTTCACGTCGGTAACCTTTGAGTTATGGGATATGAACCACGATGTCCCGTATTCAACCTCTAGGCTTAGCCGAAGTAACTGGAATGGTAAGTGGAATAGTCTACCAGCACACGTTTTCCCTCCTTCCTATGATATGGGGTCCTTCAAACGAGGCGTAAAGAAGCACCTTGTTGGCCGGCAGAGTGAGGTTGACCGATGCTGCGTTATTTCACGCTGCACCAGTTGTCTTCGCGTCTGGACTCCATTTCCACTTAACATCAGGTGGTATGGAGTCATTTGCCGTGTTATGTATAAAAAAAAAACTAACAAAACGATAGCGAAGTTCGAAAAGAATAAAATGTATTTTTTATTTTTTATTTTTTATTTATTTGGGTAAAAAAACAATGTTGAATACAATGTTGCTTAGAATATTAGATGATAGTAGTATTAATTTCAACACCAGCATCAATTACCACAACTTAAATTTACATTTTAGACGTTAAGAGTGATATTAATTACTGCAAAACAAACTAAGTATGTAAACGTACTTAACATAAAACATTGGGACTATATCAAAAATATGTTATTTTAAGAAAACATTAAACTATTCAAAAGAGAATACACTCGAGAAAAAAAAACCAATTTTTTGACTATAGTACCTATACAGGTTAAGAGTAAACATTAACATTTAAAATTTTAAAAAATGACAATTAAATAACTACTTCATTAATTAAATGAAACTTAACTAAGAATAACTACTGCGCAATGTTTTCAGCAATATTTTTTTAAAGGTAAAAGGCGTCGTCGCCAAAATGTCAATTTTGTTAAAGTATGTATTATATGAGTGTACTAGACGATGCATCGGCGACCGTTTTCCCGCGTTTGTACGACATCGGGAAGTGGCAAATAATCGGCAAATATTTCGGCTATGAGTTCTGGTAGGAACACTATAACACAATCTGTTCACAATGGGGATGCAATCGTATCGGTTATGGCATATGTCGTATAACATCATTGCCTCGAGTTGCTTACGTCTGTCCTCAAGTTCAAGAGTTTTATATTTTTTTAAAAGTTGTAAATAAGGCAAACGATTGTGAAAACATCTGTAATGCATTGTACGCAGAAATTTCTTTTGTACCATTTCCACACTTTCAATATATTTACTATAAAAAGGGTTCCAAATGGGCACGGCATAAAATAAATAATAAATGTATGGGTTGACATAAGCCGCGCTAAATCACGTGGTCAATCTTATGTCAATCCCATACTTACATTTTATTATTTTCGAACTTCGCTATCGTTTTCATAATGTTACTTTGGCTACCGCCACAGAGCATCTAATTCGGTGGGCTGTGACACTTTTTTGGATACAATTTAAACACAAAATTGCTTTGTTTTCATTATCTTTTTAATAAACTGTTGACATTAATTACAAAATGTTTATAGAAATACTGTTATTAACATTATCCTACTTGGTGCGACGCGACGACAGCCGTATGGTGTAATTGAAGTGATCTTGCTGTAATCCGAGAGGAGCCGAGTTCGATTACCGGCATGCATGGGAATGAGTTTGCGTGTTGAACACGAACATGTGCAATTGTGCATCTAAGTCTTGTGAGTTTTCACAGTTCAGTGACTTGCCATCAGAGCCTTTGACTCCGCTGTTTTAATAGTGTCTCAGTGGCTTAATTTTGACAATTTAAATTAGGTACGGAGGTCCTGTGTTCATTTCTCAGGTCAGCCAACGCGGTTTTTGATTTATACGATCTATAGACCGAGTTTTGACGACCTCTTTGGTCGAGTGGTTTGTACACCGGTTTTCATGGTGTCGCCATCTCTGAGGTCCCGGGTTCGATCCCCGGTCGGGTCAATTTAGAAATTATTGTTTTCTAATTGTCTCGGATCTGGGTGTTTTCTATGTATAATAAGTATGTATTTAAGTATTTTAAATATGTTTATCCGTTGTCTAGTAACCATTTTAACGAGTTTCATAACGAAACTTCTCTTGGGCTAGATAATTAGTGTGAGTGTAGGAAAGTTTGTTTATTTATTTAGTTTAGTTTGTATCGATGACTTGATTTGAATGGTCGAGGCCTTTGTGCAACAGTGTACATAGGCCATAGTACATAGGCATATTTACTTCTCTTTCTACTTTACGTTCAGGATCATAGCCCTTGGGGGCCGTCCACTAATTACGTGATGTTTTTTTGGCAACTTTTTAGACCCTCCCTCCCCCCTGGTGATACGTGGTGAGGTTTTGTATTACCCCTCCTCCACACCTAAGATTACGTGTATTTTTGTACATACTAAGTAGGTATGTTGAAAAAAAACCTTAACTTGAAAAACAGTTTAATCGAATTAAATTCTGGAAAAATAGGCAACCGTATAATATAGAAAAAAAAGGTAGGTACGAAGAGACTAGAATAAAGAATAAGTAATTATAAATTTTAATGCTGCAGGTGGTTTCGGATCAAAACTATATTGGAAAAAAATAAGGTGTTTTATCAGTTTTACGCAATTTTGCAAGATTGTAATTAAACAAATGTATTTCGGTTTCGAAAATAAATACACGTGATATCTCCTTAAATCCCCCTCCACGCTAGTGATATTTGGTGATTTCTTTTCTGACCCCCCCTCCCCCCCTTTGAGCCTCACGTGATTAATGGACAGCCCCTTGTGGACCATATAAGATTGCATGCCGACTCTTTAGAAATAAAAAAGAAATCATCGGTACAGCATCAAGTCGAGTGATGGTGACTTTATATGTGGTACGTACCATCTGGTACAAAGAGTAATTTTCACTCGATCACGCCATCATGTTAGACGCGGGTCGTCGCCCTGCCACGGCCTTGCTCTCAGTCAGGGTTGACAGATAGGCGCACCTTCAGCTTCATTTACAGGGTGCCTAGTGCGATTCATAGGCCATTCGATCACGTTAACGTAAACGTATTTGTATGGCAAAATGTTCACTCTTCTCGTATGTCGCCAGGAGGTGGTGATTCAAATGCCATACTAATTAAAAACTCATAAAACACCCCGATGTTACCCACTTATGAAACATTCGCGCGGCTGCGCACAACAACTTGCCAAAGTTTCATTGCAATCGGATGAATGTTGTAGAAAGTTATATATACGGTACAAACAAAGAAACAAGAAAACCAACAAAGAGAATGTTTTTAAATGGTTGTCTGGAAGAAATCGCTTAAAAGCGATAAGACCGCCAAATTGTAACTTAATCAATTATTTATTTTTTTGTTCATGTTTATATTTATAGTGTTGCAATAAAAGTAAGTATTAAGTATCTATCTATCTTATCTATCTATCTATTTTATATCATCATCATCATCATCATCAGCTCATTTTATGTCCCCACTGCTGGGGCGCGAGCCTTCCCTATGGATGGATAGGGAAAACGGGTCATAAACCACCACGCGGGCCCAGTGCGGATTGGTGGTTGTTAACGACTGCTAATGCAGCCGGGACCAACGGCTTTACGTGCCTTCCGAAGCACGGAGGAGCTCGAGATGATAAACCTTTGGTCACCCATCCGATGACAGGCCTTTGCGAAAGTTGCTTAACCTCAGCACTCGCAGACCGGGCGCGTTAACCACTGCGCCATCGAGCTCCTCCTATTTTATATAATATAGTATATTTTATTTGTCTTCCTTAGCCTTGGTGTAGTAGGATATCAGCTATTAAAGTTTAATTAAACGTACCCTATCATTGGGTAAGGCGTCGAACTCGGAACCCATAAGGAGGATGCTCGCCATGGATATAAGGAACCGATCCAATCCGAACCCTCCGGAGAATCTAGTTGGGCACGGGGACACGCACTAGTGCGTGATGCCGTTCTCTCTAGAAAACCTCCGAAGGTGATTTGTTTCAAACGGCTTGAGGAACCCTTTAAGTTTCTCGCCGCCCCCAAACAAGCCCGGTGAAGCTGAAAATGTCGTTTGAAGCAATTAGCAATCTCTCTCAAAAAAAAATGGATATAAGGAATCGTGCTTCCCATAACCACATTAATTAGTCTACAGGGGCGGTAGCCAAATAACATTAAGAAAACGATAGCGACGTTAGAAAAGAATAAAATGTATGGGGTTGACATAAGATTGACCACGGGATTTAGCGCGACTTATGCCAACCCCATACTACCATTTTATTATTTTCAAACTTCGCTATCTTTTTCTTAATGTTACTTTGGCTAAGCCTACTGGACGTGAGCACGCTTCTTTCGTAAGCGTGATAAGCTTTCTGGAGGGATGGAAAAGTCTTTCAGAGTATTAACGTATTTGAAATACTTACTTAAAAAAATATTCAAAACTGTTAAAAATAACGACATTAGTTTTTGTTTTAGAATGTTTAATTATCGTAACTTATTTTGGTTTTTCCGCGGTAGGTACACACGCCTTCACATACAATCACAAACTGCCAACCTCAATAGACTTTGAGCTTTATGCCCATGGGTTAAGGTTAAACATTTATTGAAGAAATTTGACAATTTTGGATAGTCTGCATTTACAGGCGTCTTTACAAAAGTTGTCGCGGAAGGAAATCAGGTTTCTTTTATTTAGTACCTACTGGCATCGGCGCGGTATTTTTGTCTATGGGTGATGGCACACGTGACAACTACAAATGCCGCCTGAAGCTAGAAGCGGCTACAAATGTATTAGCTGAAGCGCGCGACAGACACTTGTGGTCGGTAGTAAATATACTTGTGGTCGGGGGCCGGTACTTTTTTTTACCCATTTGCTTGCTTGCAGTATCAAATGGACTCCGACGAAAAAGCTTGTGTCGGCGTTAAGGGACGCACGCCGCCGGCCACTAGAAGCGAGCAGCGACGACGTTTTGTAGCGAGTGGCGGCTACCGTCGTCGTCGCGTGTCGCGGCGTCAACCGTGTGCGGCGAGTCCATACAAAATGTATGAAAACTACAGGAAATAGGTCGGTGGCGGGCGACGCCGGCGGCGGCGGCGTTTTGTAGCTGTGGCGAACTGGCGAGTGGCCCGTGTGCGCCGAATCTTAGGTTTTGTTTACAGTATACACCTACAGTATACCCCTACCTAGGTTTCGCTTTATACGAGTATTTTGTGAATAATTGTTTTACTTAGTTTTTCTTACATGTGTCACCTCGGGTTAGATCAGGTATTTTGCTAAATATTACAATACAATTAAATTAGTCATTCCTACTGCTGGGCAAAGGTTACGAATTGAACTCTGGACGTCCGGATATCGGGCCGAGTTTTACCACACAGTCATCGAGGCGTAACAAAATATGTAATTAAATAAGTTTTTGAATACGCCAGGTGGCATCCTTAGCGGCGGTATGCGCGGGCGCATCGCATCCGCCGCAGGCACTTGCGTAATGAGCTCATGCGCTGTCCATTACCGCACAGGCTCTCGGTAGCTTTTACGCGATTACTTTGAGGCTCGATAAAGGCAGCCTTCTTTGCGGAATTGAGGGTTGGCTAAACGGCGCCCTGTGAGGTATTCATCCTCCTTTTGTTGAAGATGAGATAACGGACAGTTATCGAGATTGACTTTAATAATGTAGCTGAGAATGTTTGGCTAGTGCCACCGTATCAGAGGTTCCCGATTCGTCGTCAACATAATCCTCACTCTTGACATATGAAACGAAAAGTACAGTACACAGAACACTGCTGGCACCACCAAAAAATTATTTCCAGGCGCCAAGCTCGCCTACACTATAGTTCGAAAAATTTGCCACAACAGCCCCCTTACACAAGCTTTAACAGGACACGGCGGGCGGGTTCTCCGACTACTTACACCACTGTTTCAAGTGCAAGGAGAGCCCTCTATGTGAATGTGACACTGATTCCAACGAGACCATCCAACACTTGATGTTAAACTGCCCAATAAACGCAAAAGTGAAATATGGACTGGAATTAAAAATTGATGGTCTCGTGGACATTAACACAGTGCCACTAATAAGCAACAAAAACTATAGACAAGAACTAATAAAATATATGGAGACTGTTGTTAGAGGTGCAAATCATATGAACAAAAGTAAGTTATGTAAGTGTATAAAATTTGTATAAATATGTGTGTTACAATATTTATTTTATTTAATAGGACAACCAACAAAATTAACACTAAATTAAATTAAAGTTGTTAAAAAAAATAAAAATAAAAAAAAAGCAAAAAAATAAATAAATAAAAAATAAATAAAAAAAAAGCCCCCTTACTCATAAAAACTACTTAAGCATTATTTGGTTAAATATTGTTTTGTCAACGTCACACAAACGTCATTTTGAATTTGAGAAAAAGAGACAAAACAATGATTAACTAAATAATGCTTAAATAGTTTTTATGAGTAAAGTGGGTAGGTGTTTTAAATTTAAGTAAGCAATTGTATTTATAGTATAGTCTGTAAATAGATTAAGAAAACTGTATTAGCCTTAAGAATATTTACTATTATTTAGTAAGAGGATGGCGTTCTAATTAAAAAAAAAATCTCATCATGATCATCAGCATACAAACGTTCACTGCTGATAAATAGCCTATATACTGGTCCACTGCTGGGCAAAGGCCTCTGAAATCAAGTCATCGCTACTTCAATGGCTGTATCGGCTTAATCGCTACGCCACAAGATTAAGTTAATTAATTTACTAACTAAGGAGGTTTTAATGACTCAGGCATGCTTTCTTTGGCGGGCCTTTGCCCTTTGCACCCCATAGTCTATGGTTTTTCTATTATCATTCATCATCATCATACAGGAAGGAAATATTGTTTATTTATGTATTACTTGTAAGAAAAATTACTTTGACACTGGCTAAATGTGCTAATCGCACGAAGCCATCGACTAAAGGAAAAAAAAAGTCTATGGTTCACCCTTGCAACAATACTGTAACACCCCCTACCAGCTGTCAGGTTACAAAATAGGGGTCAGACAAGCTTGCGCAAGCATAACTCGCAGAAAGGACCATCTACGTCAGGTCATAACTCCAGATCAGGACGCGACGAAGCGCATTCTTCATCCGGAACTCTTAAGAATAAGAGTTGCCCCGTGGACATGTATAGGTAGTTATAATATAGAAGTACAATAGTTTTTTTAGTGGGTATACCCCGACTCCAGAATCCCTCTCGAGGCCTTTGGACCTGGACGGGGATGCGGAGCCGAGGAGAGAGCCCCTAAACTATCCACATCCATCTCTACTCCAATACGTTTACAGGTAAAAAAACGAGGTTTTTAGGGAAGCTACCGACAATAGCCGGAAACAAATGCTGAACGGGCGTTTCGAAGCACAGAGAAGTTACACTGGTAATTCGGTCACCCATCCGATAATCCGGCATTTCGAAATTTACTTTGCTTGCACGATCACAAGCCGAAAGCGCAAGCCTCTGTGCCATCGGGCTCCTTTCGCTATTAAGTCATAAAACTGGCGGTTTATCTTATCAGCATCATGTCGAGCTGGAAAGATAAGTTGTCGCCATTATGCAGCGTTATACAGAATAAAAAAAAACGATGTTGGAACATAAAAAGTTGGAATAACAACATTAATAGGACCATAAATATAGACGTCGTCGGGAGTGCAATTGCTTGGTGACGTCATCGCTATTAATAGTAAAGTGGGCAGGTGACTGAAGTTGGAACCTCAGGGGTCTTACCACGCCTCACTATAAGCTTTAAAGCAGGTGCCATCTCGCACACCCGTGCGAGTTTAAAGTGGGCGAGTTGACGAATAACTCATTATTACAGTTGTGGAAGCGATACGTGTAGCGGCGTTTACACACGCGTTCGTTTTCACAACTGCAATAGAGGTCATGGTAGCCTGGCCCCCGTTTATTAAATCGAACTCTCGATCATCGACAGCTAATGATAGCTCTGTCACCAACATAGAAGATAACGCACAAAGCCTACATTAGAAAAAAACAAAAGTCAGAATAAATATAGGCATGTGTTGGCAAGAAAATATTAAAGCAGAGGTATTCTGCCATAACCAGAAACACTTTGTTTTTGGGCAAGAATTTGCAATTTGCCGCTCATGGCCTCTACTGCGCTGCTGGACTGTCTCAGAAGAAATATCATCATCATCATCATCATCATCATCAGCTCATTTTATGTCCCCGCTGCTGCTGGGGCACGAGCCTTTCCTATGGATGGATAGGGAGAACGGGCCATAAACCACCACGCTGGCCCAGTGCGGGTTGGTGGTTGTTAACGACTGCTAATGCAGCCGGGACTGGGAGCTTTACGTGCCTTCCGAAGCACGGAGGAGCTCAAGATGATACATTTTTGGTCACCCATCCGATGACCGGCCTTTGCGAAAGTTGCTTAACCTCAGCACTCGCAGACCGGGCGCGTTAACCACTGCACCATCGATCTCCTCCAAGAAATAATAGTTAATAAAATAAATGTAATGCGTAACACACAACATTACCTATCATAAACCAACATAAAGAAACAAATTAATGTTCACCCAAAGAGGAATAACCGGCAGTATAATTATGAACTCCCGCGCAATCATAGAGTTGCGCCTCTCGCCGGCCATTACGCAGATTTGAACAACAAATCGGTTACAGTTACATCCTAACTTGACCATCAGAGCTGCGGTCAGAATGTTGTTCAACACCAATATTTATTCATACAACAACTAAGAACAAACGAATGTGAACCGTAAAGGCATACGCGTCTCTCGAGAGAGTAGTCAAATTGCTATAACCGTTACACTACTGGTATAACGCGGGCACTTTAATGTTGTCTCGCGGCATTGTACTATAGACCGAGTGCTGATTCCAAGAGATAAGAGCAAGCTTGCCCATGACGATGCAAAAACAGTTTAAATGTTCCAGAAATAAGTTACTCATTGTTCACTTGACTTCGTTGGAATTTGAGTTTATACGGCATATAATTTTGTTTTTTAGGTTCCGGTACCTACTTCTGCCGTCAAGCAGCATAGCTTTACATTAATGTGTTTCAGTTTAAAGGGTGATTGAGTGAAATTACAGGGCATAGAAATATAGAACTGATGAAGCTTCGGAGTGGATAATGCGTGCGTGATGCCTGCTTTGGTGTCGCAATCTCCATAGGATGCGTCGGCCGCTTTACATCAAACGTGCCATAAGCCGGTTTGACAGCTCAGTATTATAAAAAACAAACACTTTTAGTTCAGTAAGTAGAATAATGATATAGCAGGAAGTGTGTTTTCTTTGATATCCGAGGCACTAAAGCAGCAGCTGCTTTATATCTGTACTATATATGGTATCGTTAAGTTGTACGGTTATTAAATGTATAACACGAGTTAGTGCTCCATAACATTCTGTTTGGTTGAGGCCACCCATAGAAGCCAATGACTATTCATGAAAGCAACTATTACCAATGGCTATTCCTGTTTAAGTGTTCTTAATAAATATTGACTGGGAAAATCGATACTAATAAGTAAGCTGGCAATACATGATGGCAACATAGGATAACAGAATGAGATTACTTTGTAATGAAATGAGTATCTACTTTTGTCATAATTAAATAATAGTGTGGAGAACATAGTCTCTAACTATTAATAGTTTCCTTACTAACTAAAACTGAAAAATCAGGCGCAACAAACACAACACAGCTCTTTAAACGATTGGACGGTTTAAAAAGCTATATTGTATCCATAGAAGTATGCGCTCTATTCGCCCAATCCTTTAGCAATATAAAAGAACACTTGCCTCGTGAAGACTCGAGATATTTGTATTTAGCGAATGGGCGACTCTGTTCTAGGGCACCTCCGTGCACAAGGTACGTTAAGCCGTTGAACCCAGTTGTTGTCCTAAGATGGCAATCATTAAACCCTAACTAATGAGGGAATTGATCTTAAGTGGTGGATTATGGCACAGTCTCGCCATGTTCTATTGTTCATGTGGAAAGGCCTTTGACCAATTGTGGGAGGATAAAAAGTTGACGATGAATGTTGTCTCTTCTGTCTCCTACCAAAAAGTATCTTATAAAAAGTGTCACATACAGCGAAAGCTATATTTGTCAAACAAACATTATTAAAACTTAAGACATGACAGACGGATAATGCAATCCATTTAATTAATCACTTTACAGCAAAATCGATTTAACCGCTTGTAAAATCGAAAGCGACACGTTTGCACTAGACGAGTTATAGCTGTTCTAGCTATTCCATAGACTTAGAGAGACATAGATTTGGTGCTATAAAACTTTTAAATGTACATATAAGTTTTAGTAATATTACATTACTTCATAAAAAAAATGCATTATCATTTGTAACAGAACTTATGGCCGGACTAGGTACATAAGGTAAGAAACTTTAAAATATATATTTTTTTAAATACATAGTGTCACATTTTAAACTTAAAAGTTTTATCTAGGTATATGTTTTCCTACTCTTATAATACGTATTTTCACTCTTTCCTTGCCCGATGTTGCACTAAACATACCTTCGTCTATTCTGTTAGCTTGCCAGGTCTATAGTATAATCCGTCGTTTTTGTTAAGCAATTGAAAATAACGGCTCTTTACAAGAACATCTCAGATTATTTGGCTAATTAGAGGCGCAAAAAAGTAATGATATGGCGCGCTTCCGGCGATCTTCGAAACGCCTACGTGCATACAGCCTGCCGGCCGATGTCAAAGCTCTATTCAAATGCAAAAGAGGTGATAGAGAAAAAAAATCTTCTAGAAAATACAAATAATTTAATATGTACAAGTTGCTTTATTCAGAGCGCCCTGTAGACTTAGCCAAAGTAACATTAAGAAAACGATAGCGAGGTTCGAAAAGAATAAAATGTATGGGATTGACATAAGCCGCGCTAAATCACGTGGTCAATCTTATGTCAATCCCATATTTTTTTTATTCTTTTCGAACTTCGCTATCGTTTTCTTAAGAGCGTTTACGCCGCACACTAGCGCCACTAATGAAAAAAAAAACATATCTAGTAATTAGAGATACAAAATCAAATTATGCTCAACAAACTATTTGAATGAAGTAATTTAGCATTTTTACGTCACATAATGAACACCTCAATGATATGGTTTAGTTAAATAAGACGTTACGGCCACTTTTAACTATAACGCCATATTTAACTAAACCATAACATGTCAGGTGTTCATTAGGTGACGTAAAAATGCTAAATTACTTCATTCAGATATTTTGTTGAGTATAATTTGATTTTCTATCTCTAATTACTAGATATGTTTTTTTTTTCATTGACGGCGCTGGCGTGCGGCGTAAACGCTCTTAATGTTACTTTGGCTGCCGCCCCTGATCAGGCGTTATGACCTTACGTCGATGGTCCCTTCTGCGAGTTAGTTTGCTTGCGCGAGGTCGTAATAACACCTATTTGTACTCTGACGGTTGGTAGGGCAGTATAAACTTTAAGTCGTGTATATAAGGGTTGTGTTTTCAGTTTCGGTTACAAAAATTTGCTGTCGGACTATCGGAATCAGTTCGTAAGTCTAGGGAGACCTTGTACTAAGAAGACTGGCAAGAAACTCAGCAAAGGGATTTCTTTTCTCCTTCTATTCACAGAGTAGTGTACTGGAAATAGCTTTTCTAGACCCAGACTCTGAGATGCCGATTTTCCCGAAGGAGGACCGTGGAACAGCGGTGAAAATGGCCGACCACCTTAGTATTATGTCAAAATGGCTTTATTAGATGTAGATAAGTGCCTGTAAGATTTTTTAGTTGCTTAAACAAAGTGCGACGTGGACATTGCGAGACAGCGAGAGAAAGAAAATAGACGCCCTAGAAATGTGGTGTTGGAGAAAGATGCTCGCGGTATCATGGACTGAGTTTCGCACAAATGTCTCCATACTCGAAGAACTCGGCATCAAGCGGCGTCTTTCCTCTATTGTTCAAGCGCGTATACTAACGTTCTTTGGGCACATATCTCGGCGTGGTGATGCGTCAATTGAGCGACTTGTAGTCCAGGGCAAAGTTGAGGGCACCCGAGCGCGCGGTAGATCGCCGATGAGATGGACGGACCAAATAAAGGAAGCGGTCGAGAACCCCTTATACGTGCACAAAGATGGCATCGGTCAGGGGAAAATGGCGTCGGCTGGTCAGGCGGCTCACTGCGACTGAAGTAACGACTGCGACCACTCTGCCAAGAGTGTAAAACGACTGAGAAGAAGAAACAAAGTGCTGAAGTGTACTAGATACTTTTGGCGCTGATTGTACGTATATTGTACTCGGTTGGTTGGAGATAGGGCTTGTTTTAAGTCCTGTGGCGAACTTCCACCATCTTTATCTAAGTCTATCGCTATGACAGCAAAGTTGGTAACGTTGTGGTGTTGATACCTACCTGTATTGTTAACAGTCTGTTTGCTTTGGAAGTCAAATGTATTTGCCATGTATAGTCTTATGAAATTAAGAAAAGTCTGTATGAAATGCTATTACTTTTTTGCTAATATTTTTTTCGAAAATGCAAATATCTTTCCTTTTTAAATCGATTACATTTCAATGCACATTATCTAAATTACCAACAACATAAACGCGTTGATGTCTTTAAGTTATATTTTTATATTAAGTTTATTTATGATAAATTTGGACCGACGATCTGGTGAAGGTCGCGGGAAGCCGCTGGATGCAAGCAGCACAAAACCGGTCGTTGTGGAGATCCTTGGGGGAGGCCTTTGTCCAGCAGTGGACGTCTTTTGGCTGAGATGATTATGATGATGATGATGATAAATTTATTTTAAAATTTTACATTTAAAAATATTATTATATTGCGAATTGCTCTTCTAATAATAGTACTACGAATACCCTGGTTTTTTTCTAAGAAATTTACAAGTGCTTTTTCCAATTTAATATTCCATAAACAAAAGCAGAAATTAATTATTTTAAATAGTCCCTAAGTCGTTCACTAAAACATTACAGAATAATCTATATTCGTTTCGATCGAAACAGAAAATCTAATTATCGCCCCTCAAATGGATCATATATGTTGTACATACGCATAACTGTTTTTTTTAAACCAATATATCATCTTGATGCTTTTTATGTCGATAGAACGTAAATCGTAGCAGTGACCATTCCATTTGACGAGTCATGTTTTAATATTAGCTTACGGTAACTTAGTAGGTACAGTTGATTGCGATGGCCCGAAAACACAAATTGGCGGGAATTTGAATTTTGTGTTCGAACGTCGTTTTTGAACAGAATGGAGCAGCATTTGTTTTTCTTTTTACCAAAAGATATTTTATTACTTACAAAAGGTAATGAACCTTTAATGAACATTAATTTTATTATCGTTCACGTTTGTATTCCACTCGGCTAAAGTAATCTTACTGTTCGACTGCTGACACTAAGTTGAAGTAATATTTTAATACTGAAATTGTATGAACACATCTGTGGCGGTAGCCAAAGTAACATTAAGAAAACGATAGCGAAGTTCGAAAAGAATAAAATGTATGGGATTGACATAATAAAAATAATATAGTGCTGGCCCCAGACTTTACACCAGTGGCGGTAGCCAAAGTAACATTACGAAAACGATAGCGAAGTTCGAAAAGAATAAAATTATGGGATTGACATAAGCCGCGCTAAATCACGTGGTCAATCTTATGTCAATCCCATACATTTTATTCTTTTCGAACTTCGCTATCGTTTTCTTAATGTTACTTTGGCTACACCACTGGCACCCTTGTGACTGACAAGATGAGTTGCAATTAGGTAGGTAGTTGACTAGTTAAATAATCAATAGAGAAACTTATTAGCTACTGTCAAAACGATTTTTTTATAGAAAATGTATCGGAATAGCCAACTATGACGTCACTATTGTGTTCATAAAAATCTTTTTGGCTCACAGAAATTTATGCTTTGGTCAAATAAAAAAATAGTTTAATGTTTTTAAGAACTGTTACGTGATGCCATTCATACATTTACCCCCTTTACAAATAAGCAGATAATAAGGTCCGAATAGTTATTCCGCTTAGATTTTATTCCGTGTTTTGTTCCTGTCATGTAAACGTCATTTCAAATTAGAGAAAAAGAGACAAAACACGGAATAATTATTCGGACCTTATTCTTTGTTTATTTGTAAGGCCCTTTTCGTTCTGGAATTAATAATTGTTGTTGTTGACTTCCCTATTCGATCGAATGGTGACTAAAAGGAGGGCCAAGCGTTTTACTGTTATTGCATAAATTTACGTCTATAGCCGTCTTCGAATAAGGCACACTCTTTCATGTCGTTTTTACTATGCCTCAAAAAAGTGCGGAATTCCACTTGGTCCGTTTCAAAAGCCTTTCACGTCTACCCAGGCTGCCCATGGCAGTGTGTTATGACGCATTAGCTCTATAAATAAGATGTAAGCCGGTTGTACTGCTCCGGGCACCAGTCTATGCTGTCAGAGTGGATACTTATCTGCATAGCTCAGGATCGCTTGCAGTTGCATGCACTCGATAATTGACTATAAGTGTTGGACGTTTTAAAGTTTAAAGTCAATGAGGCACTTTTTCTCTTTGAAAATAATAGCTTGTACACTGTTACTAGATGGCGTTGTAATCGCGGCAATCGAACTGTCAAATTCAAAGCGAATAGGATAGTTGACTGCTCAGAATAATTTATTGTTCTGAGGTTGACTGGCAGTCAATGGAGAAACTTTTTGCACATGTCAAAACGAAATTCTCCTTTTCTTTAAAGGAATAGCAAACTATGACCTGTCTACAATGTTCCATCAATAAAGCACTGTTTTGGATACAAATTAGATCAAATCAAAAAATTAAGAACGCCTGTGCATCATACTTTTGATGAAATTAACTGTTGTTGTAGTTGTCAACTTCCCAATTTAACCAGTTCGTTATTTTTTTATAAATAATTTAAATAAAATTCTTAAAAAATATTTGCAAGTGTAGAAGTACTATAATTTCTTCTGTACTGTAGCCAAATATAAAAAGATATTTTCTATAAATTTATATCTATAAAACTGCTCAAGTCACCAGTCAAACATGGAACATTATGTTCGCCAATTTACATTGAAATAACGATGTCGAACTAAAAAAACAACTAGGGTAATGGTAGAGATGTGCCAACTCGGAACAAACTTGACTCGAGTTAACTCAAGTTAAAATTCGCGTAACTCGAGTTGAACTCGAGTTAAGTAAGTAAATCGAGTTCGAGTTGACTGGATGAAAATGAGTGAATGGTTTGTTTTGCTTATAGCAAGTAAATTGCTCAGCTTCGCAACATTATTAAAAATTGGAACAAATTTGTAATAACGATGTTTAAGGACAATTATTATAATTAATTAAAGAACGAATTTAAATAAAAAAAATAATGATTTGTATGTATTTATGTAATTTTTTATCTAAATCTTGGAAACATAGAGTGAGTATTTATATTTATTATCAACAGAACTAATTATGTCGCAGTCTTCACAAAATAAAATCAGTCTAACTTAAAGATATCATAGGTCAGTGTTCGACACAGTTTTCGTCGCCAAAAAATAAAATATATTTTCATAGTTGCTTTTAATGATTTAATTAAAGAAAATGAATCCTGTCGATTACTGGTACCACTATCGTACGATTTTTTTAAATGTAATTTCTGTTATTTTCCTAAATTCTTTTTCCTAAATAAAATGTTGTGAAGATAAATTATGCACTGCTTCTAACTTTGAGCCGTGACAAATCGACAAGAAAACTAGTCTAAAAAATAAACTTGGAGATGTATGCACCGAACAGATGATGAAAGCTTTCAAACGCGTGCGTGACTCAATCTTTCAAGGAGGGGTACTTGAAAACACCACGTAGTAGGTACTACGTTAGTTTCTTATAAAGAGCTTCGATGACAAAGGTAAAAAACAAATGAATGTCACGAATCGCATGGTGGCACACTTTTTTTGCCGTTTTTCACTTTTTTCTTTCGTTCTTCGCTCGCTGCCGATTAAATAGCTATGTCAACATTCCTATGTAAATACGAGTGGAGGAGCAAAAAGCTCAATACAGTTCAATTGGATCGTAAAGCTGAATTGTAAAGGCTTTTGTGACGTCCGTTTCAATGTAACATAATTTTAAAGTAGTCTGAGTCACTTGATATCTTCGAGCATGTAGATTCGTCGACTTTTCACGCCTGATCAAAATGTTATGGTAATTTTTGAATCGGTGATCTTAACATTAAAGAGTCCGAAATACTTTATGAAATACCTTATTTTTTTAGCATTAATAACAATTTGTTTATTTAGACTCTAAACCGGTGATTTTGAACTTCGAGAGAGATTACTCGTGAATGTTATCAGATATCACATCATCACCAGCACATGTTTTGTCCCCACTGCTGGGACACGAGCCTTCCATATGAATGGATAGAAAGAAAAGGCCAAAAACTACCACGCGGGTCAACGGATGATGGTTTTTAACGACTGCTAATGCAGCCGAGAGCAACGGCTTTATATGCCTTTCGAAGCACGGAGAGCTTTGAAATTTTAGGTAACCAATCTGATGACTGACTTTTGCGAAAGTTGCTTAATATTAGATATCGTGACTGAGAATTAGGGTAAAAGTCGGATAGTTGCCTTGGGGGGATAGATGCCCTTGTTTTGAATACACTATGTTAGAGATGTCCCTGGCATTAGCGCTTTTCTGTAATTAGAAGTGCTCCCCTCGCAGGCCTCAGTGCCCAAAAACCATAGGATAGGGCCCACAAATTTCGTCTGTGTGAGCGAAAATCTTCTACGGCGAGACCTCGACGAGCGTCGTACTAATATTAGTGAGTTAGTGAGTAATTTTCATTGAATAACTATGTTACGGTTGAAGATTCAGTCAGCTATTTGTTTCCTCGCATGCACTGGCGTTTCAACTACACTGATACGATACGAATATCGATAAATAGCTTTTTTTTTTAATAAATAGGGCAAGTATCCGTATCAAAAAGGAGAGTTTGCCCCATATTCACTTGCGGATAGCCGCCCTAAAGGCAATATGAGTAAAATCCAGGCGTGTTTCCGCGCTACATATGCAAGACCGAAGTTAGTTTAGCACTAGTGTTTACAGAACTAGATAAAAACGAAAAACTGTTAACTCAAGGTATTTAAAAATACAATAAAATTAATAATAATAAATAATAAAATCAATAATAATAAAATAATAATTTAAAAAAATATAATAGAGTAAAATAATCTACAACTCAATATCAATGTTAAACTTCAAGTTTGAAGGTCTTTGTTGTATATTAAAAGTGTAACACATTAAAGTTTGAAACGTTATGTTGATTAGTATTTCGATTAGTACCTACTTAATAAAAAAACCTCATTAGTTAATAAAGAGTGATTAAATACGCATAAAGTTGTTTTAATCTATAAAAAAATTAAGCAATACCGTGAGTATCTATTCCCGCATGAGGCAAGTATCCTTCGAAGCATTTTTGACGAAAGATGACTATCCGCCACATCGCATCGGGCAACTATCCCTCTTTGGAGAGGTCAAATAAAACGGGATTTACTCAAAAACAGTATTAATAAAAAATATAGTACAATGAAAAATAAAATACCAATGTTTTAATATACCCGAAGCGTATTGTCAGTCGACACTTAATTTTTAAGTAATAGAGGTTTTTCCTTAAGTGGGGCAACTGTCCGGCTTTTACCTTATTGTAAAAAGTTAAAAATTCGCACCCAAGGCGCCTGTTGTACAAACACAGGTTCGGTCTTGCGTGGTACAATGCTCTCATCTCTGAGACTTCTCCGCTTTGTACTCCTAGGAGGTAACCTGTACCTTTACTATCGCGCATTCTGTTACCAACTACCCTGAACCGCTATAAATGCAGTGAAATATTGCGGCGGTTAGCACCTTCTACTGTCTAGGTATATACGGCAAATGTTCTGAGGAACTTTTCTCTTTTTACTAATTTTCTCTACCTTTATAAGAACACGTATGCTCGTTTTCGGTGTCACCGACATACTACGCCCATCATTCTAACGTGATCAAGAAAATCCGTTCGTCCGGACGTATAGTGTTGTAGGAAGGAGCTACAAAGAAGATGTGAAGATGCTTCTAAAACGAATAGACAAAGTGATATTCATTGTTACTCGCCACACCACAATAGGAAACAGTCGACAATCAATATTCGAAATAAAGAAACAGTTCTAACCTTTGCGAAGTTTAAGTCATAAAATAGGTTTTATGCAAATGACTGAAGCCTTCGTTTAATATTTCTTGCGCGATATGATCTTGACAAGCGCTCGCATTATCGGAAGACGCATGGTCCCTCGGTCGCGGTTGCTAGTGCTAACGGTTATACGCGATGGGAACAAAAAGTTGTGAGAATTGAGTGAGAGAAATGGAAATTATAATACTCTTTGTATTCTTCCTACTTTAGAACATAATTATAAACAAGAGCCTGGATACTTAGAAGCATTTTTATATAACAGCATCATTATCATAATGTTTGGCAGTAAACGTTCACGCTGGACAAAGGTGTCCCCCAAGGACAGGGATGGGCCAACTTTTTCATTCGCGTGACAATATTTACTAACAAAATCTATGGCGGGCCAGGCTATTGAATTTTTTGCAGTTTTTTCGAAAAATAAATATTTTTTGTGAAATAAAAATATTGATAGGTATGCATTTTCTGAAACACACACGCACTTGAATTTTTGTTTGATGGTCGCGGGCCGTACTTCGATCATTCGCGGGCCGTAGTTTGCCCATCCCTGCCCAAGGATCTCCATAACGACCGGTTCTGTGCTGCTTGCAACCAGAGGCTACCCGCAACCGTCACGAGATCGTCGGTCCACCTTTTTGGAGGCCAGCCTAAACTGCGTCTTCCGAATCGGCATATTACGGCATACCAACCTTCAAATTCATTCATTTATATGCCTCTATGCCTTACAACTTCATTGGATCTGTTTAAACCGTAACATAGCAAAGCAAAACAATGCTGCTTTGCGGCAGAAACAGGTATAAGGATGGTCGCCATTCAGTTCGACTCTGGGCAAAATCCGGTGTGACAGTGCAGCGCAATATTTTGTACCTTGTAAAATAGGTTTGACGTCAGATTGTAGATCGGCGTCTAATTAGCATGTAAGAGCGCACGTCCTCTTTCTATATTGATTATGATATTGATTATTTGTTAATTGGATCGAGGACAGCAGCGAAAGGCTGTATACCTATCTGGAAAAGTAATCTGTATATGTCGCATAGTGAGCCTTTTTTAAAAGCCACCATTTTTGTAAATCCTAGATATTTTGTTTGAAAAAATAAAGACAAGTTGTATAATTTGAAAGCTCTTTGTCGTTTTTTATTCCACAGAGAGAAAGCGCTCCGCCTCCATGTCACCAGAGAAACGATAAGTCCCAAGATGGAAACGAATGTCACCCTGAATTCTCCACTGAGGAAATCTATCTGTGCTATCTTATCTCTGACAGTACACAATTAAATAATAGAAAGTAAACTGGCAAGCTCAGTTACATTATCAGTTTAGTTACATATATGAAGTATATAAATTATGGAGATATGGAATGATGATGTTGAAACAGGAATAATCGATCGTGAGTGCCAATCAAGGGTAATACTTAAGACCGGTTCCTTCCGCACTGAAAACCTGAATTACTATTAGAAGCAGGACTATATCGCATTATCCGCGTCTAACCTTATTATCGGAAAAGCTGCGTTTTAAATAGGTTCGCACAAAAAGCATGAAAAACCTTATTAGTCCGTTTCAAATGGGATTTCGTAGTAGCGAATTTTATACAAAATACCATTCCTATTCCCATTTTTTTTAATACCATTTCGAGGATATTTTAAATAGATTTTATTTAAAAAAAATACTTTCCTTGCTGACCCTCGCACAAAGAGTAATGATAAATAAATAAACTTAAATAAATTATTTGAAAATTGATAGTTGAAAATCTTATTTTAAATAATGTTATTTGAATATGTAACTATGTAACAATTAATATTTATTATTGTATTTAGCTTTGATATTCCAAAAGAATCTGTCCAAAATAAAAGACATATTATGCCAAGCGTGTACCTACGCTTCGAAAAGTATACACACTAATAAAATTAGATACTTAGTATATTATTGTATATTTAAGTTATTATAGAAGTGGTTAAAAAAATAGGCTTCTTACTAGTTTTCAGTCATTTACTAGTTTCATTCGAGTTTGAACATTAAAAATGGCCACCCCCACCCACTCGCATTAATAATGACATTACCTACTATCAGTAACAGCAGCTTTTGTGACAGTTTTTGCATAGACGCGTAAATTATTCTTAATAAATCATTACAAAGATATTATTATTTAAATAAGGTAGAAAAGTTGAAAGCATATACTCGTAGTTGAATACTTATCGGATAAAACGTATCTTTATTCTTTCATTCTAACATTTAAAATTTAAAAGATTAAATACTAAGATTACAGAATATATTCTCATGATGTATGTATACCGTAAAGGCATATCTTTAAAATTACATCTCATGTAGGAAGGTATAATTAATACTAAGTAAAAAGGATATATGAAAAAAATCCCCGAGCGGGATTCGTAACTGCACCCTATGACATGCCGGGTCTATGCTAATTAAAAAGTAAAAGGGATATATGAAAAAAATCCCCGAGCGGGATTCGAACCTGCACCCGAGCACATACCGAGTTTATGTTATAGTTGACAGTGCACCTTACCCGGCATGTCATGGGGTGCGGGTTCGAATCCCGCTCGTGGATTTTTTCAACACTTTGACTTTTTTCAAACAAAATTTGCGTAAAGTTATATAACTTTACGCAAAATAACCATAATCATAAAAAGGATATTGTTGATAGTAAATAAATAAATCATTGGTCACATTTGTTTGACCAAGTCTGTGAAGATGTGTGATTTTGACCTAAAGTAACAAATACTTTAGGTCACAAAGTCACACATCTTTAGTGTTTCATTTGACATAATAAGTTTTAAGTAAGTTAAGTTTTTTCAAAGGTAAATAGGTATACCATATTGATAATTATTATGTCTAGTAAGTAGTACTATATTAAAACTTTGCATGTATTAAAACAATTTTACTTATTAAAACCGGCCAAGCGCGAGTCGGACTCGCGCACGAGGGGTTCCGTACCATCTATAAAAACGGAAAAAAAAACGTTCACGTTTCACGTTCACGTTCACGTTTGTTGTAAGGAAGCCCCTTTAAATATTTATTTTATTCCGTTTTTTAGTATTTGTTGTTATAGCGGCAACAGTAATACATCATCTGTAAAAATTTCAACTGTCTAACTATCGTATCTCATCTATCTCTGTCTGTCCGTCTGTCACCAGGCTGTAGCCTGATAACAGACGGACAGATGGACAGACGGACGGACGGACAGCGGAGTCTTAGTAATAGGGTTCCCGTTTTACCCTTTGGGTACGGAACCCTAAAAATTACTTAAAATATAGGAAAACCTATTTAGTTTAGATTAGTTTAGCCTGAATTACAAAAAATCTGATTGTATGTACTAAAAAATGAATGTGATAATAAGCTTATATTTTAAGATAACTTATAATGTATTTAGGCTGAGTTTATTCAGGAAATTTATCTATATCTACCAAGCAATCCTCAAGCTAAGTATTTTAAAATTTACAAGCTTTTTCAGAAATACAAAATGTGAACGTACATTTACTAGATTTTTCAATGGTACAGTCAACAGCAAAAGTAGATGATATTTACTAGATTTCAAAATTAAGTTTGGATAGTGTAAGTCGGTATTTTCTATATAATTACAGTCAAAGTCTGCAGGTACTAGTAGACTCTCGAAGGTTTTTCGATATGCGTTTAAAAAGTTTTGATTTTCATACTGATTTCATATTTTAAAACTTGACCAATCAACAGTTACTTTTGCTGTTGACTGTACATGACTGAGCCTAAGTTCAAACATCGAACTGTGCAAAACAAAGCACTTAAAGTGGTGGCGAGCGCTACAAAAAACGTGTACACGAAAGTTTAATTAAGCTTTATGACGGCATACTGTACGCTTAGCGGTTTCGGGAGTTAATGAACGCTCGCTCGAGGTGTCTCGTACCGTTACACGAAACAAAACACTGATTTATTATAAAAGCATACGAATAGTCATCCATTCTGATGTATATGCAACTCTATGGCATTATGTCTTGATTGAGTAAGGGCTTAATCGATACCCAATAACGTGTATGTTGTAAACCACTGAGTGCGTTTAGAATAATACGTGAAGCAGAAACTTTGTACACCTTTTTTACGAAAATTGCGCAGACGGAGGAGTATGAAATTTGGCATACTTATAGTTTATATAGAAAAGGTTATCCGAATGTTAATATTTTTTTAAAATTATGCATAAACATACATTAAATCAATAAAACACACTTTACTCACACTACCATGTATTTGACACACGCTTATTAAACTCTTTTCAAAAATTTCAAAAATGGAAGAGGAGCGGCCGAAATCTGTCAATGCCAATCCAAACTCACATTCTATCTTTTTTATATTTTTTTCATTGCTTAGGATACAATCCGTGCAGCCTTAATAAAATTACGGTCGAATTTCGACCACTGTGCGACCACTAGTAATTGTAAATAGCTGAACACTTTTACGAATATACTTGTTATTAGACTGACTTAGACTGATTAGACTTGATATTTTAACTGATTTTTGAATCTCGCAAAATCTTTAAAAAACAAGTAATAAATATGAGAGTAAACTAGTACCATTAGTATTAGTTTCGTGGTATTGGATTGGAATAGATCTAAATTTCAATTACGCATCAGATAATATGCGTGACGTTGAAAATTGAAGTTTAAGAACAGGCATGCTGGCTAGCTTATTTCCTTTCTCGTGTAAAAGAATTAAGGGCAAAGCAGTTCAATAAATAAATACATTTTATAGCAATGAATAAAGATATAAATAAAATAGGTCATAAGGTGTCATGTAATAAAAACAAATGTAATCGAAACTACATTGAAATAACGGAACAAAAACAATGCATACACTCCCTAGATGTAATGCCTATGTTATGAAAAGTCGCCTACACCAACATTATAATGCTAAAATAGAAATAGAAATTATTTATTGTTTATCTGTGTACAATAAATAATTTAAAAAATGATATGATCGTAACTCTTTAATACTACAACTATTTTGTTTGAATTAAAATTCTATTTTTTGCTGCCGGAACACAACAATGCTACAAACATTGATGATATGGCGACATGTTTAGATAAGATGGTAGTTGCTAGCCAGGCGGACAAACAAGCCTTACCACCAACCAAACCGAGTACACAAACATGTACCCCCGCTGGGAATCGAACCTGGGACCTCTGGGTCTAAACCGGTGGTCTTAGCCACTAGACCACAGAGGCGGATAAAATAAAACTAATGCACGAGTACGGTATAGCTTTATAAGAATAATTTCTTAGACAGTACAATATTGTACAGCTGTGACTGTTGAAAATTATACGAGCAATCCATCTAGCTCCGTCTATGTTCAAAAACATATTGTAAATTTGAAATTTATGATCCAAAAGGTTATAACGTCAAGTGTATATATACACACACAAGAATATTTATTTACAAGTTTATGTACACACATAAAAAGGTAACAAAATAAGCTCTATGGGTAAATGTAGTACAAGGGCGCTGCTTATTTCAGTTCTGAAATATCTTCCAGCAAATATTTTTCAAAACCACCTATGTATTAGGTACATTACATATTAGGAAAGGATGTAAACAGCTTTCTTTATATTTAAAATTGCTAATTTATAACAAATAACCTATTAGATTTTGCCTGCGTACATTATCAGGAACAGGAACAATGTCTGTGCGAAAATTCACGTGTTGCTCCGTCTTTCACATTTCTAATGATAGTTACAATGCAAAATCATGTATATTGATGAGATCCGCATAAATATATTCCACGTCAAAATTGTTTAAATACAAATTCATTCACTTGAACATAAGTTAATAAGGATATAAATGTAAATCTCTTCAATCTACTGTTTATGAACTTTGCAAAGAAGACCGGCGAGAGACGCCCTAATATTTTACGAAGTAGTACACTTTCGGAAACATGAAAATTAAATTAGATTAAATTCCTACAATTTACTTTTACGAACGTTTGATTTATTAAAGAAGGAGATAAAAAGATAAATTGTTCTCAAATCGCAAATAATTGACTGAACAAGACGCTTTCTATAGGGTAATAACTAAACGATTAAAACACTTTATACTCTTAAATACGTTTCATTTGACGCAGTAGTCATGTAAACCAAGGCCATTTTTATTTACTTAGATACATCAAAGAAGGTACATATCATAATATTAAAAACTAATTAATATTTTGATAGAACACGGTAGGTCCGCATTTTAAATGAAGTATAAAGCATGAGCTGCTGATGAATTAACTGTATAAAGATAGATTCTTTTGCTTTTCTTATTTAGAGACAGACATTGACCAATGAGTGACGTGACTGTCAGTCACGTCACGTCATTTGACTTGACACATTTTCAGTTTCTTTCTGTGATAAGTTGTTTGTTGTGTTAAAAGTGGTTTTTTTCATTGGATTTTCGCGTGTTTTATGGACTTTAGATTCTTGCCTTATTGCCCCCTGGATTTTGATTTGCAAATTATGTACCGTATGTTAACCCTCTGAGTCTCCGAGTAGGTAGATACCTACTATGTCTCTGATAGAATAATCATTACTTTCGTTATTTGTCTTTGTTATTTATTACCTACCTATTTATCTATTTTATCATTTAATAATTATTTCCGTTGTTTTTAAATAAAAAGTTATAAAATTAATGATTTTTACCCTAACTTCTATATTTTTTGGTTATTTAACATATCTCTGTTTTCCCAACTTTAAAAACATAGAAATAATTAACTTTTTTGTTAGTCTAGCATAGTTCTTAAAGTTCTTAAAATTTGATTTCATCCATGAACGGGACATATAAATCGAGGTCTGAAAGTACATAGAAGTTCGCCAGCCTCCTTTGACTGATTCTTAAGACGTACCTATAATATTTAAATATGTTGATTCTTTACACTTACGAGTACATTAAAAAAATATAAACATAGGTTTGTTTATAATTATGGTCATATATAATTTTACGCAAATTTTTACGAAAATATGTCAATGTTAAAAATTGAAGAAAAAATTTCTCTAGCCGGAATCGAACCCACACCCTCTGACATACCTGGTCAGATGAGCTTTTTATCTCGTGTAATTTTTCAGCTGAAAAGCTTCGTTTACATTCAAAACACTTTTGTCTTTAAAGCTTTCACAAGTTTCCTAATTACATTCAACGACTTTTCCAAATTCAAAATTTCACATAACATTCGAAAGAAAGCTTTAAGCTACTCACCGTCCTGTTGAACTCGTCGGAGGTGTCTCGCGATGTGCGCCGGCGCAGCTATGCGATGCGCGAGGAGCAATGACTGGGCGCGCGCACTTGACCTTCGGAGGCGAGTACACGCGAAACGACCGTCGTACTCGTTTTATACTCGGTTTATTGGCGATACACACTGTGGTGGTGCTTTGCCAACCAACCAATCTCCCGATTCTTCGAATGTCACTGCAAACCTAGATTAGGGTTGCCAACCATACTTTAAAATAACGTATACTACATTGTTTCCCATCCCCATACTTTATTCTTTTTAATAAAAATAAAGTATAGAAAATACTTTATTCCCGACTAATGCGTGCGTTTGAACGGAATATTCCTGTTGACTTAATTTCTGAACTATTGAATGGTACTAGACTCAGGTGAATTGAAACGAAACGCAACGCTTAAATAAATAAATTTGGAAAATACTTTATTTTTATAAATTATAAATCCTTTTTTTATACTAGTTAGTGGTAGATTTACTTTAATTTCCTGAAAAATAGTTGGCAACCCTTACCCAGATACACTACACATGTACATGCATATAAGACAGCCCGTCTTCATTGCCGAAAACTACGAAGATTAGGTTCACATGTGAGCTTTGCCAGGTACAAACATGTGTTTGATACCGAGAATCCGCAGTTTTATTGAAAAAGCAACCAGTTGCTAATTGTACAATTGATCGCGACGACTTCTTGGCGGGAAAGTGAAGCGTCATGACTGCGGTTTCGTTTTATTTTCTAAAATTTGTGTTATGTCGAATATTAATGTGAAATAATGGTGGATTATTAACCGTTAAGTGTTCGTGACGTGAGTGTGCATAAGTGTTGGCAAATGAAACAAAATAGTGCAACGTTACTTTTCAAATTCTCTCAAGAAGCTCGCGTGAGGACTTAGTAAAGCCCCACATCTTTACTGAGATACTCGAGGGGTTGGGGGGTATATCATTTCTCACTTCCCATTTCTAATATCATTCATCATCATTATATAAGGAAATATTGTTTAGTATTACTTGTAAGAAAAATTACTTTGACACTGGCTAAATGTGCTAATCGCACGAAGCCATCAACAAAAAAAAAATTGATCGCGACTGCTACTATTGCAGTTGCAAATTTGGTGTTACCGACACTATGCAACTGGTTGCTTTTTTCGCTAATAAGCCTGCCGAGTCGAGATCCTAGTATTAAGTGGCATCCACGGCTGTTCCACTCGCGTCATCACAATCGATCGTTTCGAAGAGTCTTGTAAGGTGTGAGGGCCCAACGCTTGCTTGATGTCAGCCTCTGGAAAAGTTCCGGGGATTGTCCAGTCTATACAGATGGAGGAAACTATCCCTATCCCGGATACGCTGTAAATGACAAACAAACGTACTTTTTTTTCGATAAAAAGAAAAAAAATGACTCACAAATTAAGTTTTCACGAGTATATAATTGTTTTTTATATAGTTGTTTTAGCAGTCGGGTTTTTTGTTTTATTTTAATAATTTAGTTTATTTCAAAATTTTTACTTTTTTAAATTAAGTATTCGTCCGGATTTTTTATAGCCTATGTCACTCCCACAGTCAAACAAATCTAACGACACCTCATATGTTAAAATCCACCATGCCGTTTGGGCTGTAGGGCGTGCCAAAGAAAAAGACATACAAACTTACATACATACATATATACATATTTACATACACTCGAAAAACATAACCCTGCTTCTGACGCAGTCGGGTAAAAAGCCTTGAAACTAAGGTGGTCAAGGTTTGTTTTACCACATATCTGTAGAAAACTTCCTGAGTATGTTTAAGTGCAACGACTTAACTGCTCTTATTGTTAAGAAAATGCTTTTCAATGCCAGAAATATAGTATTTAAAATATCCACTCGTCGACATTATCCTTTGGTGCCATCTTCTTCTTCTAGCTTGTATTAACTGGCGATAACTGAATTCAGTTTACTTTTTGATGTCGTCCAGCCGCTCATTGAGAAATTTTTCTTCACTCCACTGATCTCCTCATTTTGTATATTTTTCATATCTACATACATTATGCCTGACTAACTGAATTCATGAACCGTATGTCACGCGTCTGTTTTAAACCAACCAGTTGATTTTGAGCCGCTACGCGCCGCATCCATTCAGCAAAACGGAAAAAATAGACCAGCAACAGGTATCTCACTTAACTGGTTAGTACTCAGTACTTGAGCGAAGCTTTCGTGTAATAAAGTCTTGGGAGATAGGATAGGAGAGCTGACGATAAAATAATTAAATCTGCAAATAGGGAATAAACACGAGATCCTGTTCAGTGTTTCCTGGTATCTGGTAAGTGAATGTTGGAGCTTTTTTATGGGAATAGTTTTTTTCCACGCTTCGGTAGCCGAAGAAAATAGCTGTTCTTTTCCCGGGTCGAGCTTAGTGTGCATCGGCTTTTTGATGTATAGCCTGGGTTTGTAATCATCACCTCGCATTTGGCAGGAGTGGTGAAGCCAATACCCTTCAGTTGTGGCGATGACTTGATTGTCCAATGTTGGACAGTCCTTTGTCCAGCTGTGGGCCAGCACAGTATCTATAGGCATTATTTCAGAAAACTAACGAATATTTAGAAAAATCGTTGAAACTTTTCAACGAATTTTACCCAGCACCTATTCTTTGCATCGGTCTCAAACAGTAACGTTAGCCTAATTGGAAGCCACCTGACCAGCATTGTCAGTGTGTGCGGGATCAAATCCAGCTCGCGGAAATAACTTCAACACTTTCTGAATCAATTTATAACTTGTTTGCAAATAAAGCTTTATGTTTATGAACACATTTATAACGAATACTTGCTAATCCATACTAGATTAACATTACGGTAGGCGGAAAGCTATTCAATTAAAGGTTGACAATTACTATGACGCTTTTCAATAGCTTTTTTAAGTTATTTAACAATAACTTGTGAGCTTATACCATTCGTAATAGTGTAAGCGATCAAAATAATGTATGCGTCTGAATGTTTTATTTTATAGTTTCCCATCCGTTAGGCACTAGGCTTTGTTTTAAAAATACCGTTATGAACAGGCAGGTTGTATTCTAAAGAAAACGTAGCTATGCGGAAGTATGCTCGTCTATATTGTCGTTAAATTAATATGAGATACGACGCGTGACGTCACATAAACAATACTAATTGGTCCTGACTCCTGAGCCGAGTAATTTTAATACAATAATAGTATCTGAAACACTGCATGCAAGGCATAAGATAAACAAAGTCTAATAAAACTTTGAAAGACGAAAAGTGATACACAAGATTAGAGCTCAATAAAACAAATAATATATTTTTTTTAATTTTTTTTATTACTAAGGGCTTCTTTGTTTATTTCAATTTGCTTTTCTACGCCCTTGTGTGTCTCCGTGCCTATATGTGCCGCAATATGCCACTATCTGCCGCACTCATATACGTCAATTATCATTAATGCTTACTTACTTAGCACCTACAATTGTTCAGTCGAAATTGTGCTTATAATGTCACTGTTAAAAGCTATTTTACAATAGAAAATTTTAGGTGCTAAGTAATCATTCATGTTAATTGACGTCGCTGAGTACGGCAGCAAGCCTCTTAGATCCGCTGTGCACTACCGTGCCCCTCAGTGTCACTGTGCTTCTATTCCTCTGTGTGTCACCGTGCCCTTTTGTGGACTATGCCCTTCTTTAGGAGCTCAAACGCGCAGGTATGCGTCCGGTCAGGTCAAGTAACTTTCGCAAAGGTCAGTCTTCGGATAGGTTACTAAAGTTTATCATCTCGAGTTCCTCCGTGTTTCGGAAAGCATGTACCGCTGGTCCCAGCTGCACTAACAGTCGTTACCAACCACCAAGCCGAACTGGGTCCGCGTTTATGGCCTGTTCCAGGGAAGGATATCCCATTAGTGCAGTGGGGACATAAAACAAGTTGGTGATGATTCCCCTTTAGCACTATTCCCAATTTTTTTTCTAGGGTACATTTGTCCCACTAGGGTGAACACTGGTGACTGCCAAACCGGTGATCTCAGTCATCCTAGCGGCACTTGAAGGGGATGTACAGTGCTTTTTAGTTGGTAGGCCTCTCCTCCTCCCGAATCCACGTCGAGACCATCGGATCTGGGCAGGGAGGCGGGAGCTGGAGTGAAGAAGCCCACATAACCATCCGCGCCTCCCCGAGCGCGGTGGTACTCGACCGACGAGTTTTCCACTGTCAAAAAAAAGGGAACATGTGTCTTTTCAACGAGGAATTATTTTCAAGAGTGAATTCATAACCATAGTTCGTTAGATGGAGTCACGATCAATATCTAAAGTGAGTAATAAACCATTAGACCTGACTTTCTAAAACGTCAATAAACTTTTATTCGAAGTTGTTCTGTTATATTTCAAATAAATTTGATTCGTTAACATAAAGATGATTTTAAACGTATAGATAACTGTGTGTGAGATTGTACAGATTTTATTTGTTTATACAAAATTCAGACAGCTCGTTCTTCCTTCTAAGAAAATACAGTATTAATATGAAAAAGACTTGATTTAGAGAACAATTTTTTATATAATTGCTAATTATTGTATTCAATTACAATTGTTTTAATTTTATCGTGTTAAAATAATAAAGTCCTATTTGATGTAATACCAATTGGTAACAGGTGGAGAGTTTTGTAAATAATTTTTAATACCATATCAGCATAAACGTAGTTATAATTATTTATTGAGCTTATCAGCATAACGCCCAGCGTGTATCAGCTGTGATCTTGCAATATTGAAAATGAATATTCGTGAACTTCAAATCTACCTTGATAAGTCCGCCTGGCTATCTAAGCTGGTCGCCATAGCAATAGCATCAGGGTGCCTAGTGTGAGTTATGTATGAGTTATGTTATGTATTCATTCGGTTACGTTTACGAAAACGAAAATTAGTATGGCGTTAAAGCAGCGCCTCCTGGCGACAAAGAAGAAGAGTTGAAATTTTGCCATACAAATTCTCATTTTCGTTAACTTAATCGAATAGCCAATGAAACTAGCTAGTGCTAGTGGCACCCTGTAGCATTGTCGTGTCGTGTCAGTCATGAGGACATACATTCTATCGATATCGTCTCTATCGAGCTGGTTGCAGTCCTACTTTTCTACATCCAGTTCTTCGTCGCCATGGTAGTACTGTACATCTTTATATTATTACGTGAAGCAAAAGCTTTGTACCCCTTTTTTACGAAATTTGCGCAGACGGAGGAGTATAAAATTTCGTACACTTATAGTTTATATAGAGAAGGTTATCCGAATCGTAATATTTTTTAAAATTATGCATAAAAATACATTAAATCAATAAAACAAACGTTGCACAAACTATCATGCTTTTGACACACACGCATAAACTCTTTTGAGAATAGATTAATAAAATTTCAAAAATGGAAGAGGAGTGGCCGAAATCTGTCAATGCCAATCCAAAATCACATTCTATCTTTTTAATTTTTCATTTCTTAGGATACAATTTGTGCAGCCTTAATACAATATTACGGTCGAATTTCGACCACTGGGCGACCACTAGTATTAGTTATTCTGTGACCATGTTAGGACCTTGTGTGACCATCGTCTGTCGTTACGTCTGCAGACAAATGTCCCAACCAACTCCACTTCAGGATGCTTAACGCGCTTTGCTACGACGACGGTTAGTCTTGTAGTTTGTACGCTTGTGGATCTCGGCATTTCTTTTTCGGTCTCGAAGTGAGTAAAAGCTCCTTAACAAATAAAGCGAAAGTCATGCCGATGCTAGTTAATACAGTTAATACATATAGGTTGACTAAGTGCCTTCGTTCTGTGTGTCACTTTCACTGAGTATCACAAAAGAATTCGACACGGTCCTTACAGCTCGCGCCGTGCAGGTTTGGTGAGCTATTGTCCCAGATGATCGGGGGCTGTGCAGACGAGCGGTTGGGACGCGTTTTGATAACACATTGCTACAAAGATATTGGCGTTGTCGTCAACAAGTCTGAAATAAAAACTACAAAATAACAAGTCGGAAGTCAATAAACAACGGTAATCGGTAACCATCACATATCTGTCTGTCTGTCTGTCATCATGTATGGTATCTTAAAGGTATGAACACATAAATATTTTTACGACAACCATGAATGGAGGAACCAGATAACGCAACGGCTAAACCGGCCGGGTTGATATTATGAGAGTTAAGCTACTTTCCGAATGTAGGTTCCTGAACGGGAATATCTGGAAATGAAACGTGCTGGATTATGGTACGATTTTTCCGAACTGAACCGAACAATAGTGTACAACTGTACATATTGGGGTGCCGAAACTCAACAGCGAGTTTATTCTCTGATAATAATAATTAATGATAAACCAAAGCAACATACAGATGGTATTACATGTTGAAACGTTGTTGAAGTCAGCCAGTACTGGCGGACACGCAACGTTTCTGCCGCTCGTCTACTCTGCACTCTAAGAAAGACAGAATACGTCCCGGATTAGCATAACAAATCGCGCGGCTGGCCGGCCACAGACGGAACTCTTATCTGCGGATAACAAAGCCTTCACTTTACGCGTCAATGGAGGGTGGAACACTTATGACTTGGGGCCATACCATGAGCAGTATCATTATCATCGCAGTTGTGGAAACGAGACGCGTGCATATACGCCACTACACGCGTCTCTTTTTAACAATCGTATCAATTCTGGAGTTACAATACTGCTTTAAGACCACCAGTATGGCCTGTAAGGCTACAGAACAGAGCGACCAGCTGGATGGTGCGGTGAGCAAATTCCTAAATGTGGCAATTGGCCAGAGCGTATCATCGTAACATAACCGTAACGCACAGAAGCCGGCACATCAACATATCCAAACCCCGCCCGATCTAAACATGCACACTAGTTTAGGCCCAAGACACCGTACCCGTAGAACAAGGGTACGTAGAACCGGTTCACACGCGCTCTATACCAGGTACAGACATGTACCTGGGCGCTTCTCTCCTCCTCCACGGCCTGGTCTACCCGAGCCGAGGTCCGTGCCTTTAGAGGCGCCCACGGGTGGTTCCGCTACCCGATCCGATCCGAACCCTTCGGAGAATCTGTAGGGCACGGAGACGCGCACTTTTATGGGTGCGATGCCATTCTCTCTAGAAAACATCCGAAGGTGATTCGTTTCAACACGGTTTGAGGTACCCTTTACGTACCTCGCCGCCCCCAAAAAAGCCCGGTGACGCTGAAAATGCCGTTTGCAAAAAAAAACCTATCCAAAATTGTCAAATTTCTTCAATAAATGTTCAACCATATTCCATATACATAAAGTTCAAACTCTATTGAGTAAATTTGACAGTTTGTGGTACAGTGTCTGATGTGCAGTTGTGGGTACTATTCGCGGCGAGCTTGATACGTCATTGCTGACTGACCGATAACAGGGCGGAGCTTACGGCGAGCGGCTCGGCTCACTGTACAGACTATGCGAATACTCGCGTCGAACATGTTACGTTACGAAAAATGCTCCAGTCAGTCTCCACCTTAATACATGGCGTTTGATGCCAATTAATCGCTGAGCGGTGAGCGTTTCGGCCGCGCAGTGAAAAAAGAAGCGTGCTCTGTCCCGTGGCCAGGCCTTTATTATATATATTGTGCCTTTACTGGTGATTTCAACAGGCTAGCCGAAGCTCAGTCATGTTAAAGTCAAGTTAGTCAACATTTATATATTTTTTGAGCTTTGTCGACGATTATCAACAGGAAGTTATAGCTTTATAATATCCCACAGACAATTAATAGGTATTAGCTTAATCACCACGTTCTACAATCTTATCTTTATATAAAACCTTGCAATTAGCTCCATGCTAAGAAAAACGTTTTTTTTTAAAGTTTAAAGTTGGCCAGTACAACTGAGCGGATAATTTTAGTTATTGTTCTGAGGGATAATTTTGGGCATTCATAGGGCAGGCAGACAAGACCAGCAATACCACCGTTCGTTGCCAAACTGGAGTTGCAGACATGGGTGTTACTTATTTATTTGCTTTCTTGTTGTACAATAACTGATCCTAAAAACTAAAACACAAGTTCACACACGAATCCTGCAAGGGCACTGCAAAATCTTATAGAAAATATTATGTAATGTAATGATTACGCTTAACGAACAATTGTTATGCATTCTTTTGTTACATTTTTATTTTATAATTAATTTTATTTTTATAATATCAGAAGTTAAAAAAATAAAAATGTAGCGAAAGATTTCGTTACGGTAGGTAAATATTCAAAATGCTGGAATGGGAGTTGCCAGGCAAATCTTTTTGAGGATGCTCCTAGAGATGCGGTTGAAAATCGTTACTGACAGGTACTGCACATTGACAAAGAATATTAAAAAAAAGAAGCCTCGAGCATAATCTGTAGAGAAATTTTGAGTGATTTGCTTAGTGGTAGGATTTTGCTAAATAAAAAATCTTAATTGTACAAAAACACAAATGTTGAAAAAATTTCCACGAGCAGGGTTTGAACCCGCACCCTTCTGACATACCGGGTCAGGTGCTCTTCCAATTGAGCTATCGTGGTTCTAACCAGCCCGCCGAAATTATTCAACACCATTTACTTTTACTTTGAAAGCCAAAGGCGTCCATTTAATGTCAACAACTACCGTCATTAACATCTGATCATAATATTTTAATTTATTATTTTAATTTTATTTAATTTGTTCGCAACAAAATTTGCGTTAAAAATTATATAAACAACTTAATTGTACAGTTATCGAACTCCTTATACATGAGGCCTCTCACAGAGCGAACGTCAAAAAGATATTCTATTTTTGCACCAAGAGATAGTTTTTGCACGTACAACAAGGTCCTCACGTCTGCTCTAATGATCACAGACATCGAGTGTAAGATAGATCGATTATCACGAGCTCCACAGATAATCATATCTGCTGTGAGAATTCAACGATTCTTGTTTTTGTATTTATAAGCTGTACCTACCCTATTATGTGATTATCGGAACTTTTTATAGAAACAGATTAAACAAGGATAACACATACACCCAGTTCTGAAGTGGTACAATCGGTAGATATATTTACAACCTTTGGTAAATATAATTATTATTATTCTTCTTCTCATTTCTTTTATTATTTTTAATTACCCAAGATTGCCCGGAAGACATTGCTTGTTAGGAATAAGGCTATAGGCTGATCTATTTAGTACTCTCTTTATGTCAATTAATTTGTGTCTGAATTTTTTTATAATTTTGTGTGCAAATAAAGTTTATATGTTTTTTATTATTATTAATCTCTTAAGAAATAAATTTGTGGGTAAAGTTTTACAACTTCATTGGTCTGTGCCTATTCATAGTGTCATTTTTATCTATAGTTTGATTGATTTAAAGTTACTAACAACACTTTATATGGTAACAAAGCAGCCCAGCCAAAAGCAGTAGTGTTTAACAAGTTTGTCATCAATCCATTACCTAAGTTACTATGCTATTTACATCTTATACAACACTAGTGGCCCGCTCGCGTCGTCCGCCCGTATCCCATGATGGACCCCTATTGCAGCGCCACCTACCGGGTCCAATTGTAAATCTAAACCATTCTCGAATCCACTTGAACACACACAAAAAAATTCATCAAAATCGGTCCAGCCGTTTAGAAGGAGTTCAATTACAAACACACACACAGAAGATTTATATACGAGTATAAAGATTTTAATTATCATATAAAACTCCATAGAGTACCAGACCCACAGGTCTATGCACACAGCACTATGTGTGTTTAGTACATATACTAGACACACATAGTGCTATCCTATTAATATTATAAACGCGAAAGTTTGTTTGGATGTTTGTTACTCTTTCACTTAAAAACTACTGAATGGATTTGGATGAAATTTGGCATACAGATAGTTTATAACCGGGAATAACATATAGAATACTTTTTATCCCGATATTCCCACGGGAACGGGAACCACGCGGGTGAAACCGCGAGCGGCCACTAGTTATCTATATATTGTAAGAAGTTGTCTCATTAAAATAAAAACAAATATTTAAAACATTTTCAGTTAGGGGTTACACATTAATGTTAACGGCAATTAATGTAAAATTTTATTTATTGCAATTAGCTTTATTGTAATTGCAATTAATTGATGCAGCACTTTAAGTCGAGATCTGACCTTTTTGGTCTTACACAATGCGGTTTTCCGTAATTCATAATTTCACTTGGGTACACACGGCGGCAGATCAACCTACCCAAAACTGTCAAAAATCTACAATCAATTTTGAACTTTAACGTTTGGTTATAAGGATCAATATTCATTGGAGAAATTTGACAGATTTGGGTAGGTTGATCTGCCGCCGACTGTACATTATAGAGTAATTAATAACGGGATTCTTACCATATTTTTTTGTTGTCTTTACAGATATAGGTACATACTGGTGGTCATGTCAACTATACCGAAGTATTGTATAATTAAGCAGCCTTTGCCCAGCATTGGGAAAGTATAAGGCTTTTTACTTATTAACGCTTTACTAAGGACATAAAAAATATGGTACGAATCCCGTTAATAATTACTCAACTATAACCAGTATTTATTAATGTACCATTACTTATTAATGTATTTGCTTCCTTTATTAATCTTTCCAGATAGACGTTGAGTACTAAAATGGCATTAAATCATTTAAATGACATAGAGCGGGAACGAGCAATTCATGTCATAAAACCAGTTTCTGTGCAGATGACACTTAGCACTTGTATGATAGATTATCGGTACCATTACCATCAACGTGATAGATGTACGCATTAATGATGGTCAAAGATAATTAAAAGATTATTACAGTTACGGAAAAGGTTTGCCACCTAGGTAAGTATGTAGGCTACATGGAAGCAAAGAGTAAAGTAAAAAAAGTTTTTATTTAGGTTTTTTTTTTAATGTTAAAAGGAGGCAAACGAGCAGGCGGGTCACCTGATGGAAAGCAATCACCGCCGCCCATGGACACCCGCAAAACCAAAGTAATCGCGGATGCGTTGCCGACCTTGAGGAAGGAGTTGGATCTTGAGGAGGGAGTAGGAATTGGGAGGGGGGAGGGGTGAGAGATGGGCCTAGGTTAGCTTATTCCAAGAAGTTTTTTTTTTAAATAGCCGTGATTCTACCACCCGGTTCAGAATACAGCCATCTAAGATGAGAGCATAAGACTAAGTAAATTTAAAAAAAAGTTTTTTCAAAATGTTTAAGTATTTACCAAAAAGATAATGGTAAGTCATGTCATGTTAGAGGAGCTCGATGGCGCAGTGGTTAACGCTCCCAGTCAGCGATTGCTAAGGTAAAACAACTTTCGCATAGGCCGATCATTGGATGGGTGACCAAAAATGTATCATCTCGAGCACCTCCGTGCTTCAGAAGGCACGTAAAGCCGTTGGTCCCGGCTGCATTAGCAGTCGTTAACAAACACCAATCCGCACCAGGCCCGCGTGGTGGTTTATGGCCCGTTCTCCATAATATATCCATCCATAGGGAAGGCTCGTGCCCCAGCAGTGGGGACATAAAATGAGCTTATTTGCCACCTCAAAGCTTCCAAACCTCCGTAGCCGAGTGGCTTGCACGCCGGACTTTGGGTGGCGCTAACTCCTCAGAGGTTCCCGGGTTCGATTCCCGGTCGGGTCAATGTCGACAACGAACTTTTTGATATTGTGTCGGGTCTGGGTGGTTGTGGTACCGTCATTGTTTTTACCTTCCATAAAACGTGTGCTTTAGCTACTTACCTTAACAATGTATGTGATGTTGTGTACATATATTTTTATAGTAATTATAGTAGGTATCAAGAATTGAAAGCGCTTCACTTATCGCATTATTTACCTTATGCGTAGGGATCGTGATTAGCGGGACGCGCAAGCTGAATTAATTGATGTACGTACAAATAGTTAATTGGAACTAACGTATGCAGCAGCGGACGGTAGTGGCTAGGCCAGATTGCGTATGCTCTGGTAGATAAACGATATAGAAAAAAGATATTTATAATACTGTAATTAAAAAAAAAAACTACTAGCGGGATTCGAACATAAAAATTTCAACAATTGTTCAAATTGTTATTTGTTCGCAACAAGCGTAAAATTGTAACATAACCATAATCATTTGATTTATCTTTTGTGAGAGACATCGCAATGTTGTTCATAAGTCTATACTGTTCCATACAAAACATCAATATTCATTCGACCAAAATGTATGGAACAGCTGAATTTTATTTTCGAGTTAGGGAGTTGGTCCAATAGCAAGAGTTGTTCGTTTGTATCACGGGAGTCATCTCAGAAGGTTTGGACGGTGATAAAAAAAGTCAACCTGTATATAGGATATAGGATATAACTTTGTAAAAATATTTTGTTGAAAAAAAATTTCACGAGCGGGATTCGAACCCACAGCCTATAAAGATTGTTCAACAATTATTTCAACACTTTATCAAAATAGTAATAGTATATTTTGTATTTTTGAAATGTAGGTTAGTAGAAAATATAAAAATAAAATAAATAATAAAAAATTACAATATTAGTATTTCATATGTCTCACTACATTTCCACCTTTTACAAGATACACAATAACAACAAACAAAGATCAATAAAATGAAATTATATAAAATTACAAAGTATTAAGCTATAATTTTTTTTTTTTTTTATTTATTGTGACACGCCATAATGGCTTCACCCTGCCTGATGAAAAGCAGCCAGTGAAGCCCAAGAAGTGAAAGCGTTCATCACAGCGCTACCACGCTATGCCGAACGCTCACACTATGGCGGCCTGCATAACTGCTTTTTCACGCCCCGCTTAAATAACCCGGGAGAGAAAGAGGAGGGAAACACGTGTGCGGGAAGCGCATTCCACATACGGGCAGTTCGGCAAAGGAACGATTGTCCAAACTTTTTGGTACGTGTCTTGTCTTTTAATCTTGTAATTTGTTCGCAACAAGAGTAAAAATTTATAATAATCATTTGCTTTATCTTTTGTGAGATATATCGCAATGTTGTTCATAAATAAGTCTTTTTCCTTCAAATTACCCGAAAAACAAATATATATATATATTAGAGCGCGTTCACACGAGGACTATTCGTGTTTTTAAACGAATCGTCTTTTTTCACGATTCGTTTTTTTTGACGGCGGTAATTTTTTTTAAATGCCTGTGTTCACACGCACCACGAATCGTGAAAAATGACGGACAAGTCTTAGATAACGTATCGTCTTTTGAAAAACACGTTCGTCCAAAAACACGAATCGTGCATTATTTGTGACGGATCCGCTGATGCGCTTGCGCCCGCACCAGGGTTGCCGTTTCTGATATTTTAACCTATCGTGAAAAACATGATTCCGTATGCAATGTGAACGTCTATCCGTCATGACGTATCGTGTTTTTGACGAATCATCAATGACGGATTCCGTGTGAACGAAGCCTTAGAATAATAAAGTACTTAAGTAGTTCACCAACTGTATGAGTAATTAAAAAAAAAATCACATCATCATCCATACTAAAACGTAGTCTTTAAAAAATAATTAAGTAGAAGTGTGACAATCTTGAACTCAGAATGTTAACACCCACAAAAGCTGGCAAAGACTGTCAATCATGAAATGTGAAAAAACCTTTCAATAACTTCTTGTCTCAGGGACTGTACCTTTCAATCGCAAAAGGTAAGAGCCGTTCCATACGGTTAATTGAAGTCTTAGCGGATGAGTTTACGTAGACATTATCAACTAGTCTTCCGCCAATACAAGACCCTAAGTCGTACTTTAACTGCCTATGTGGTAGTTCTATTCCGGGCGAGGGTCAAATTGTACTTGGTTTGATTGGTAGAGCTTGCTCTAAGTCGGAATGGCTTTGACCATCTTCTTCTTTCTATTATCCAGGCAAATATCAGACACAGGCTCTATAGCAAAACATATTTTTAAGTAAATCTATATCTATACTAATATTATAAAGCTGATTGTTTGTTTGTTTGTTTGTTTGTTTGGTTGAACGCGCTAATCTCAGGAACTACTGGTTCGAATTGAAAAATTATTTTTGTGTTGAATAGTCCATTTATTGAGGAAGGCTATAGGCTATATTACACCACGCTATGACTAATAGAACGCGGGTGAAACCGCGGGGCACAGCTAGCAGCCTATAACTGTCCCACAGCTGCGCAAAGGCCTCCATAATTTTTTTTCTCTTTATTAAGGACAACAAACAATTACACTGTTTTCTTACTACATAAAAGCTTAATATAACTTAATTACTGACAATGCAACCAGCTGCGTTATCCACAAATTACTGACAAAATTTATCAAGTTTTATCATTGAAATCAAGTCATCGCTACAATTGATGGGTAATGGCTTAATCACCACCACGCTTGCCAAATGCGGGTTGGTGATAAGCATCGAAAAGTCCGAAGCACACTTTGCCCGACCTGGGACTTGATCCCGGGACCTTCAGGTATCGGGCCACTTGCCACTTGGCCACCGAGGCGTTATTAAATAATTATACAAATTAAATAATGAGACGAGTTACACCACATTCTCCCTATGATTATAATTATCTCCTCTGTGCCTCTGACAACGGATCCTTTAAAGGGTTTTCGAAAAACTAGAATATGAAAAATTTAACACGAGTAGGTAAAAAATTTGTAAAAAATTGTTTCTTTCCAATTTTTAACATACGGCCAAACGGTATGATGTATGATTATTTGACGGATTTATATGAGTTTAGCTATGGCGCCACTTTTATGTACCTACACTTTTTAGCTTATTTATATATTTATTTATTTTTATAAAGGTGAACTTGCTGGCTTACAGTACCTACACACCAACACGCCGGCAAGCTAAATACAATACTATAGAAGCAATCAACCCACCACCAAAATTAAAAAAGAAAAGAAAACTAAAATCAATTAAATAACAATTTTCAAAAATCATTAATGCAAGATAAATTATGTCAAACGTATGAAATGTCATAAATCATAACACAATGTCTAAAAAATTTCATGTCAAAATAAAATATAAAAATGTCAAAATTAATTCTCATACAAAATGTCAAAATAGTAAGCTTACATAAATTCGTGTAGATGACATCAAGAAATAGTTAATGTTTTGGAATTGAAATGAAACTATTTTATATGGATCTACTCGCGTTTATTTTCCATATATTTTAACCTGACGTTTCTGTTGTTGATGTGATGCTTATCCTGTTTTGGAATTGGTTCTTGATGCTGTTAAAATAATGTTAGTTTTAATGGCTCATCATTCATCAATAACCTGCAACACGTTTGTGGTAAAGAATTTAATAAGTGGTTGCCAATACTGTGTTTAATAGAATCTTATTTGTATTGATGTAGTTTTGTTTGCGGTGCTGTAACGAGTGTCGCGTTGGATAAACAGCTTAACGATGCGGTTACAGTGAACGTGAGTTAGCAGTTTTACGCAGTATGAGATCTTCGGAGACTACTTTTTTATTTAGGTTGTATAATTATAAATTTAAAATGTCCATTATGTCAAGTTGTCATAGATGCTCCGAATAAATATTTTTCATTTCATTTCATTTTTCATTTTATTTCATTTAATTTTCATTTCATTTCAAGATGCGTTTGTTTGTTATGATTATGACAAGCGAATATTGCAAACTTCGATACTATTATTACTTTTTTACCTCACATTAATATTTAGTTATTGTTTTGATAAATTTTAAAATTATACTAGAAAAAATCAATCAGCCTCAGAAAGCTGAGTGGGAGTCGAACCCACGACTCTTGGATAACCAGTCCAATGCTCTGACCGCTGAGCTACCGAGTGCTTTTCTAGTAAAATTTTATCTTGTAACTATATTAGTACTGTAAATGCAAAAATCACAATAATAAAAATTATTGTTTTTGAGTTTTTTTAAATAACATTTTGAAATAGCTAATTTAATCACAGTTTAATTGGCAAAGAAAATATTGTCAGCTCAAAGACGATGTGGGTACTTCCCGTTTGGACCACTTCCCGTTTCGTACCCTAATAAAATATTTAAACAAAAGTAGCGTTTTGTAAAGTTTTTATATTTCATACTTTTAGTCGTGTTTGGATAATCTATAATTCGAATAGTAGGTACAGTCGGGGAGAAAAAAAATCTAACACATCAATCAAAGTATGGAGTATTTTGAATAAAAAATGTGAGCCGTGGTTCGAAACACCCAATTGATGAATTACCCTTAGTATGGGTCAGGTCAGATTTTACAGCAAGATTTTTATTCGTCTGACTGAATTATGCCACAGAATAAATAATGGTACTACGTATTGTACTTTTGTTAATGAACATGTCAAGTTACTACTCACATGAGTAGATATAATATCTACTCATGTAGTTCCGGTAGAGACTCATATTACCTTTCGTCTGCTCAGTGCCAGAACCGTGCCCAAATTAATATTCTATTGTGTTTGTGTCTGTATTCACAACAGACGGTAGGTTAAGGTATGCCCCTACTATCTGTATCTTAACTGTATTACATGGAACAGCAATAACAACTACAGCATTGCTTGTTACAAGACATCCATTAAGTTATATTAAAGAGAGCACTTTTAATGTATACCAACTAAACGATGTTGCTCTTTTATTGTCTGAATGATGCCTATAGGGCTTACAGCTTTTTTATTTGAATGACATATAATACTAAATTGATTGACTAGCTTCCGCCCGAGGCTTCACTTACATGTGACTTTTTCTATCGTGAATTACAAGTCTTCTCACATAAGCAATTTAGTAAGTCTAAGGGCCGAAACACATAAACACGACACGAACGTCGTGTCGTACCACGATGCGGCGTCTGTCAAGTGTTTGACAGGCAATAAGGTTTGTACTAGTCTGGCGCAACGCTTATTTTTGCGGTGCGACGTCGTATCGTGTTTATGTGTTTCGGCCCTAAGTCTGGTAGGAATAATTGGGCCACCATAACCCATCGCCGGGGTGGGATGTTAGCATGCGAATTATCGGTGGGGTTAAAAGACTGCTTCTTTGACCGCCGGCCGTTGTGGTCTAGTGGATAATATCACCCAGAGTTCCCAGGAGCGATTCCAAGCGGGGAGTACATGTTTGTGTACTCAGTTTGGTAAATGGTTGGGCTTGTTTGTCCGTCTGGCTAGCTACCACTATCTTATCTAAATCATCATCATTATCATCATCAGCTCATTTTATGTCCCCACTGCCGGGGCACGAGCCTACCCTATGGATGGATAGGCAGAACGGGCCATAAACTACCACGCGGGTCCAGTGCGGTTTGGTGGTTGTTGACGACTGCTAATGCAGCCGGGACCAACGGCTTTACGTGCCTTCCGAAGCACGGAGGAGCTCGAGAAGATACATTTTTGGTCACCCATCCGATAACCGGCCTTTGCGAAAGTTGCTTAACCTTAGCACTCGCAGACCGGGTGTGTTAACCACTGCGCTATCGGGCTCTAGCTTGCTAATTGCTTATCTAAATAAGTCGTCATAACATCAATGTTTGTAGCATTGTTGTGTTCCGGCAGCTGGAGATAAGATAGCCAGTACCTCACTAGTTGAGGATCCCGGGTGAAGTGCGCTTCCATCATTGGCCTTATCATCACTTCAAATCAGGTATGATGAAGGCGAAGTGCATACCCGTAAAATATTAATTAAAACACAGATAATTCGACGACCTCCTTGGTCGAGTGGTTTGTGCACAGGGGCACGTGCCCCCCCAGACGGATTTTTGTGTACTGTGGAGATTCCATCAAAAGTACATACTTAGAAGCAAATTAAATTATGAGAGTTGTCAAAATATATTAATAAAATAACAGAAACAACATGAATGCAACTTTTTACCCGTCCGCCCCTTGTGCCCCTCCCAGAAAAAAATCCTGGATCCGCCTTTGTACACCGGTTTTCATGGTGTCGCCATCTCTGAGGTCCCGGGTTCGATCCCCGGTCGGGTCAATTTAGAAATTATTGTTTTTCTAAATTGCCTCGGGTCTGGGTGTTTTCTATGTTTAATAAGTATGCATTTAAGTACTTCAAGTATGTTTATCCGTTGTCTTCTAACCATTTAACGAGTTTCATAACGAAGCTTCTCTTGGGCTAGATAATTGGTGTGAGTGTAGGAAAGTTTATTATTATTATTATTATTTATTATTAACTGAAATTAACAGCCATATCCATATTATATCATATCTACCGGAACCAACGTATTTATGTGTTACTTGCGTGTGTTAGAAATTTGACTAGTGTGACCAAGTAATGAGCTATTATCGTTAAATTAAGAGTCCTAAATAGCTAGGGTTGTAAGTATTGTACGTATAAACGAAAGAATCATATTTCAAGTTTCAAATTTATTACGTGCGTACGTGGGCTGTCGATATTTTAATTTGGTGACCCATCCAGTAGCTCAAACAAGATCGTCACCCGAACGTGTAACCCACTTCTCCATCGATATCCATAGCTTATAGACAGATAAATACCATCATGAACATAAAATAATTAAAAACAGTTACAATATGTCGGTCTTATCGATTTTAAGCGATTTTCCAGATAGCCATGGATTGATGGATACTTATACACTTTGAAATAAAACTTAATAATCACATTCGCAGCAAATTGTATAATAAAGTCTGACATTAATCTTCAATATAATAGTGTTTGCCCAACAACGCATATGATTTAGACCACAACTTGGTGCTACTATAACGAGTATTACAGGTTTAGCAATTACTTTGATATACTTGCATGCACTATCTCAGTAATTTGTAATTCGTTTTCTATCTCTCTATAATTGTTAATTACTGCATTCCTAATAGCTTACTTTAGATCTGATGTTCTCAGGAATAAGCTGGTGTCTAATGCACTGAACAAAATGTTCATCAAATATTTAAACAGTTTCTAATTCATGTGGGCGGTAACATATTTGGTCGGATAATAATTGTATATAAATACATTATATGACAAAACAGTTTGGTAACAAAGAAAAAATGTTTTTTGTTTGGAATTTTATACTGTTTTGAAAACTTTAAGGCAACGCACCGCTAAACAATTAATCTAATACGGAGCGTTTGCGCCCCGTACCGTAAGAAAAACTGTTTTTTTTCTTTCCAATTAAAACAACAAATAAGTTTAAAAAAATGAACTAGCATATTGAAGTGTGTTAAGACTAATTACTAGTAAAATTTAGATGCGTAAATCGGTCTGGTTTGCCTGTAAAATGGCAAATCTATGTTTTGAAAGAGGTTACTTTGATATTTTTTCTCTGTTATAAAAGTTGACAAATCGTGTTTCTGCAACTGGCGTGTTTCTGCAACTCGCGTTTATTTTACACATTACTTATTTAATGTTTATCCTGACGTTTCGAACCCTTTGCAGGGTCCGTGGTAAGCATAGGCGCGATAATAAGTGTGCAGTATGCGAACATTCTCTATGGCATGATAGGCATGATATACCTCCAATTACAGGACTCTCTTCTTTCCATTACCAAAAAATATGAACTTTCACAAGGACAAATAAAAGAACACATGTTGGCTATGAATGATTTGGTAGAAACGTGTAATGAAAACAATGATAGATTTAATTCATTTACTTGTAACCACACTTGTAAATGTAAGCAATTACCAGGTCGTTTATCGGTGACATGTGATTCTTCCTCTCCATTAAAATTAATTAATACTGATTTACCTAAAGGTTCCCCTAGCCAGTGTAAAATTATAAATACACCACACTTAGTAAAAAATATCAATCAAGAGGATTTAAATTTAGATAATAAGAGTGACACTGTTATATTTAGCGATGAATTTGGTAAAAACATGGGCCGCTTGTTATTTGACTTAGGACATTCAATTATCAATTACTGTATGCCTGGTGCTTCTTATCAAGATATTTTAACAAAAGCAATTGATTATAAATATAAACCTAATAGTACTGTATTAATTTTTGTTGGAAATAGGGGTAAATTGAACAAATCAAGTTTGATTAAGAGTTTAAATAAGTTAAATAATTCAAATGTAGGGAAAATTATACTGTTTACCTTACCCTATTGTAATAGCTTGCCACAGAAGGAAAATACTACTAGATATAAGCTTAATTTGACATTACATACATTTTGCAACAATGAAAATTTGCATTTAATTGACACTAACAATTATGTTAGTAATTTTTATTTGACAAAAGATAGTTATTATCTGCCAATTTATTTCAAGCGACAAATAGCTTCATCGCTATCATATTTTATACACATCTCAGCCAAAAACTTGGCGAAACAAGTTGCTGCATATTGAGCAATGTTTAATAGACATAAATGTCAGTAGTGTTTCTACTGACATTCCAATCAATAATTTAAATTAAATCATAAGACAAAAGAGGAATTCTCTTGCAAAATGTTTGGTAATATTTTAAATAAATGTAAAATTAATTCTAAGAAAAGCCCGTCCCAACCTACAATTATTAAAAATGTTCACTCGATTAATATAGTTCACCAGAACATTCAAGGGATGACGGGCAAAGATCTGGAGATTGAATTGTTCATGAACGATAATAAAGTTGATATTTTATGTATTACTGAACACTGGCTTAAAGATCATCAGTTCATGTTCAATTTTAATAATCATTTGGTAGGTAGTTCGTTCAGTCGAGTAAATTCAATTCATGGTGGCTCCTTAATTATAGTTAATAAGAAATTTAAATTTAAGGAACGAAAAGACATAGTGAGCCTCTCGGTTGAGCGAACAATAGAAATAGCTTGTGTGGAGCTGGAGCGACTTGTTGTATTAAGTGTATACAGGCCTCCGTCAGCATTGTATGATTATTTTGAAAAAGTAATGGATGAAGCATTATATAAAATCCGCAATGTAGGTAAAAAGATAGTTATTTGCGGTGATTTTAATATTAATTTGTTAGAAAAGTCTACAGGTTCTATCAAAATTAAAAATTTATTTCAATCGTATAATTTAAATAATTTATTTTTGGAGCCAACTAGAATAACTGCCACTTCGGCCACTTGTATTGATAACATATATACCGATCTAGTACCACTGTCTAAACTCATTATTAATAAACTGGACTCTGATCATTGTGGCCAAATGGTCAGCCTTCCACATCAGTGTAAGCAAGTGAAGAAACAGAATATCACTGTTGTACCAAAAACTGCAGGTCGTCTAGAACGGTTTAAAAACAATTTATGATAATATATGTTTTTTAAAGTATAATGATAACCCAAATGAATTTTATAATGATTTCTTTCATAAATATTGTACAGAATTTTATAAAACTTTTATTCCAAAAAGGATCTCGGTTAGTGGTACTGTTACTTTTAGTGAATGGGCTACAATTGGTATCCACAAAAGTAGAAAGCGACTTTATGAGCTATATGATGAACGCAACTCTAACACCAGTGAAGATTTTAAATTGTATGTCAAAAATTATTCTAAGTTATTTAAAATAGTATGTCGATTAGCAAAGGCAAAGTTCCTGAGTTCAAAGATTAAGCTAAGTGATAACAAAATAAAAATGACATGGAATATTATAAATAGTGAAAGTGGAAATGTCAAAAGTCGTAACAATGAGTACAAATTGAGCTACGAAAATCGAACCTTAACTTCCGATGCTGATGTTGCTGCGGCATTTGAGAAGTTTTTTACTGATATTCCAGTTTCAACTACAAAGGCTTTGGACTCCTCCCCCACTGTAACTGAAGCGGTTCTAAAGGAAAATGTCAAACCTAGTGAAAACTATTTTAGTTTTCAAAAAATTGATTTTAGAGATATAATTAAAACTTTTAATACTCTTAATAAAAAGAAGACTGCTGATCTGTGGGGTAATTCCGTCGACGTCACTAAATTCGTTATTGAGACAATAGCTCCAGTTTTAGCTTGCATATTTAATGAATGCATTGGCTGTGGTGTTTTTCCTGGCCTAATGAAGCACAGTAAAGTAATCCCATTATTCAAATCAGGTAGCACATGTGACCCCTCTAACTTTAGACCAATTTCTGTGTTACCCACATTTAGTAAAATATTTGAAAAGATAATTCTAGACCAAATTCAAGTTCATTTTTATAGAAATAAACTTTTACATTCTAGACAATATGGTTTCACTAGGGGTCGCTCGACTACTGACGCTGGTGTTGAGCTTTTACTTCAAATATTTAATGCCTGGGAGGATTCACACGATGCCGTAGGGGTTTATCCAAGGCTTTTGATTGTGTTTTACATGAAACTCTGGTCAGGAAGCTCTACCACTATGGAATTAGAGATGCATCACTGAATCTCCTTATCTCATATTTGAGTGATAGGGTTCAGAGGGTTGATGTTAACGGTAAAAGATCTCCGGGATCGGTGGTTACAATGGGAGTTCCACAGGGTTCAATTCTTGGTCCTTTCTTATTTTTAATTTATTTGACTTGCCTTACTTTGTAAAAGACAACCATGAGATAGTATTGTTTGCAGATGATACCTCACTTTTATTCAAAGTGAAACGACGACAGCCGATTGATGACGATGTGAACAATGCTGTCTCAAAGATAGTTCATTGGTTTAGTGTTAACAATTTGCTATTAAATGAACAAAAAACCAAATGTATAAGATTTGTATTACCCAACGTTAAGGAGGTAAAAACCAGTGTAAAAATTAAAGATAAGAATGTGGACCTTGTGGACACCACAGTGTTTCTAGGCATTACGTTGGATGCAAAGCTACAGTGGGGCCCACATATAGATAAATTGTCGAGTAGACTGAGCTCTGCGGCTTATGCAGTAATGAAAATTCATCAGATCACTGACATTGAAACAGCTAGACTTGTTTACTTTAGTTATTTCCATAGCGTAATGTCGTACGGCATTTTACTGTGGGGAAATGCTGCCGATATTCAAACTATCTTTGTGCTGCAGAAGCGGGCTATTCGAGCAATTTATAATCTAAAAGCTGGTAATTCTCTTAGGGAGAGATTTAAAGATATTAATATAATGACAGTTGCATCACAATATATTTACGAGAACCTAATGTATGTATATAAAAATATTGAAACTTTTTCTAAAAACAGTGATATTCACAATGTAAACACTAGAAATAAAAACAAACTAGCAGTACCTAATACTAGGCTCCACAAAGTAAATAATTCATTTAGAGGCCTGTGTGTACGTTTTTACAATAAAGTTCCAAGTAATATCCAAAAACTAGATATTAATAAATTTAAAATCGCTATTAAAGAAAAGCTTTATAAAAAAGCTTATTATAAAGTGTCTGATTACATTGAAGACAAAACAGCATGGGTTTAAAATGCTCCAATCTATTTCTAATCCAAAATATTGTTAAGATTTTTTTTTTTTAAACTTGTATAACTTGGTAACGTAACGGCATATAATTTTGTAAATGTCGTTACATATTGAATTAAAGCTGTGGAGTTTCTTGCGCCCATTCTTCTCCACAGCTAAAATATAGACGTCTTGAATGGGTAGTAGGTAAAAAAATTATGGACGATTCAAAAGCACTTTTCTAAAGTTTATTTGAATAAAGAATATTTGACTTTGACTTTGACTTTGATCTAGCTTTTATATATTTAAGCCACAATAACGTTTTTCATGTTAAAAATGAATTTAATTTTTCAATGTAATTTTAAGTGTTAAGTATACTTATAAATTAGGCATATTATATTAATCTTTACTAAAATAAATAGTTTCATCACCCGAGGAATTTTATGGCGCTAAAATTTGCTTTTCACAGCGGCAGCGTCTAATTTAATCGCCTAGTTCTGGAACTATTGCGAAATCAAAAATAAGTCACAGATAAATACGTGCAAATTTTCTTATTTCCCTCTTTGACCATCTATTTATAACATTGTTTTTGCTTTAACATTGATGTTTGAAAGACATATTAAGTTAAGTACGATGGTTGTAACTAGCCTTACAAAATTAAAATAAGCCATACCTAAAATCGAAACCGAGACCTCTAGATCTGGTTGTCTAACCAGTAGGTAGACCTGTGGGTAGACCGCAGAGGAAATAGAACAATTCCTTGGCGTGACGCTGAAATCGAACTGGACAATAGATTGGCTCGCAAAGTAAGTACATAGTAGGTATGGAACATCTTATAGACGTAATATATCCCGTTACCTATATCCTCGGTCGGAGGCCAAATATCATATACAAATGTCTAGAGTTCAGGTCCCAGGTTCGTTGGTAATCACTAACCCGCAGTTCGGAAGCTTTGTGATTAAGCCAATACCTATAAGTTGTGAAGATGCCTTGCTTTCAATGATAGAGGACTTTGCCAAGCAGTACGATAGCATATTGTGCTAATTATTGATAAAAAATAAATAATAAATAAATGTTTCCCACACACACCAATTATCTAGCCCCAAGAAAAGCTTCCTTAAGAAACTCGAGAAATGGTTAACTAGACAACGGATAAACATACTTAATATACTTAAATACATACTTATAATACATAGGAAACACCCAGACCCGAAACAATTTAGAAAAACAGGTATTTCTAAATTGATCCGACCGTGGATCGAACCCGGGACCTCAGAGATGGCGACACCATGAAAACCGGTGTGCAAGCCACTCGACAAAGGAGGTCGTCTAATAATAAAATGATGATAATATGTGTAGGTAATGGCACAAAACTATTAAAAAAGCTTTGCGAGGCAATTTAATCGTAGCGACTATTCTAACACCACCAGCATCATCATCAGCTGGTCAAAGCATATTCTTATTTAGTTTTTTTTTCTATTTTTAATTTATAAGTCTCAGGGGCAGACATTCGCACTAGTGGGTAACGAATTGATAAAAGGGTGCATTTCCCATCAACAGCTATTTTGGTTGTGTGTGCTATCATAGTAGAGCTATCATAGTTTTTCTACTAAAACAAGAAACAATAAACATCCTACTAATATTATAAACGTGAAAGTTTGTAAGTATAGATGGATGTTTGTTACTTTTTCACGTAAAAACTACTGAATGGATTTGGATGAAATTCGGCATACAGATAGTTTATAACCTGGATTAACACATAGAATACTTTTTATCCCGATATTTCCACGGGAACGGAAACCACGCGGGTGAAACGCGAGCGAGCGGCCGCTAGTTGTTAATAGAGAAGCTTTGTAACAAAGATTATTGAAGTAAAACAAAAATTTAAAATATGTGGAAAATGTAAGTTAGGTACTTCATTTTCCACATAATTTAGACGAAGCGCAAAGATGGGGCGCTAACATTTCGTCTGGTGCAGGTAAGTACTGTCCTAACTGTACTGTACTAACGGCAGTGATTGGCTCCGATCTCTCGCTGGTCAGGGTGGTAAAGAAAGGCCGTAACTGGGTGATAGGTCATTTTGGGAAGAGTTAAAGCTTATTGGATACAATCCAACCTTAGTTTTGGGTAACCCCCCGTACCATCTTGGATTCATAGTTCCTATAATGATTCCATTTTTTAATTTGAAAAACGTAGTATTTATTTTTGTACGAAATAATATGAAATCCACGTGGACGAACTTGCAAACTTATTAGTTCTTTATAAATTTATTCAGAGAAAGAAAGACCTTTTTCGTTAAATAATATACCTTTATAACATTGATGCACCTTTATGTCAAATTATAAAAACAAATGGTACGAACTTAGAACATTAACTAAAGCTAATCGAATAGCCGAGGAATAACCTACAGTGTCAAAACTGACAATTTTATTTTGGCTTATCCGTCATACAGCTATAGTAAGTGATACTCATACATTAATTTTATATTAAGTGTGCACTTAAAATTATCGCTATGAATTTTGAACCTAGCCCTTTCAAATTTTGGGAGGGTATTTATGAAAGGCCGAAAGATTGTTTCGATGCCAGGGATGAGAGTAGGTTACAGGCTCAGTATATGTTAAAGCATCCTGAAGTAAGTGGATTGTGGAAGATGATTGTCTTCATTAATTATTTAAAATACCATCGGATGGTTAAACTATCTAAGTGAAGATACATCAGTAAAATGTACACAAAGTGGTTTAATTTCCACAAGGTATTTCTTATCTTCCAAAGACGATGCAAAATCCGGTGAATCAATGTAACAAACCTACATTTTAAATCCTGCTTAAGTTCAAGCTTTAGTATATTATTAGGTAATATTTATTAAGGTAAGCCGGACAGCCTAACTCTTTAAAATGCTCCAATCACTCCAACAGGTATTTCTAATTTACAATATTGTTAAGGTTTTTTAAACTGTATAACTTGGTAACGGCATATAATTTTGTAAATGTCGTTACATATTACATTCTTCTCCACAGCTAAAATAAAAAATAGACGTCCTGAATGGGTAGTAGGTAAAAAATTTTTGGACGATTCAAAAGCACTTTTTTAAAGTTTATTTGAATAAAGAATATTTGACTTGACTTTGACATAAGTTACAGCAAGTTACAGAATCATGGACAATTCTAGCCGAATCTCGTTCTCAACTTAACTTAGTTCATCATTGGACTGAATCACTAGTTTCACTGATTGCTTTTATTTTTTTATTTGTTTAGAATTTTTGTTAGGGTTCCGTACCCAAAGGGTAAAACGGGACCCTATCACCGAGACTCCGCTCTCCGTCCGTCCGTTTGTCACCAGGCTGTATCTCGTGAACCGTGATGCTACGGCCACACTATCGCGGTATCGCGAACATTTTCCGTTTTTACGACAAGTCGGGCCAAGCAATAGTCACATTTCAGAACACGGTCAAAGATGTAATTATTGCTTGTCGTGAAAACGGCAAATGTGACCTACCTATTTTGAAAAAGTAGGCATTTTGCTACGATGTCTTTCACCGATGATGTCCATATACTACGTAGGAAATATAAGACGTGGGCTTTGGCCAACATAGGCTTTTTACTTTGTAGGTATTAACCGCCGGACCCATGCTGAAAAGACCGCGTGGGCCATCAGCAAACTGTCTTCAAAAAATGTTTTTGCCTTAGGAAGCATCGTTTTAGCTTACGTAATCGCAAATGCAGAATTTAACTAGCTAAAGCCGCCCTGTTCCAGATAAGAGCTTTGGCGTCCTTGGCGATAGCACATCTGTCTAGAAAGCCTCCAGATGTAATAGTGCGCCCTCACAAAGTAAAGGAAGAAGTCTGTCGATTCTTTGCCAGACCAGCAGAAGTACTACAGGCCGAAGTGGATGAGACGTTGAAGAAATTCGAACAGGACGGTGTAACGCCTGACATGGAAAAGAAAATTGACAGCCCAGTAAGCCTATTCCAGTGATTTTCATCATCATCATCATCATCTCAGCCAAAGACGTCCACAGCTGGACAAAGGCCTCCCCCAAGAATATGAGGGGTATTTGCCGTAATCGCCACGCTTGGCAGGCGGGTTGGCGATCGCAGTAGGTTGAGGGTAACCTCAGAGAGATGCTGCTGCCCATCCTCTGGAATGGTCCCTTAGTCGGCTTTTACGACACCCACAGGAAGAGATGGGGTGGTGCAATTCTTTATCCCCGGCACCACACAGTGATTTTCAGCTTTTATAAATAGACTAGCTGACCCAGCGGACTTCGTACCACAGTTTCTATGACAACGAAGCAAACAAATCGTGGAATAAAAATTCACAGAGCTTAAATTCTCAGCAAGCCGTTAAAAGCAGACGAACTGTCAAACAGTTGCTAAAAACAGTTCTGTTAAGTCGCATCACGTATCTCTTTTTATCACACAGTGTTGCTGCTGGTGACATCTCGCTCGCTCAGCCCTTTGTTGCTCTATTCCGTTGGTATAATAACTTTATGGTAAAAACATATTTTTTTCTTTTAATTTTCTTCTGTACAAACCTTGTCCTGACAATAACAAATACAAAAAAATAGAATTATCCAATTTTGTGCAGTCGATCGGATGTTATGCGCGTACTACATTTCAGTGATTCATTTTTATTTATCTAGATGACTAGTAAAAAAGAATATGACCTGGGGTCATACCATGCATGAGCTTGTAGCGTACGCATCTCATTTAAACAACTGCCATGATACTGCTTTATGAGCTTATTATTAAATATTGGCTAAATATTTTAAGGCTATATATAGCTCTATCAGAGGAGCTCGATGGCGCAGTGGTCAGCGATGCTAAGGTTAAGCAATTTTCGCATAGGCCGGTTATCGGATGGGTGACCAAAATTTATCATCTAGAGCTCCTTCGTGCTTCGGAAGGTACGTGAAGCTGTTGGTCCCGGCTGCATTAACAGTCGTTAACTACCACCAATCCGCACTGGGCCCGCGTACTGGTTTATGGCCCGTTCTCCCTATCCATCCATAGGGAAGGCTCGTGCCCCAGCAGTGGGTACATAAAATGAACTGATGATGATATCTCTTTAAGTAAGTATAGAACTCTAGTGTTACTAAAAGAGATTGCTTTAATGCTACGGTACCTAAATAGTTAGGATATTTCCATTGTGCTTGCTGGACATGGCATGGTTTTACAGTAAGATCACTGGCCTCTGACACTGAAGTCCCAGCGGGGAGTATATATTACTAGCGGCCGCTCGCGGTTTCAGCCGCGTGGTTCCCGTTCCCGTGGGAATATCTGGATAAAAAGCATCCTATGTGTTATTCCAGGCTATAAACTATCTGTATGCCGAATTTCATTCAAATCCATCCATCCGCTGGAGCGTGAAGAAGCAACAAATATACGAACATACATGCACTTTCGCATTTATAATATTAGTAGGATTGTACCCGGTGTACATCTTACCTAAGTCTGCTACCATAACAAAATTGTCAGTAGGTAGCTGTTATGTTCCGACTTCAGACAGTTGTTGATGACTTTGGGTGAAGTGCACTTCCTCCTGCGGCATTATAGTCACTTACTAGTCATTTAGATAAAGTCCAAACACTTTCGTGTTGTTAAAAATTAATTAAAACTCACATAACGGATTCTTGATGTCATAAAACACATAGAAAATCATCAATTCATTCACACGATGATATTGCTTTTCAGAGAGGCATTCGTCGTCCGGTCCCTTTGTCGGATTGCTTATGCCCTCCTCCCAAAAATACGCCTTCTATACAGTCTTTCTATTCCGCATTCATTTCAAAATCTACTTCTGCCTCTACTTTGCGATCTGTGAAAGAAATTGGTACGTACGTACTATTAATAGCACACTTACCTTCCATAGATATAAGGTTTTATTAGTATTGTTGTGATAACTTACCATGCGCACTTAATGCTGTATTATTGCAGTTTGTGAAAGCGAGACGCGTGTAGCGGCTTATACACGTGTCTTGTTTTCACAACTGCAATAATAAATACTGCTTCAAAAGCTCATGATAAGGCGTCTGGCTGTTAGAGATAAGATAGCCGTTCCTCAGTAATTGAGGATACGTTTTCTCCTTTGACCTTCTCGCGACTAACCATCAGGGCCCTATTTCATAAAGCTTCACAAGTCGACAATTTGTCAGAAATCATGACATTTGTCGAATTGTCACGACTATTATCTACCGTTTCATAAAACTTGACATATTAATAATAATATGTCAAGTTTTATGACAATTATTATTAATATTATGAGCGGATGTTAATGGCGGTAGTTGTTGACAGTGTATGGGCGCCTTTGGCTTTCAAAGTAAATAGTGTTGAATAATTTCGGCGGGCTGGTTAGAACCACGATAGCTCAATTGGGAGAGCACCTGACCCGGTATGTCAGAAGGGTGCAGGTTCAAATCCTGCTCGTGGAAATTTTTTCAACATTTGTTATATTGTAATATTATTACCTAATTGTATACAGGAATATAGTGGTAAATTGTCACTTTATTTTGTTTGTTTCATAAAACCATTATCACGACAAGTCTTGTATAACACCTGTCGGTGACAGGTAAGCCATTGTCGGTGACAGGTAAATCATTGTCGGCAACATGTTTGTGTTTACTTTTCAACAACTACTTTAGTTCAATTTCTTGTGGCTCTAACTATAATCAAAGCATACACTGATATTCAATCAGACGCAGATTCTTTTGACACATTTATAAATAGTAGTCTTCGACAATCCATGCCATCAGCACTTACGTGATATTGCGTTCCCGCACCTATCCAATGTAAGGCACTTAACAGCTGTTGCACAGGTTTTAGAGCTTGATTTCTTCCCTTCCCTCCGGACCTCTGTACTGAGTGGTCGTGTGCAAATATATATTTCATTTTATTTTATTTTAAAACAAAATCTAATATTTAAACACAATAACAATTACCATAGTTACTAGGAGTGCATAGTGTACGAAAAGATCCAGCGAGCCGATCCTGTGAGTACCTACCACCACTACTACAATATTTGGGTCACGTCCGTGTGTAGTAGAAAAGTGACAGCATCATTAGTAGAAAAGGGATAAACAGCTTACAAACATAGTGAACGACGGCGCATGCACTTACCACGCCTACTGTGCAAGTAAGACAATTAAGCGTTTGAGCGTGACAGATATATGTTTTTTGGCTGCGCACTTAACGACAGCGGCGTGGGGAACACATCTAATAGATGCAATAGCAACACTGGTATGCGCAGAAGTGATAAGGGCAACTAATTGGAATAAACAAAACTGTTGCAGTTTTATTGCGCTTCCTCGTGCACATAGTGCCCTGGTACCAAGGCTACAAGTTAACACAGAGTCATGCCATTAAAACGTACACCACCACATTCTCCGGGAATTAAATCGCCTCACTCAAACTCTGAGCCAAATCTAAACACACCATTATCGGGTAGTGAGTCTGTGTCAAACACTGCAAGTCGTTGTAAGAGAAAGAGAAACAATAATGAGGAGCAAATGGATCTTAGTGATTTTAAATCGGAAATTCTGAATTTGTTCAAGGATTTAAAAGCTGAGCAAAATAAAAACTTTGCATCATTACGATCTAGTATCGAGGAACTTAAGTCCCAAAATACTCAGTTGCAACAATCTGTGGAGTTCACTTGTGCTAAATACGATGAACTTTTGGTTAAGATGAACTCAATGGAAGATGAACGTGTCGAAAATCATAAATACATCAGAACTTTAGAAAATCGAATCGATTACCTAGAAAAACAGATGCGTTCATCTAGCATTGAGATGAGAAATATCCCGAGAAAGTCTATAGAAAACAAACAAGACTTATGTAACATTGTATCTGGTGTTGGGAAGGTGTTGAACGTGCCCGTCCAACCATCAGATATAAAGGACGTCTTTAGAGTCAACACCAAATCCGAAAATAAACCGATTATTGTTGAGTTCAGTACTTGTATCATGAAGGAAAACATCCTTAAATCACTAAAAAACTATAATAAAGTGAACAGGGACAACAGATTGAACACTGTTACTCTAAACTTTGCTGGGCCTAAATCCACAGTGTTCGTGTCGGATAACTTAACACCTAAACTTAAAAAACTCTTCTTCCTGTCTCGAGAATTTGCCTCAACACACGGCTTTAAGTATTGTTGGACCACAAACGGAAGAATTTTTACTCGTAAAAATGATGGAACCCCACAATTTCGGATTGATTCAGAAGATGATCTTGCCAGACTGGGTCAACAACAACACTGACTATAAGTATACTGCAAGCAACAAATTCACAAATTATTTTTTAATCTCAAATCATTGTAATAGACTTTTATTTTTGTTTACTTTTCTCATTAAAAAAATATTTACTGTATTAAGTGTAGGTACTGCATTACTTAGTATTATTTAGTAGCTTACACAAATACATGTGTCTAGAAAGACCTTTGAGCATGATCTTTTTTACTAATGTTTTTTGTTCGATAATGCACTGTGGTTATCTTATTAAAACTATTTTTAGGTGCAAATATTTATATTATTTCTATTGTATAACATTAACAAGTCTTTATTGTATTACTAGTTTTTTAAGGTTAGGACCTTTCACTGTTCTGCTGATGTTTTTGCTTATTTTTATTAGCTTAATGAAACAACACATTAACACAATAATATGCCTCATTAAAACGACGTTTCGGTGCAGAAGTTTATATTCTTACTATTGTATAATAAATCACTATTGTATCTCTAATGTTATAAGGGCAGAAATAGTCACGGTTTTGCTGGTGCTTTTGTTTATTTTTATTAGCTTAATGAACCAAAACATTAACACTTATACATGTATACACACGTTACACGTATACCCAAAACAACATAAAATCTATAAAAAAACTTTTTTGTCTTGATAAATACACGAGAGGCTCTCTTGCTTTAAATAACAAATATTATTGTTGTTTAATCCGTTATCTAAGGGTTATAATTATAATACCGTATGTCAAATGTTACAACTTAATTCTTACCTTAACTGTGCTAACTGCGGTTTTTTTAAATGGCATTATTTACAAACATACTACTTTTACACATACCTCAGCACTGAAATCACAAAGCTTCACTGTAATTTTCTATTATATACACTTTATTTATCACCTCTATGAATCACAACAAACACAACTCTATTCAGTACTTTATCTACTCAATGTGTATCAATTTTGGTTACTGCTCGTGGTCGGTCCAAGCATGGGATACGATTACAATTCGGTACTCTTTAATTACATTTTTCAGTATCTACACATTGAATTGTCTGGATTTGTATTTATTATACAACGTCATTTATTTGTTACTTTGTTTATAAAGTTATTCTAAAGTGGATAATATAAACATTTTAAATGAATTAGAACAAATACAAGTATCTCAATCCTATAGTTGTTCTGCTGAACAGTGTAAACTGTATGTAACTTGTTAAAAATCTTTCACGTAAACATCAGAAGTATAGGTGGTAATTTCCATCATCTTTTAACTTTGCTGCATCGCATTAGTATCCCCATTGACGTGGTAATTTTGTCAGAGTGCTGGTTGAGCAAATGCCCATCTTTACCTTCATTGCCAGGATTTTTATCCTACACGTCAGCTCATAAAAGTCAAAACGACGGAGTGACAGCTTATGTCAGTAAACAACTTCCACATCTGATTGAATTGCCAGAAATTAGCGATGCAAATTGCCTTGTTTTAAAGTTTGCCAATAAAATGGCTATTGTGGCGCTTTATCGCTCGCCATCCTACAGAAATATCGATAGCTTTCTAGGTTTTTTGGACAACATTCTTCTGTCATTGAAATCTTTTGTCAGTGTTACTATTGTAGGAGATATTAATATCAACATTACTCCAGAAAGCTGCGATTTAAATGCTGATACTTATCTAAACGCTCTTGCCTCTCATGGCATGTTGCCTGCTCATACATTTCCCACAAGAAATGAAAATTGCCTCGATCACGTAATGCTAAGAACCAAAAATCATGCCATCACGTTAGTTCTTAATTCCTACATTACCGATCACGCACCAGTGATCTTATGCTGTGACCTTCAAAAGAAATTAAGTAACCCGACAATCACACGTAAGCATACTGACATTGACGCTTGTCTAGAGGAACTAAAAAGTTTTGATTTCTCATCCATTCTCACTTGTGTCCAGCCTGACAAAGCAGTAACTCTTCTAGTAAACTGCATCTCTAACATAGTCAACACCCATACTCGTTCCATGTATGTCCCCAGTAGAAAAAGGATTCTTAAACCTTGGATTACTCCGGGCATACTGAGATGCCTGAAACATAGAGACAGACTATTTATTAAAACTAAGAAAGACCCTAGTAATGAAGTGGGTAAACTTATTTATAAGAGATACAGGAATTTTGTTAATAATCTAGTCAAAAAATTAAAGCGAGAGTACGAGCAGGCTGAATTCCGAAAGGCTAGTAAATGCTCTAAAGCTACATGGAAACTTATTAAACAAATTAGCAACATTGATAGGTCTAATGCTTCAGCTACTGACCTTTTATCACTTTCTAGTAATAAATCTGCTTCGCTTGATGAGGTAAACCGTTTTTTCGCCAACGTAGGGAAAAGTCTAGCTTCAAAAATTTCTGTTCAGCACGGAAACAGTGACCTTATCGAACATTCTTCCGTGATAACAAACGCAATATCTCCTCTCAACTCGATGTCCTTATTCAATACTGATGCCGACGAAGTGCGGCAAATTATACACAGTCTCAAAATTACCTCGGCTACTGGTTGGGATGGCATACCTACAGCAATTATAAAAGCAGCTGTGCCTTTTCTGGTCCCAGTAATTGTACATGTTCTAAATTTATGTTTAAATTCTGGTATATTCCCTGCAGCATTTAAAAAGGCCCTTGTACATCCCATATTTAAGCGTGGAGACAGAGCCAGTGTCAATAACTATAGACCTATATCGGTGTTAACATCACTATCAAAAATTTTAGAAAAAAATCTTAATAAAAGACTCATTAGTTACTTAAACAGCATTAACTTTATAGCAGATAATCAGTATGGTTTCATGAAAGGTAAATCAACAGAGGGTGCTGTTATTGATTTAACTGAAGTAGTAGCCAAAAATCTAAACAATAAGCAAAAAACAATTGGCATATTTTTGGACCTCTCAAAAGCATTTGACACTGTCTCTGTCCCCATTCTACTCGACAAACTTTCAGACGCTGGTGTCCGTGGATTGGCTCTCGATATCTTTAGAAGTTATCTCAGTGATCGTTCACAATGTGTGATAATAGATAACATCATAAGCCAGGATGAATCGCTCACCTTTGGTGTACCACAAGGCAGCATACTTGGTCCAACTTTATTCTTGGTTTACATCAACGATCTTTGTAAATTAAGTCTGATGAACTGTAAGGTTATAACATACGCTGACGATACGGCTTTACTTGTCCACGGCAGTGACTGGAATGAAGTCAAAAAATATGCCGAAACTGCATTAAATAGGGTAATGGTGTGGTTGTCTTTAAATTTGCTTACTTTAAATCTTGATAAAACTAGGTTTTAACTTTTGCACCAAATACAGCTGCGCTTCCAAGCCCCTCATTTGGTCTTTCTGCTCATAAATTAATACCTAATGAATGTTTTAATTGCGACTGTGTACAAATCTCACGCACTTCCCATATTAAATATCTTGGTGTTTGGATTGATAGTGTTTTGTCATGGGAGGTACATGTTAAAATGCTTATTGGCCGAGTACGAAAGTTGATATATGTTTTTAAGAATTTTAGGGCTGTAGCCGAGCTTTCCACATTAAAAACAGTGTATTACGCCTTAGGGCAATCGATACTGTCATATTGTATAACGGCATGGGGTAGTGCAGGTAAAACACAGTTCTTGAGGTTAGAAAGAGCACAAAGAGGAGTTTTAAAAGTGATGTGCTCCAAACCCATCCTTTTTCCGACCTCACAGCTATATGAACATACTAGGGTTTTAACAGTCAGACAGATTTTTATCCTTCATGTCATATTGCGTAAGCACTCTCAACTTCCATATAACAAGGACATCCTTACAAAAAAGCGAAGAATGGACTTAATTTGTAGGTCAGAATCTTGTAGATTAACCCTGTCAAGGCGACATATTTTGTACTTTGAGTGGCTTCTCACGCTGTCTTACGATGATACTGAGGTTATTTTAGCTGAATGTTTAGGACGCTCCTAAGATTTGTTGTTATAGTTTAATGGTAATAATATGAAACATTTTTTTTATTCCTAGTGGTTATTACAACTGATCCCAAGTGTTACGTCTCGTAGGGCTAGGAATGAGATCTATCGCACACACACACACACACACACACACACACAACATTATTGTAAGTTAGTACATAAGTTGAAAAACAGTTGTCAATTGAAAATTTTGGAACGCGCCATTTTACCCAGAGGTGGGCGTTTGTGGCTGCGCTGCAGTTTAATACTAAAGCAGACACTTACGAGCACTATATGTAATGTTACCTATTTTTATGTTCCAAATAAAAGTTATTTTATTTTATTATTCGTTGGGTGTTGTAATTGGCCTCCAATTTTAGTTAAAATGTATTTTACCGCCCCACTTTACTTATGGCGAAGACGGTGTTACATCTGAGCTCCTTAAAGCAGGTGGTAAACCTGTGTTAAAGGAGCTCCACAAAATCTTTAACACCGTTCTCTTCGATGGAAGAACTCCGGAGGGCGTGGAGTAGGAGTGTCGTCGTGCTGTTTTTCAAAAAAAGGAGACAAGACACTACTGAAAAACTACCGACCCATTTCGCTTCTAAGCCATGTCTACAAGCTGTTTTCATGAGTCATCACAAACCGTCTGGTGCGAAGACTCGACGAATTTCAACCCCCAGAGCAGCCCGGGTTTCGTGGAGGATATGGCACCATAGACCACATCTTCACAGTGAGGCAGATTATACAGAAGACCGAGGAGTATAATCGGCCCCTGTGCTTAGCATTTGGGCTGTTCTAGAATCTCTGCAACGATGCCAAGTCGACTGGCGATATATCCAAGTGTTGAGGTCTCTTTACAATGCCGTCTCCATGGCCGTCCAAGTACAGAACCAGCAGACTAAGCATATCCCCTTGCATCGTGGTGTGAGACAAGGGGATGCTATATCCCCTAAATTTTTCACAAATGCTTTGGAAGATATGTTTAAGACGCTGGACTGGAAAGGACGTGGGATTAACATCAACGGTGAATGCATCTCACACTTGCGATTTGCGGACGACATGGTCGTCGTGGCCGAAACTTTGCAGGATTTACAATACATGCTGAACGGCCTAGTTGATTCTTCTCTATGCATCGATCTCCGGATGAACTGGACAAAATCAAGATTATATGCCATTCCGGGACCGATTGCAGTTCAAGGCAGTATTCTCTAAGTTGCTTAGGAGTATGTCTACCTCGGGCAAACTCTGCAATTTGGTAGAAACAACTTCGAGAAAGAGGCCAACTGAATTAGAAGCTAGGCTGGGCAGCATATGGAAAATTACGTCGGCTCTTTACGTCGCCTATTCCACAGAGTCTAAAGACGAAAGTCTTCAATCAGTGCGTCCTACCCGTCGTGTCATACGGAGCCGAAACGTGGACACTCACGGTAGGCCTGGTCCACAAATTTAAAGTCGCTCAGCGAGCTATGGAAAGGGCTATGCTTGGAGTTTCTCTTTGGGGTCGGATCCGGAATGAGGTGATCCGGCATAGAACCAAAGTCGTCGAGATACCACAGGATTAGCAAGCTGAAGTGGTAGTGGGCCGGCCATATTAGCCGCAGAACCGATAACCGATGGGGTAAACGAGTACTTGAGAGGATGACCGCGTATCGGCTAACGTAGTGTAGGACGCCTTCAGACTATGTGGAACGACGATCTTCGCAAGGTGGCTGGCAAGAGCTGGATGAGAGTAGCCGCGGATCGTGCTCAGTGGCGTGCACATGGAGAGGCCTATGTTCAGCAGTGGACGTGTGTAGGCCGATGATGATGATGACTTTACTTATACGGAATTTTTCGTTGAAAGTAAAGTCGGCGACTTTTAAGGAAAAGTTCGTTCTTTCTGTAAATTCTCTCCTTCGCTTATTTGCTAAATAATTATCATTATCACTGTCACTGCTAGTAGGTATCACTGCTAGAATTTAACATTTTTACAAGAAGTTAGTATAGATTTTCCGTTACCTCGACCGTTGATATCTAATCCTGACACAGGCCAAGGGTACCTGTCAAAAATGTGCGACAATTCTAAAAGTTTGTATTTGCGTTTTGTCATTTATGCGTTTCATAAATAACAATTTTCAGAAAATCCTTGACAATTTGTCAAATTTTCATTGTCACTTGTATATTTTTATGAAACGCTAAATTGTCGAATCGTCGTGGCAATTTGACCTGTCACCTGTCGCTGACAAAAGGATTTCAACATCCACAGACTTTAATCATAGAGTAGATTCCTTTTCGAAGCGTTACTTTGATTTTTATTACCAATTTAATGATGCGGTATTAAGAAAGTAGGTTGTTTAATACGATAGGCATAATGTTTTGATTGATGCAGGGCCGGTGACTCCCACCATAGAAGAAGCTGTCTGGCAGATAGTTATGAAATGGTTTAACAAAGCATTAAATGCCATATTAGCTGACAGGGATCATGATATATTGTTCGACGAGGCTTTCTTGTGCATTACGGATTGTATGCAGGAAGCTGTTGATGTGATCTGGTTACCGAGACTTGCTGAAATTAATGAATTTCTCGATGTGTTATTGGGTGATGTGCTAATCATTAGCGCGGAAAATCGAAAACGTTAGTATATTTCTACTCGTAGTATATTTATTTGCAATAGTTACTTTTCTTATAACTAAAAACCTAGTACCTACATACGCATGCACATCAGATTACCACAAACTGTCAAATTTCCTCAACAGATTTTGAACTCTATGTATATGGCATATGGTTGAACATTTATTGAAGAAATTTGAAGGTTGTGGATAGTAAATTTTACTTTTTTATTTTAAGTAATAAGTGCGTTGCAATGACCGATGGATAGATGGCACTCTGCTGCTAAAAAAGCATAAAAAAATGAAAAAGCAGTGACAAAATTCAGCGCTTACGTCAGCCTTCCCGGTAGCATAGCGGTCAGTGCAGCCGCCCAGGGGCCCGACCGCCTAGCCGATCGCTTTGACTTCGTGTGTGGTTTATGACGTCATCTTTTCGTTTCGTACCGCCTATGAAAGCAATATCGAAAGCTATAGCCTTTAACTTTTGATATTGCTTTCATAGGTGGTGCGAGGTAGCAAAATGACGTCATAAACTATACGCGTAGTCAAAGCGATCGGTTAGGTCGGGGGGCTGATTGCGGAAGACGCAGGTTCGATTCCTGGCTGGGTCGGGTAGGCGTTTAATTTTTTCACTGTATTTTATGTATTTAGTTGTGGACTGGATAGGTTGATGTGCAGACGTCTGTATCTAAGCATTATTAGTTATTCTCTGATCTAAGTTGCCCATTATTGGCCGGCATTGAGCTCACCTTTTAGCCCTAGAAGCCTAATCTATTTGAGAGATACACAAAGCCATATCATACGTCTCAGAGGCGTACATAATATAAATGCAGCCTGTAGGCTATACCTACTTCTGCCCTATTTTTCGAAGGAAATAAAGGGTTGAGATAAAAACTAAATTAGTCTGGTGTTTATACGGATCCCAGACCATCTGCCCCTTTCTTAACTAGGTAAAATTCTTTGCGTATTTAAAGCAGGGTTATGGGGTGACCTCGGTTGATGTGTGGGACCACAAAGCAAATTGTGGGACTTTCGTCTTCCCTCAAAATTCAAAAAAAAAAAAAAAAATCATTTATTCAGTTTAGGCTACAAATAGCTCTTATGAACGTCCTCGTCCAGCTACTAAAAGCTCGACGAGTCACGTAAGGGAAAGTGCACATGTTTTTAGTGGGTAATTATTTATTTATTTATTTATTGCACTTATGTATGCAGTATCACTTTCATACGTTAATATAGTAATAAAATAGTATATGATACACTCCTTTCCCCTTGAGTGAGTCGGGGAGATACTTCCACAGCCATAAATATGTGTTTCCCTGATGCAGTGGTAGGTATGCCTCATGCATTTAATCCTAGTATAAATAAAATAAGGGTCACACGTGGTCATGGTCACAGTTAAAAGAGTTTACGCCGCACACTAGCGCCACTAATGAAAAAAAAACATATCTAGTAATTAGAGATAGAAAATCAAATTATGCTCAACAAACTATTCGAATGAAGTAATTTAGCATTTTTACGTCACCTAATGAACATGTTATGGTTTAGTTAAATAAGACGTTACGGCCACTTTTAACTATAACGCCATATTTAACTAAACCATAACATGTCAGGTGTTCATTAGGTGACGTAAAAATGCTAAATTACTTCATTCAGATAGTTTGTTGAGCATAATTTGATTTTCTTTCATGTTTTTTAATTCATTGGCGGCGCTAGTGTGCGGCGTAAACGCTCTTAAGATGTCGGAACTATTTATTGGCTCCTTGGACGTCCACACTACTTAGTAATTGACAATAATGGCATTAACTAGTTTCTAACCGTTTTCTCTTTTTTAGAGCGACTGTTGATGACTAATAAGTTACATAAAAAGGTTAACAGGCTGAAAGACAACTTTATAGGTAAGTAATATCCACATTTTGTTGTCTAGTTTAATACCTATTTTAAAATATTTTGTTGACACTTATTTGATATCTTGTTTTGTTTGTTAATAGGATTTCCCAAAAACGAAAGTTACCCTGAATTACGAAGCAATGATATATTTGAAACCTTGAATGATAGAAAAGGGACATATAACCGGTACCCAAAAGATCCGTTTGGCGTTTATCTACCCACTTATTATAATGATACAGAAATAGACTTATGCACCTCATATGAACCGTCTTATATAGAGGATGGAGAAGAGAAAGAACAGAATGTCCGATACATATCGTTGGGAAACGTCTCTTTGTTTAAAGATTAGAGCTCTTTATTATTTTAAATAACATACACATTTAAGTTATTTCTAAAAGTTACAAACTTTTGTGAAAAAGTCTTAATTTATGTTTAAGTTTAATTTGTTTTAATTATTGCTTAAGCACGAGTGCTTTCATTATTTTAGGCTCATACCTTAAGTTTAATTTGTTTTAAATATTGTTTAAGCATGAATGCTTACATTGTTTTAGGTTCATATCTCGTTTATCATTAATTTTATTATTTATTAATTTTAAGTTTAATTTTCAGTTTATATGTTTTATACTAAGGACAAAAAGTTTAAGTTTAATGATTATATGAAGTCCTTGTTGTGCTCTTTGGTTATTAATTAAACGAGTGTTTGGAACAGACTGGCTGTTTATTTAGATAGTCTAATGAAAGGAGAGTCGATAAATCCGCATTGGCTTTTTGAAAATCATCATCATCATCATCAGCCTATACTAGTCCACTGCTGGCCATAGGCCTCTCCAAGTGCACGCCACCGAGCACGATCCGCGGCTACTCTCATCCAGCTCTTGCCAGCCACCTTGCAAAGATCGTCGCTCCACCTAATCTGAGGGCGTCCTACACTACGTTTGCCGATACGCGGTCTCCACTCAAGAACTCGTTTACCCCAACGGTTGTCGGTTCTGCGGCTAATATGACCGGCCCACTGCCACTTCAGCTTGCTGATCCGATGGGCTTTGTCGATTACTTTCGTTCTCTGTGGGATCACCTCATTCCGAAGTCGGTCCTTCAGAGAAACTTCGAGCATAGCCCTTTCCATAGCTCGCTGAGCGACTTTAAATTTGTGAACCAGCCCAACCGTGAGTGTCCACGTTTCAGCTCCGTATGTCATGACCGGTAGGACGCACTGATTGAAGACTTTCGTCTTTAGACTTTGTGGAATAGGTGACGTAAAGACCCGACGTAATTTCCCATATGCTGCCCAGCCTAGCTGTATCCTTCTGTTAGCCTATTTCTCGAAGTTGTTTCTACCCAATTGCAAACTCTGCCCGAGGCAGACATATTCCTTAACAACTTCGAGAGCACCGCCTTGTACTGCAATCGGTCCCGGAATGGCATGCTCGTTGAACATAACCTTGGTTTTGTCCAAGTTCATCCGGAGACCGATGCGTTGAGAAGAATCAGCTAGGCCGTCCAGCATGAACCGTAAATCCTGCAACGTTTCGGCCACGATGACGATGTCGTCCGCGAATCGCAAGTGTGAGATGTGTTAGCCGTTGATGGTAATGCCATGTCCTTCCCAGTCCAGCGTTTTAAACACATCCTCCAATGCATTTGTGAACTATTTGGGGGATATCACATCCCCTTGTCTCACACCTCGATGCAAGGGGATATGCTTAGTCTGCTGGTTCTGTAATTGGACGGCCATGGACGGCATTTTTGAAAATATTAACCACCATTCATATGCAATAAGTTTTGAGTAATCGCAATTTATCTTGTCACCCACTGTACGACTGTACGTCACAAAATATTTACGAATAAACTGAAGATTTGGCTGAATGGGCAAGACTCCCTTTGTCTGTCTTACATTCGACTGAAAAAGAAACGATAAATGACAAGTTGTTTGACTGACTGACGTAAATTTGAAATTCTTGGCGGGAAAGTGAATAGTCATGTCTGCGGTTTTGTTTTATTTTGTAAGTGTTACGTCGAATTAATGTGAAATAATGGTGGATTATTAACCGTTAAGTGTTCGTAAGTGTGCATGTGTGTTGGCAAATGAAACAAAACAGTGTAACGGCACTTTTCAAATGCTCTCAAGAATTCCGCGTGAGGACTTAGTAAAGCCCCACATCTTTACTGAGATACTCGAAGGGTTGGGGGTATATCATTTCTCACTTCTCATTTCTATTATCATTCATCAATTCATTATCATCCTATATAGATTATTACAGATAGTACTAATGAATTTAAGAAACTAATGACATGGCAGTATGGTCTATGACCTTAAGCTAGATCCTTAAAAAAAAAACTACATTTAAAAAAAAACTGACGTAAACTTGTTATTGTTTGCTTGTCCTGTTACTTGAGAGGTTAGTTTTTAAGTTTTAGTAGGGATTTTTAACTGTTAACTCTAATATTTTACTAGTAAAATGTCTAGCAAACCAAATTCTAAACGTACAATTTATGTAGGCGGCTTAGCAGAGGAGGTGGATGAGAAAGTTTTGAACGCGGCTTTTGTACCCTTCGGTGATTTAGTTGATGTGCAAATTCCACTCGACTATGAAACTGAGAAGCACAGGGGTTTCGCATTCATTGAATTTGAAAACGCTGAAGATGCTGCAGCGGCTATTGACAATATGGTATGTTTAAAGTTCGTTTTTTAGGAAACATCTACTTTTAATGTGGTTCGAACTACATGATACCATTTTAGTAAGTATAGTGATTTCTCTAAGTGCTTTACATTGTTTACAATCTCTAAGTTACATTAAAAAAGAGTATTTTAATAAATAATGAAGAAGATAAACTCAATGTAAATTCTTGATTGATTAATAGTTTGCATAAATTATTTTTCAGAATGACTCCGAGCTATTTGGTAGAACAATAAGAGTCAATATAGCAGCACCACAACGTATCAAGGAAGGTTCCACGAGGCCTGTATGGTCCGACGATTCATGGTTACAGAAACATGCTGGCGAAACACTAACCATAAGTAAAGAAGGTGAAGAGAATGGCACTAAAGAAAACACAGAAGTGGAGAAAAGTGTAAGTAGTTATTATTGCAATTGTATGTAATGTATGTTTTTTTCTATTATTTATTAGAGATGTTCATCAAACTATGTAATTGCCTACTTTAGATCATTCTACCCAAATAGTCCGGCCAGTCGTTTGTGTGTTGTTGTAAATGAAACTCTAAAAGTATTATTTTTGGGTATATCTATATAAAACTTTTTGGCCCTTTTAAAAGCCTCGTCGCAGTATCTGGGTTAACACATTTTGTGATTGACATTACATTTCTTTTTTTTTGGAGAGAGGTTGCTGTTTGCATTTTACTGAACCTTTTTTTGGGGACGGCGAGAAACTTAAAGGGTTTGTCAAGTCATGTGAAACGACTATCAGAGGATTTAGGTAGTGACGTCACGCACTAGTGCATGTTCTCATTGCCTTCTAAATTTACGAAGGGTTTGGATCAGATCAGGAGTGTAACAACCCGAGCGTGCCTTTAAAGGCGAAGACCTCGGTCTGGGTTGACCGGGTCGTGGGATCGTGGTAGGGAAAAGCGCCCAAGTACATGGTGTGTACCTGGTATAGTGTGTGTGAACCGGATCGTTGTACCCTTGTTCTATGAGTATCTACTATGTCTTGAATCTTAAAAAGTGTGCATGTTTAGTGTATCATGTAAATGTGTAGTGGCATTCAGAGGATCGAGCAGGGCATATTAGTTCTTACTTAAAATTAAGCATCTGTTCTGAACTTAAGCTTAGATAAATGAAAATAAAATAGCCTTATCTCTAAGATGGTTACTTGTACAGTCAATGCTATATATTCACTTTAAATGGTATTTTGTAGCTCAGTGTGCCTTTGGGCATAGGTCTTATTTTCTTCACTGTTGTTTGTGAGATGCCACTTTTGTCCAGAACAGACAGGGTCATCCGTATCTCGTTGTTTCATCTTTACGTCTGTAGGTATTAAAATAAAATACTTACCATATTAAAATATAAAAAAATAATGGAATGGTAGTTTTTAGGCAGTTTCTATTAAAGTTGTCCCTACTTTGCAGGCAATGAAAATTTTGTTTCAATATTCAAGGCATAATTGAAAATTTTAACATAGCGTATAATATAAGTGACTTACTGTTGAATAGAAAGTAGAACTAAGTAACAACATAAGGCAAGGCAAGCTCGTTGATTTAACCATCAAAAGCCATTATTTGTAGTGATGACTTGATTAAAAAAATTGAGGTCTTTGAGAGAGTATGTATGCTATTACCTAATGTATACTGATAAAATTGAATGTTGTATTCCAGGTCATTCCAGCTAAACCAGCAGAGAAGAGGAACCCTCAAGTATACTTTGATATAAGTGTTGGGAAGCAAGAAATTGGAAGGATAATTATGATGCTCAGGGCTGATATTGTGCCCAAAACTGCAGAGAACTTCAGAGCACTGTGTACACACGAGAAAGGTTTTGGCTATCAAGGCAGCAGTTTTCACAGGATTATTCCTGATTTTGTATCCTTTTGAAGAAGATTTATGAAAAGTTCCATTTTTACTACAAAACTGGATAACCCATTTAAACCGACCAGGTGTTTTGTCTGTGGTTGTAAATTAAACTTTAAAAGTATCACATTAGGGTACTACATCTATTACTTTTAGAGGTGTTCTTTTAACACCCGGTAAGACTAAGTGGGTCATGCATTATGCCCAGCTGGTAAGCAAGCATATGACAGACAACAGTGTAATAAGGATTTACAGACATGAATCCTTGTTACACTGTTTATATAAATTGCATTTAAAATGTTTAACAAGGTTTTATCCAAACCTTTTACCAAACCAATACACACTTAAAGCATTTTTAAATGTAAGTTTCTTCAAAGCTCGAAATAAATAGCATGTCATTAATCAGATCAGTCATCAGTACTTATGCCTTTCTTATGTAACTTTAGATAGATAATACTATTATTGCAAAACTAGACAAATACCCCCTTACACATAAACAAAGAATAAGGTCCGAATAGTTATTCCATGTTTTGTCATGTAAACGTCATTTCAAATTAGTGTAAAAGGGACAAAATACGGAATAACTATTCGGACCTTATTCTTTGTTTATTTGTAAGGCCCATAGTCTATTGGTAGGATATAACAACTGCCAGCTTACAATCACAACCACCTAGCTAGCTACCATTCGGTCCCATTAATAATAATAATAATAATAATAGCCTTTATTCAGACAGTATAAATTACATTTCATGCTTATTTCTAAAACAATTTATGTTACTAAAATAATTTAATTACTATACCAATGCATTGCATTCATTGTTACTTTTTATTATGCATCAACTCCCTGTCTGTATGCCACTAGTTGACAAAGGCCTCCTCCAACTGTCGCCATCTCTCTCTATCATTAGCTGCTCTTGTCCATGTGCTACCTGCTATGGCTTTAATGTCATCAACCCAACGTCTGAATGGTCTACCTCGTTTTCTTTTCTTGTTACTTGTAAACCAATGCATGACTAGTTTTGACCATTTCTCACTTCCTCTGATTGTATGGCCTGACCACTTCCACTTTAGCTTTTTTATTGTTTTTATGACATTTTTTGTTTTTGTGTGTTTCTTAATGGATTTAATTTTTATTTTATCGGATAGTCTTTTACCTATCATACTTCTCTCCATGGAGTTCTGACACGTTTCTAGTTTTTTGTTGTGCCTTTTTGTGAGTGCCCAGGTTTGACTACCATAAGTAAGTACTGGAAGAATACATGTATCAAAAAGTTTCCGTTTTATATTTATTGCGGTTTCACTGTTTTTCATAATTTCCTTCAAACTCCAATACTGTTTCCAAGCATTTCCAATGCGTCTGTCAATTTCTTTTGTGGTTAGGTCTGAGGGGGAAATTATTTGCCCTAGGTATATATATTCATTGATATAGTCAATTAGGATGTTATTGATCCTGATAGGTTCTTGCTTCCCATTCGTCATAGCTTTGGTCTTTTGTGTGTTCATAGCTAGGCCCACCTTGCGGCTTTCTCTATCTAGGTCATTCAACATGATCTCTAGGCCTTCACTTGTCTGCGAGAGGATCACCAAATCATCAGCAAATCGTAAATGTGATAGGTTTTCACCGTTAATGGACAGCCCACATTTTTCCCAATTTAATTGACGAAAGACTTCCTCCAGAACTGCTGAGAAAAGTTTCGGTGAAAGGGGGTCGCCCTGTCGCACTCCTCTTCCTATTTTTATCTCTTTTCCCTCTTTCTCTAATTTAATTTTAGCTGTACTGTTAGTTTAGATGTTTCTTAGTATCCTGATGTATTTATTCTCGACTCCTTGGTTCTTAAGTGCCTGCCAGATCTTTTCATGTTCTATTGTGTCGAAAGCCTTGCTGTAGTCCACGAAACAGCAGTAGAAAGTGAAGTTGAACTCTTTGCTTTTTTCAAATATTTGTTTGATAACATAGATGTGGTCTAAAGTTGAGTATCCACTTCTGAATGCTGCTTGCTCTCTTGGCTGACTTTCATCTAACGTCTTAGTTATTCTGCAGAGAATAATTTTAGCGAAAATTTTGTAAATGTTTGATGATAGGCTGATCGGCCTATAATTATTTATGTTACTTTTATCCCCTTTTTTATGCAGAAGTATTATAGTCGACGCTGTCCATTGGGTAGGTATTATTTCGCTGTGTAGTATTTCATTAAAAAGGTGTTTGAGGGTTGGTATTAGGTGGTCTTTATTTATCAGGAGGAACTCGTTGGTAATGCCGTCCGATCCTGGAGCTTTATCTTTCCTTTGGGTTTCCACAGCTCTGTTTATTTCTGCAAAAATTATGTCTGGTACATTGCTTTCTCCCGTTAGGATTGTTGTTGGTATAGTATTTTTCCTTTCATACAATTCTGTGAAGAAACTAGTAGCTATAGCCATAATTTCTGGACGGCGCTTTTGACATTTGTAGTTTTTATTTAATAAATTTGGTATCCAATTTTGTTTCTCTAATAGTTGTTTGGTTGCTTTTTTGATGCCTCCCGTTCTCTGTATGCATTTTTCCAGATTATCTAGTCTGTACCTCTGACGGTCCTTTCTCATTTGAGTTTTAATTTTATTATTTATCATGGCTATTTCCTTCCTTATGGTTTTTGACTTATTAGAGATTAATAATAGTTCTGCTCTGGATTGTAAGAGTTCTATAGTTTGATTTCCCATCCATTTTAAACTTTTGTTGCCGCCTTCTTGTTTACTTCTTTTATTTGCGTATAGAAGTTCTTGAAACTTGTTGTATTTATTTTGTATATCAGAATCTGTTGTATTTTCTACGAAATGTTCTAGTTTTTCTTTTAATATTTCGGTATTTTCCAACGTTACCTTATTGATTTCCTTCATTATAAAGGGGCGGTTTTTCTTGAGTGAATGAAGTTGTAATTTAGCTCTAACCATTCTGTGATTGCTGTTAAAATTAATATTGTTAACAACTCTACAATCTTGAAATTTGTTACTTTTATTCGTTAGGATGTAGTCTATCTCGTTTTTATGGTGCCATCTGGATGTATCCATGTCCATCTATTATTCTTGCGTTTTTTGTAGAAACTGTTTAGTATTTTTAGGTTGTTTTCGTAGGCCAATTGCATTAGCATTCTACCATTCCTTGTTCTTATTCCTGAAGCATACGGACCCAGTACAATTTCCTCCCCGTCTCTTCTTTCCCCCGTTCTAGCATTAAAATCTCCCATTACTATTAAATGATTGCACGAGTGGTTTTTTATTGCATCTGATAGTTCGGTGTAGAAGGACTCGATTTCTGATATGCTGGATTTTTCAGTTGGGGAGTAGACTTGAACAATTGACCACTTTTCATTTTTAGGCGGTAGCTTTACATTAAGTATCACAATGCGTTCTGAGATTCCAATAAATTCATCAATATGTTGTTTAAATTCTCTCTTTATCAAGAATCCTGTTCCATATTGGCCTGGCGTTTCTCCTTTGTAGTACAATATAAATTCTCCATGGTCTTCTATGTTCTCTCCTAGACGTCGTACTTCACTCAGACCCAATATCGACCAATGTATGTTATCTAGAGCTAGGATTAATTCAGCTAGGCTTTCATTTGTTCTCAAGGAGAGTGTATTGTATGTTGCTATGTGTATTATATTTTCGTTGTGACGGCTTTTCTTAGAAGGGGTACGTGGTAGACTTTTTATTAAGTCAGTTGGAGGGTGATAGTCATCAAACCCCACGGTGACCGGCCGGATTGGGGTGTCTTTATAAAAAGTTGGTTTATATAAGGTTGTGAAATTTTGGTTCCGTGTGTCGATGCAGTTTATAGGTTTTTTGGGATCTCCGATAGTGAAGCCGACCTTCCCCGTTCAACGTAGTTGAGTATGTTTGGTCTAATAATGTCTTTTCCTGGGGGTTTGGTTGAAGAGTTTATTTGTCGGTTTGAAGTGAAAGTTGTAGACTTCTTTTGCATAGAAGAATTTGGAGAACCTGACTCTTCTCTTTTCCTTTTTTCTGGGTTGTTGTCTCTGTTTTTCTTCACTACTAATATATCATGTTTTATGAATGCTATGTTTCCTTTTTTCTTTTCTTCTTCAACTTGTATCTGGAGCTGCTTTCTTTTTTCCAGCATTTCTTTGGAGTAATCTTCTTTAATATATATTCCTTGAGGGAGTTTGGACTTGTTTCGTAGTATGATGTGCTTCTTCCATAAAGTGGTGATAGAAACCACAACAGGGCGATTTTTGTTGTTGATCCGTTTACCAATTCTGTATATGTTACTAATTTCATTGCTCTCAAAGTGTGTTCCTGAGTCGGTTATGGCGTCCTTTATGCAATCAACAAGCTCACCTTCGGTTTTCCCCGTTTCTTCAACTCCGAAAAATATCAGGTTGTGACGGTTTCCTTTTCTCATTTTTCAAGAATTTTACTTCAAGTTGCAGTTCAGATATTTTTGTTTTTAATATATTGTTTTCTTCCGTAATGTATCTCATTTTTTCATCAAGCGCCTCCATTACATTTTCAGTTATAGACTTGGTTATCAGAAGTGTTTGGTTGTTTAGTTTTTCATCTATCATTGTTACTAGCCATTCCATATCTTTTTTATCCATTTTATTAGGGAAAATTTTATTGTTATGGCAACACCAGAATTGTCAGTTGACAGCGCTCTGTCAGTGTCACTTGACAGATTGGTTTTTTGTGATGTTGGTACGACTTACACTGTTCTATTGCTAACTTCACTGTAGTCTATGATTTTGCACTTTTATAGGTTATGTTTTTCGCTGATAATGTAGTAATTTTCCGTAATAATGTTTGGTTTCCACTTTGTTTTATTGTTGATCGACTTTGTTTAGTTTTATTTGGCTACTTTAGGCAGTTACACAGTAAATCACACTATTTTGCACTGAATTTCCGTATTTTATCGCAGAGACAGTTCACGTACGTCCTATCTGTTTGACGACCGGAACCGGAACCATTTCCGGTCCCATTAAGAAGTTGTATTTTTTAAAATTCCTTTATGGGTTAGCACTTAGCCCTCATTCCACCTCAATCTCGATTATGCAATTTGAAAACGTCCGGTTTGATTTTGACAATTTCCCTATCCCCATAGTGTTAACAGGTTCACTGTCCCGCAGACCACATATGGTCTGTAACAATTGATTTAACCATTGTTATAAGTTTTGGACAGTGAACCTATTAATATCAAAATCAGATTATCGACACACTATTGAGACGTTATTAAATAAGCAATTGTGAGCCCTGATGTAAATGATGATAAAGTGGAAACAGCACTGTCAAACCTCTACATAGCTGTAAATACAGACACAATAGAATTTCAATTGTTTGACGTCTCGGTTCCGTTACAAAGCATCATCATCGTCAACTCATATTAGTCCACTGCTGGACCTAGGCCTCTCCAAGTGCCCGCCATCGGACACGATCCGCGGCTACTCTCATATCAAAGCAAAGACATATCACGGGTTAAATAAACTTCTTAACCGAGTGGTCCAGATGTGCCAAGGCGGCGACTTCACCAACAACAATGGCACAGGCGGCAAATCCATCTATGGGCGCAAGTTCGACGACGAGAACTTCACGCTGCGGCACACGGGTCCCGGCGCGCTCAGCATGGCCAACTCGGGGCCCAACACCAACGGATCGCAATTCTTCCTATGCACCGCCAAGTGAGTGTGTGGAATAGACCAGTGGTTAGTTCATGACGAGTACTTCACGCTGCGGCACACGGGGCCAGGCGCGCTCAGCATGGCCAACGCCTGGACCAACACCAACGGCTCACAGTTCTTCCTGTGCACGGCCAAGTGAGTGTGTGGAATAGTCCAATACTTACTTAGTTCATGACGAGTACTTCACGCTGCGGCACAAGGGGCCTGGCGCACTCCATAGCCAACTCGGGGCCCAACACCAAAGGCTCGCAGTTCTTCCTATGCACGGCCAAGTGAGTGTGTGGAATAGTCCAATACTTACTTAGTTCATGACGAGTACTTCACGCTGCGGCACAAGGGGCCTGGCGCACTCCATAGCCAACTCGGGGCCCAACACCAAAGGCTCGCATTTCTTCCTATGCACGGCCAAGTGAGTGTGTGGAATAGTCCAATACTTACTTAGTTCATGACGAGTACTTCACGCTGCGGCACAAGGGGCCTGGCGCACTCCATAGCCAACTCGGGGCCCAACACCAAAGGCTCGCATTTCTTCCTATGCACGGCCAAGTGAGTGTGTGGAATAGTCCAATACTTACTTAGTTCATGACGAGTACTTCACGCTGCGGCACAAGGGGCCTGGCGCACTCCATAGCCAACTCGGGGCCCAACACCAAAGGCTCGCATTTCTTCCTATGCACGGCCAAGTGAGTGTGTGGAATAGTCCAATACTTACTTAGTTCATGACGAGTACTTCACGCTGCGGCACATAGAGCCCAGCGTCAGCATGGCCAATGCCAACTTGTGACCCCCAACATCAACGGCTTGGCGTCAGCATGGCCAATGCCAACTTGTGACCCCCAACATCAACGGCTTGCAGTTCTTCCTGCGCATGGCCAAGTGCAGTAGACAACAGTGCTTAGTCCATGATGAGAACTTCACGATGCGCCTCCACCAATGGCTCGTCATATTTCCGCAAAGTTTTGTTCAACGAGCGATCGTGTTGACGAACACGAGAATTTGTATAGCATTGAAACAGCGCTTCCTGCTGGCAAACAAATAGAGTTAAAATTGGGCCATTAATATCGTAACTCTCGTTTTCGTTAACATTATCAAGTCTATATACTATATCTATATTAATATTATAAAACTGAAGAGTTTGTTTGTTTGAACTCGCTAATCTCAGGAACTACTGGTTCGAATTAAAAAAATATTTTTGTGTTGGATAGTCCATTTATTGAGGAAGGCTTTAGGCTATATAACATCACGCTGCGACCAATAGGAGCGAAGCATCAGTCAAATGTTGCAAAAACGGAAACTAGAGCCTAAAAAATTAAAAATGCTGCCGAAAGTCACTATTACAGCTAGTGTTGAATAAAATTCCTGATTCTGATCATTGTCACTTACGTTATAATAAATATTAATAACGGGATTATTACCTTTTTTTTGTGTGAGTCTTTATGTAGAGAATGTTAATTTAATTATTGTGTTGGCAGGACGGACTGGCTGGACAACAAGCACGTGGTGTTTGGCCACGTGATCTCCGGCCTGGACGTCATCAAGAAGATGGAGCGGTACGGCACCAAGGGCGGCACCGTCTCCGCGAAGGTCACCATCAGCAACTGCGGCGAATTACAATGATTTCCAATGACAATTGATTTTTATTTATTGCGAACCCTGCGTTTCGTGGTAACCCTTCAAACGTCATCATCTTTTAATGTCTCGTTGCTGGGCTCAAATATAATATTATAAATATATAATATAATAAATATAATATCGACTTACGCGCCAAAAATGTTGTGGAAGATTTCATTGATGAAGAACCAGATATGGAACAGTGCCTTAGACTTAGAGGATAGGACCCTCAGAATAATAATAACTAATTCAAGTTATCGTTCTGAGATCTTCGATCAATAATGTACTAGATAAAGGCTCCGGAACAAAAATGAATCTCGAAAGTGATCCTGGGGGTAACCACGAGCTCTTATAGCAGTATTATTGCAGTTGTGAAAACGAGACGCGTGTAGCGGCGACTATACTCGCGTCTCTTTTCCACAACTGCAATAATACTGCTATAGGAGCTCGTAGTCAGGGGGCAGTGCTCATATCTATAGGTACATTTAAATTTCGAATAATATAATCTGAATAAACATTGGATAGCATTAATGATAACATCAACAACTTCAAATTACTGTGAACCTTAATTCTTAAATGACGACTTCCGTAGCCGAGTGGCTTGCACGCCGGACGTTGGGCCGCGCTAACTCTGAGGTCCCGGGTTCGATTGCCGGTCGGGTCAATGTCGAAAACGAACTTCTCGATAGTGTGTCGAGTCTGGGTGGCTGTGGTACCGTCGTTGTTTATGATTTCCATAAAACGAGTGCTTTAGCTACTTACCTTTGGATCAGAACAATGTATGTGGTGTTGTCTAAATCTCTAACTCTATTATGTAAAGAAAAAGTGTTGACAGAATAGTTGGCAGTGCACCTGACACCCGGCATGTCATGGGGTGCGGGTTCGAATACCGCTCGTGGATTTTTTTCAACACTGTCTTTTTCATATTGTAATTTGTTCAAACAAAATTTGCGTAAAATTATATGTAAATAATCTTAAATGTGAAGATTAAATTATGGTGCAAAAATTTGTACTTAATATTTACTGTCATCGCCACAAACGTTGTGGCTCCGTGGCACCAAAGTCGCCTAAATTCCACTGTCGAACAAATGAGAAAAAAATTCTCAGTAGTTTGACGGTAGAACAAATGAGAAAAAAAATCTCACTAGTTCGACGATCAAACTAATGAATCGAACTAGTAAGAACAAACGGTTTTTTAAACGGTCAACGGGAATCTAGTACATAATTGATCGAAGTCTGAGCAGAGCAATCTCTCATTCATCCGTTTCAAAACAAGAGTAAGAATTTAAGAGCGTTTACGCCGCTCACTAGCGTCGCCAATGAAAAAAAAAACATATCTTGTAATTAGAGATAGAAAATCAAATTATGCTCAACAAACTATCTGAATGAAGTAATTTAGCATTTTTACGTCACCTAATGAACACCTGACATGTTATGGTTTAGTTAAATATGGCGTTATAGTTAAAAGTGGCCGTAACGTCTTATTTAACTAAACCATAACATGTGAGATGTTCATTATGTGCCGTAAAAATGCTAAATTACTTAATTCAAATAGTTTGTTGAGCATAATTTGATTTTCTATCTCTAATTACTAGATATGTTTTTTTTTTCATTAGTGGCGCTAGTGTGCGGCGTAAACGCTCTTAAGTATTAAAATTTGTTGTGTATTTTTGAGATAAAAAGTAGCAATTATTTTTGTGATAATGTTGCCTACTAAAACTAAAAATATATAAGTAATTAACTTTTGACTGAATTTATTGTACGTGACTATGTGACATAATAACACTTTTGTTTTGCTTTAATAAACGAAAGTGTATAGGCAAGCAGGTTTACAATTTTTATATGTATACCTACAGTGGCAACCAGACAAGCCTCGCAGGCCTGAAACGCAGTTACTGATAAGTGATTACAATACAAGTTGCATTCTCTGGCACTTATACAAACTACTTAAAGTATAGTGTAGATCGCATACCAAACGTGTAAGAAGTGCTATCGAGCTCCTATATAATAAGGGTGGATTGCACCAAAACTTCGGTTAATGTAACTATTACAGATAGCTTTAACGTTGACGATCATCACTAACGAGAAATCTAGTACAATGCGTTTCACCATACAATACTTTGCACACGTTAAAGTTAAAAGGGTTGCTACGTTGCTAGTCAAATGAGTAGCAACGTTGATATATTATTTGTCCCCAAAGCAAGGAAGGGAAAAGATTTTTCATGTGGCCATATATAGACATACCTACACAAAGCAGTTAAGTAATCAACTAATAATTATTCTCACTAGTTAAATTAATTGAGCAAACGAGAAAAACATTCTCACTAGTTCAGTTGACTGAACTACCGAGAAAAATAATCTCACTAGCCCAGTCAACTGAACTGGAAAACTAAACAAGACAACTGAACTAGTGGGAAGGGAATAGAGGATTATTCGTTATCTAGATATGAGATTTTTTTAATAGTTACCTACGCAATTATTATAAATTTGGTTAGGTATAAGTACTTACTCATACTTGGAGAGGCCTATGTCCAGCTGTGGACTAGTATAGGCTGATGATGATGATGAAGTACTTACTTAAATAAAAATTACAAACATTTGGCTGCTACTTTGACATTAACATTAGTTTTAACCAGCCAGAATTGAGCAGTTATGGTTAACGTTAAAATATGACGTCTATCATCGCCATTTTTGACGGTTGTTAATGGTGCAACAAATTTTTCGCAAAACCGTTTATTTGACGGACGATTTGACAATAACGCTGTACCTATGGTGCAACTCACTTTAAGTATGCCACTTATTCGATAAGTTACGAGATGCGAAGTCGAATGCAAATGTTTGCGGTCCGACAGCTGCGGATCGCAAACTTGATACAAAGGGAACTATCTGGGACGCTCGCTCGTGCGAGGCGCCCAGTTTCAAGTAAGTTGTTTAATTCTTTGCTCCTCTTTGAGACAGCTCGCGATACAGATATTGAGTGGGACGCGGACAAAAATCTTTCCTCGTAGTTTGTTTAATGCAATCTATTCGAATGTGCCGGTTGCTTACTTTATAAATTGATACAGCCCCTTTTCTTTTATTTTATGTCAGCATTAATATAAAATAAAATAAAACCTCAAAATGTAAGCCATGATACAAAGTCATCACTGCGGTGAAGCCCTCATGAGAAGAAGCGGTAAGAAATACTTACGAAAAGAAGCATCAAGAAATCGCTAATGAGCAACGTTACATAGTTTTAATATTAAATCAGTAATTAAAACAAATACATAACTTATTGATATGAAAGTACAAAGTTACAAGAACATTGATTTGTGCGAGTTTTATTTACCATTTGATCACGTTGATGAATTGTGAAAATTAATTTATGAAAATTAAATGTTTTTTTCATTTTTTGCACGGCCATCATGTTGTTTAAGTTTTATGGCAGCCTTTGTTCCCATTTGCCCCTTTCGAGTTGCCACCGGGGTGGTGATTGGGAATAATAAGTATCGCGGGCAATTACATCGATTTTTTTGTATTTTGCAACAGTTTTGTATTTCATTCGATAAAGTACCTAGCACTCATAATGTTATTGTTGCAAAGGTTGCCGTACCTAGCCGAAATCTGCCAGGAAAATATATTAGGCCGGTTCGGTCAGCTGTTAATAATTGGCTAAATGTTTTTTTATCGTTTTACTTATTCTGGCATTTAATAAAATAATAATTTTGGAAAACCAAAACAAAACATGAATCACTCATGCATTGACATTGTCAATTGCCATATGAGATCACTTGACCAGGTTAATGAAAACGAGAATTTGTAGGTATCTTTTTATTTTGGCACGGAACAGTCATTATGCAATGATATACACTTTGATCATCTGATCGAAGTGTATAGATAATGGGTGCCCAAACTTATCTTCAACTTACAGATCACATCGTCACCATCATCTCAGCCAAGACGACACACACATACCCTATCACACACACACACACACCTTCATACACAGGCAGGTATATGGCATTTAAGCAGCATCATTTCCGAACCCTTCGGAGAATCTAGTAGGGCACGGGGACACGCACTAAGTGCGTGATGCCGTTCCCTCTAGAAAACCTCCAAAGGTGATTCGTTTCACACGGCTTGAGGTACCCTTTAAAAGCGTTTAAGCCGCACACTAGCGCCGCCTATGAAAAAAAAAACATATCTAGTAATTAGAGACAGAAAATCAAATTATGCTCAACAAACTATCTCAATGAAGTAGGTAATTTAGCATTTTTACGTCACGTCATGGCGTTATAGTTAAAAGTGGCCGTACCGTCTTATTTAACTAAACCATAACATGTGAGGTGTTCATTAGGTGACGTAAAAATGCTAAATTACTTCATTTAAATAGTTTGTTGAGCATAATTTGATTTTCTATCTCTAATTACTAGATATGTTTTTTTTTTCATTAGTGGCGCTAGTGTGCGGCGTAAACGCTCTTAAGTACCTCGCCGCCCCCAAAAAAGTCCGGTGAAGCTGAAAATGCCGTTAGAGGCAATCAGCAACCTCTCACAAAAAAAAACCATTCAAATATAAATTAAAACTCACACTACTAGGGCATAAACACAAATGTTGAAAAAATACTACTAGGCATTTTACTAGTGTCCTCTACTTCGGAAATAAAGATGTTATTCAAACTACTTTGAAGGGCTACCCCTTCCACCTGAATACTCATTACCAATAGGTACCTACTTAGCGATTTCCCCGTGTAACGTACAGAGGAAATCGTTTAAATTTCAGTTCTAATTAAAGCGGAGGCGCCGGTAATGATAGTTTGCGAACAATGCCAGAATAATAAAGGTGGGTCGGCTGTTTGGGAGCGCTAATCTTTCGATATTGTTTAATTGGAGAGAGAAATGGTTGGTTGTATTTTTTATTATTTTATATTAGAAGGAGGCAAACGAGCAGGCGGGTCGGTCACCTGCTGATGGGAAGCAATCACCGCCGCCCGTGAACACCCGCAAAACCAGAGGAATCGCAGATGCGTTGCCGGCCTTTAAGGAAGAAATAGGCTCGTTTCTTGAAAATCCCTAAGTCGTACTTAATGGTTCGGAAATACCGCCGCTGAGAGCCGGGTTCCACAGCACTGTAGTTGGTGGTAAAAAATTAAACGCACAGTAGTAGATCGCCATTCATTAAGATGGTGGTTGTATTTGCACGTCTGAACGCTTCGGTGACCAAATGCGGAATGGCGAAGCGCTCGGCCCGATTACCGGACGTCTTGGCTTCAATTCCTAAGTCGGGCCAATCTGTCGATCCTCAAAATGCCACTACTCATTCACATGATATACTAAACATGCATACTAGATTAGTCTCAAGACACTGTAGGTACTCGTAGGATAAGGGTACGATGACCCAGTTAGCAGGCGCTCTATACCAGGTAGCCAGGTATAGACGTGTAGGGTAGAGGCATAGTGTTCGACACAACCCTTTAAGTTAACTTTACTTAGGACGCGCCCTCCCCGCGGTTCAATTCCCTAGTGGACAGGCCCCGCGGTCTTCACTGTATCGGAGTTTGGTCCCCCAGAGGTTTAGTGAGTATCCCCCTCCGTCTCGCGTTTCCCAGCCTTGGGCTTCTCTTTTGGCAGCCGACTGGGGACAATGGCGTCCCCATTTGTCGGTGGGTTGTGGAAAAACGGACGGTGACGCTGAAAAATGTTGTTTGAGGCCAATGATAGTATTTATATAAGCTCATTGTCTGAGGCCATCAAAAAGCACACTCTCCATCTCCACACTCGCCATCAAAAAAAGGTCAGGCAAATTATTTTGGATTATCCGATAATATAGCCCGGGTTTGTATTCATCAACCCGCATTTTGTAAAGGTTATGGTTAAGCCAATATCCATCAATTGTAGCGTACCAGATGACTGTACTTCGATGATGGATGCCTTTGCCCAGCAATTGAACAATAATAAGTTAAACTCTTCTCTTTCTAAATCAGAGGAGAGTCATGTCTGTGGTTTTGTTTTATTTTCTAAAATTTGTGATAGGTCGAATAATAATGTGAAATAATGGTGGATTACTAACCGTTAAGTGTTCGTGAGTGTGCATGAGTGTTTGCAAATGAAACAAAACAGTGCAACGTCACTTTTCAAATTCTTTCAAGAAGTCCGCGTGAGGACTTAGTAAAGCCCCACATCTTTACTGAGATACTCGAGGGGTTGGGGGGTATACCTATCATTTCTCACTTCTCATTTCTATTATCATTCATCATCATTACCTATGTACGTAGTGGAACGATTTGTAAATTTATGTATTACTTGTAAGAAAAATTACTTTGACACTGGCTAAATGTGCTAATCGCACGAAGCCATAAAATAAAGGAAAAAAAATGACCACACTGGTGAACGAGCTGGGTTATTTGATCTTTCGCATACCTAGGGCTTGTGCCAAAGCTTGTTTAAAGGCTGAAACCGACAAAAGGAAAACGAGTAAACCTAAAAATAAAACTGTATGGCTATTTTTAAAGTATCATTGAAATTGAAAAATTGAGATGAAAGTGTCGTGTGGATGTGAAATCGTGTGCCAACTGTCTGCTTCAGAGATAAGTTTAGAGTTCAAATCTTCAGACGTTTGAAAGACAACTGAAAGAAACTGAGCGAGCTGGGAATCCATGTCAGACTTCTCCTGAGATGATTTCTTACTTTAAAAATACGCTTTAATATACTTTAAATATGCTTCAATGTATTTTAAATAAGAATACCTCAACAACATGATATTGACAGGCAGACAAGAGCTGCATCCTTATTCTTCCTCCACTAAAGGCAGGCGTATAAGTACTCTGTATTTGTTTTTCTTTGTTACAAGTCACGCCGTCTGCCGAAAGGGCGTAGCTCATGACTACATGAGCTCCTTTCTTCGCGCAGCTGTGTGGCACACAACGCGACCTGAGATTAAAAGTAGAACCTTAGAAAAACGGAAGGAAGAAAAATAAGAAAAACAAGAGAGGGTGTGAATCCGAGTCTGAGACCACAGAGTCGGTAAAAATTATGACCGAGACTAGCAATTTAGGAAGGGGTTTTCTTGCAAGCATACACAACAACAACAGTTGTTGTAGACACATGCTTACCCCTTGATTATCAATATAACTTTGTGCATGTGTTGAATAGACACCAACAAACGTTTCATTCATCCATTCAAATCAATGTTACAGTAGCATCAGTGACCGACAGGAACCGCTGATCGACCATTTTTCCTTTAATCATTAGAAATAGGGATCTGGGTTCCAATTGTGATTTTTATTTGACATTCGATCACGTTAAAGAAAACGAAAATTAGTATGGCATTGAAGCAGCGCCTCCTGGCGACACACCTATGAGATAAGTTAAAATTTTGCCATACAAATTTTCATTTTCGTAAACGAATACAGTGTGCTTATTGTAAGTTTTGTTTACTATCCGTATTCATTCGATTACGTTTATGAAAACGAAAATTAGTATGGCATTGAAGCAGCGCCTCCTGGCGGCATACGAGAGGAGTTAACATTTTGCCATACAAATACTCGTTTTCGTTAACGTGATCGAATGGCGAATGAAACTCGCACCTGGCACCCAGCAACTGATTTGTGACTTTAGCGACGATTGAACACAGACCACTTGCTTTCGAGCTTCCATCAAATAAAATTTCAATGACATTCTATATCTTTTTTTATACCTAGCACGGCAAATGACAAATGACTCCGTACCACCTGATGTTAAGTGGAAATGGAGTCCACACGCTAAGACAACTGGTGCGTGAAAACAACGCAGCATCAGTCAACCTCACTCTGCCGGCCCACAAGGTGCTTCTTCACGCCTCGTTTGAAGGACCCCATATCATAGGAAGGAGGGAAAACGTGTGCTGGCAGACTATTCCATCTTTTAGAGGTGCGACAATGGTACGAAATTATATACAAACACTAAAATACTTATTACCGTTTTTCATGTTAATCAACTTTGTAGGAATGTAAGTAGTTTTTAGTTTTAATTCGCTGATTTAACTTACCAAATTGTAACAACCACGGTCTGTATGGGCGGTGACTACCTAAAACAGGTATTTCTTAGTAGGTATGTCACCACAGTTTTGTTTTTGTTTTGTTTTGTAAATTTCTTTATTTCATAAAAATAAACAATACACAGTGTAAAATAAAGACACTTCTACACAAATAAACATAAGGTAAAGAATACTTTATCAGGCTAGACTCACCTATAAAAGCTTAAAAATAATATTTGATTAACTTATTACAACTTGAGTATTAAAACAGTCTGTATTATAATAACAGTACTAATTAACAATAAACATGCGAATCATTTGTGACTGTTTCGCTCAATTCATCAAATTTAAGAGGGTAAAGGAAAAATAGTAATCACTAATAAGGAATTGCTGCATTCCAAGCCGACTAAAGTAAACGCAGTGACAAGAGCTGCCCACCCTCCCGCGCCTGTACTAAGTATGGGTGACAGAGGGGGCATCGCCTGATCGCCGCGTATCATAAGTTGGTCATGCGCTTGCGCACTGCTATGATTGACATCACCGGCCGGTCCGAGTGGGGGAAACAAAAGATAGTGATGTGGTAAACGGTACGTGCCATATCTGTCGATATATTTAATATCAGATATTTGAGTAATGCAAATGTTAGATATTAGAGGGTTTGAACTATGTTCTTTATTTCGAGTAAAGAATTTCCGACTAAGTTTTAATATGAAACTAATGAGTAGAGGATATGAAATGTTTTTATGTAAATTAATTAAATTCGTTTTAAAAGAAGAATTGTATGCTATTTTTAGAGCTTTATTTTGGATGATTTGTAAGATTTGGTAATTTGTTAAGCATGTGTTACTCCATACTGGACAGGCGTATGTAATACATGGTCTAACAAGAGTGGTGTATATTTTAAGTTTGATATTAGGACTAAGATTACTTTTACGATTTAAAATGGGGCTTAATGCACCCAGTGTTTGAGCACCCTTTATACGCAAGTGAGCTATGTGTTTAGACCAATTTAATTTATTATCCATTGTAATACCGAGGTATCGAACAGAGCTTTTCCAAGGAATACAGTGGCCACCTATTTTGAGTGTCGTTTTAGGTACGCTACGATGGCGAGTGAATAAGATTGCCTCAGTTTTAGTCTCATTAAGCTTCAGTTTCCATTTAGTAAAATAAGAATGTAACAAATCAACAGAAAATTGTAAGCGTCCCACAATGAGATCGAGATCATTAGATGAAGAGTAAGAGGCTGTATCGTCCGCAAAACAAGCCAGATGTGTACGTGGTTGAATAGGTATATCATTTAGAAATAACAAAAATAAGTAAGGCCCTAATATGGAACCTTGTGGTACGCCAGCAGGTACGGTCTGGATAGAAGATTTAGTATTACCAATATGAACAATAAACTTGCGGTTTTTTAGGTATGATTGAATAAGCTTGACCATGGAGATTGGTAATTCAAGTTTCACGAGCTTATGAAGCAGGCCCGCGTGCCAAACAGTATCGAATGCTTTCTCGATGTCTAAAAGAAACATTCCTGTCGATTCATTTAAGTTAAGGTGGTGAGATATGTGCTCAGAAACTCTAGCAAGCTGCTGGGTAGTAGAATGAGACGGACGGAAGCCAAATTGCTCATTTATAAGATGAGATTTTGAGACTGCTTGCAAACGAGTGTAAATAAGTTTTTCGAATAATTTGGCCAAAGACGGAAGTAAACAAATAGGTCGGTAATTGATTGGCAACGTGCCATCCTTACCAGGCTTCTTTAAAGCAATAATTTTAGCGGTTTTCCATGATGCTGGAAAGTAACCCAAATACAAACAACCGTTAAGAATTTTAGTAAGATATACAACTGCCTTTTGAGAAAGATTTTTAAGCAATAGGTTGTGTATACCGTCATCCCCTGCAGATTTGCGAGTCTTGAGGGAACTAAGAGTCGCGCGAATCTCACAGGACGTACAGGATGTTGAAGCTCAGCGATATGATAGTCATTGATCTTAGCTAAGGATTCTTGAATTTTGGAGTTGAGATCATCACTTGGTAAATTTAAAGTAAGACTCATTTTCTCATAAAAGGCTGCAGCAAGAGCATCACACTGCTGAGCAACGCTTGCAGTCAAGCAGCCATCGGGGCACTTAAGGGGAGGTATCTCACTGGTTTTTGGTTTAATAGTCTTACACAATTTCCAGACGTCAGAACTAGGGTTGTCGACCCTGGAGAGCTTTTTATTCCACATATCATCCAAATGTTTTCTAGTATTAGTTTTGATTAAGTTACAAAGGTTGTTAATTGTTTGACGGATATGAGTTTTATAGTGTCCTTTAGGTAAACTGTGATCGACCCTACGAAGATAATTTTTATACCTAATAAGCCTTCTTATGGGCGAAGGAAGTGTAGTCATATCACAACTATGTGTACCAAGAGGAACTGAGGAATCTCTAGCTTTAGAAATGATGGATTGCAAGTCATTCACGCCTAGGTCAATTTCATTATTAGTCTTAAAAGTGAGAGATGTGAGAAAGATGTTTTCATCCAGTAACGTCCGATACGTTTTCCAGTTTGTTTGTTGGTAACGGAAATATTTTTCTTTAGCTATTCGGTCCAGCGAGCCGCCAATAGTGAGAAATAAAGGGTAGTGGTTCGATGACAAAGCTATATAGGCTAGGGGGTCACTAATATGTTTAATATTGGAACAGAGCACTAGATCCGGATTTGTTGGATTATGCTCTGCTGAGTAACTGACCTGGGTTGGAATATCAGGGACATGAATAGAATAATCATTATTTAACATGTGACGAAAAAGCGTTCTGCCACGAGTGTTAGTATAGCTACTATGCCAATAACTGTGATTCGCATTAAAATCGCCAGCAATGAGAACACGAGGAGCAACCCGCAGCAACAAATCAAGATCAGTTTGAAGAAGGGGCAAGTTGGGTGATTGGTATACAGAAACAATGACATGTTCAATGCCAGATAGATAAGTCCGTATACCAACCGCTTCAATATTTGTAGTTTTAGGTAAGCTTAATAAAGAGTGTGTTACGTCTTTTCTGACAAGCAATGCAACGCCCTGGCCTCTACCGCTAAAGTGCTTGTCCTGTCGGTAACAAAAGAAACCAGGCGTAGGTAAACTAATATGGTTAGATAGACGAGTTTCGCATAACGCAACAATATCGACAGACACGGCACGCGTGGCAAAGTCAAGTAGTTCATGGATCTTACCTCGAACACCGTCGGCATTCCACGAGAGCAAGCGTAAGCGTATTGTAATCAAATGGTCTGTTCTGAATAAAGCATTTTTGTTTTTTTTCTTATTTTGATTTTGCGACAAAGAAACGAGTCACCAAATTTCTTTGTGCGCGATAGGATATGTGTGACAGTGAAGCGATGACTCCGGAGAGCAGCACGTGTACTCCTATGGAGGAAGGTTATTTTTTGGCGTCAAAAACTGTGTCGAACTTTAAGTTTAGGTAAGAATGAGGTGATAAAAGTTTGTACCTAAAAGTAAGTATTTAGCGAATTTTTACGTAAACGTAAGTTAACTTTGAATGTGTGTGGGGCCCATGGTTTTTCTTTTCTTTAGTTGATGGCTTCGTGCGATTAGCACATTTAGCCAGTGCCAAAGTAATTTTTCTTTCAAGTTAAACATATAAATAAACAATATTTCCCTTTCTGTATGATGATGATGAATGATAATAGAAATGAGAAGTGAGAAATTATATACCCCCCAACCCCTCGAGTATCTCACTAAAGATGTGAGGCTTTACTAACTCCTCGGGCGGACTTCTTGAGAGAATTTGAGAAATGACGTTGCATTGTTTTGTTTAATTTGCCAACACTCATACACACTCACGAATACTTAACGGTTAATAATCCATCATTATTTCAGATTAATATTCGACTTAGCACAAATTTTAGAAAATAAAACAAAACCGCAGACATGACTCTTCACTTTCCCGCCAAGAAGTCTTGGCCCCATAGTTGATATCTTAATGATCATAAGTTCAAAAAACTTCTGCAGCTGCTATAAGTATTTAAACATTATCCTAAGCAGTTTCTGAAAAGAATCGAAACTAAAATCGTAATGTGATTGATAATAAGTCATAACTGCCTGTCTGAGTTAAGAACAAAGTCAATTTAGCTACTGTTAATTTATATTAATTTGTCAAGTCGTATTAAGTTGATGCCTAGACTCGCAATTTACGTAGAATACAGAGGCACAGAGTACGTATACCCCCCGCTGTGACAGAGGTACACATTAAACAATTTAAAACTTAATACCTAATGCAAACACTTAGGTAAGTTAGATACGAGATAGTATGACGACCTCCTTGGTCGAGTGGTTTGTACACCGGCTTTCATGGTGTCGCCATCTCTGAGGTCCCGGGTTCGATCCCCGGTCGGGTCAATTTAGAAATTATTATTTTTCTAAATTATCTCGGGTCTGGGTGTTTACTATGTATAATAAGTATGTATTTAAGTATTTTAAGTATGTTTATCCGTTGTCTAGTAACCATTTAACGAGTTTCATAACGAAGCTTCTCTTGGGCTAGATAATTGGTGTGAGTGTAGGAAAGTTTTTTTTACGTGTATTTTAGTATACGTGTTTGATATAATCTGTTATTACATAAATATTTTATTTAGGAAAGAATTATCTGTAACATGGTTATTTATTGAACAAATATTTTAGAACAGTATGCAACTGCTGTGTGGAAGCACAGCAAAAATTGTATGATCTTTATCTTGCAAGATCGCAACTTGAACTCGCGAGGCCGCTGTGTCATCGAGCTCGTGCTGTTGATTTACAAATAAAAAAATACGAACAGTGGAACATAGTACCTCCCCCTTTTTTGAAGTCGATTAATAAAAGTACTTTTCAGGTGCAGCGCAGACGTCACACTTTTTGTGCGATCGAGTCCGCGGCGCACAGCGTTACTGCATATAATAACGCACAGAAAACTATGGCGCCGCAGACTCGATCGCACAAAAAGAGTGTCGTCTGCGCTGCACCTTAAGTAATCAAAACCGTAAAAAAAAGCGTTACAAAATACTTAAGCTATAAGAAGGGTTAATTACACGTTTTTCTATACAATGCAGAAGTCGCAAATACTCTCGAATCTCTGCAATTGCGTAGATATGTTGCGTCACTCAGCGTGTTTTACCGCTTAGAGCTCTTTGACCTCATCCCACCGTTTCCCTTCCTTCATAGGAGTACGCGTGCTGCTCTTCAGAGTCACCGCTTCACTGTCTCAAATATCCAATGGCGCACAAAGAAATTTGGTGACTCGTTTCTTTGTCGCACCTCCAAAAGATGGAATAGTCTACCAGCACTCGTTTTCCCTCCTTTCTATGATATGGTGTCCCTCAAAAGAGGCGTGAAGAAGCACCTTGTGGGCCGCCAAAGTGAGGTTAACTGATGCTACGTTTGTTTTCACGCTGCACAAGTTATCTTCGCGTCTGGACTCCATTTCCACTTATATCAGGTGGGATGGAGTCATTTGCCGAGCTATCTATAAAATAAAAAAGTAAAAAAATTACCTTTCAGCCTTTTTCGTACAAGAGTACTAAGTCACTATACAGTCTTACGCCTATGCCACGCGGAGGAAAGTACCTCAAATATTGTCTACAGGTATTTATTGAAAGAAGACCTTCATTTTCATTTTTAAAATAATTTGAACTGCGTTTACAAATTGTTAAATTAAAATTTCATGGTCTTCATTTTATTTAGGGAGCTATGTTATTCAGGAAAAAATAATCTTTATGACCTTTATCATAAAATACATGTGTTTTTTTACATTTGGCCGGTTCGATTCCCGGTTCAGAGAGGCGATTATTTAAAAATATGTAAACGCCGTTAAAATTATTTTGAAACTTTAATTTACTTAAACCTTAATATAATATCGGAAACCAATGTATTTTTTACATGTTGTGCTTGTTTAAGGATTGAGAAGTTTTTTCAATTAGGGTATTCCATACTAATTTATAAGTAATATTTTTTTCTAATTAGTTAGCAAATTCTAATAAAACCTAAAATATGTTTAAGGAAAATACAGCTAGCCACGGCCGCTTGGTTGATAATTGTCCCCGCCTGCGACAACTATCAATATTCAATGTATTTAGAATTATTTCACGTTGCATTCAACATTGCTCAAATTGAATTCTGGGATCTTAGAGCTTGTTTTTTCCTTTTCAGTTTTTTCTCTTTGCAGTTATTTTTGATATACTTAGTTGCTTCAGCAGTCAGGTTTTTCGTTTTATTTCAATATTTTTTTTTAATTATGTCTTTCTTTAGAGTGCAGTCTTTGGATTTTATTATCATGTACTACGTTGAAATTAGAACGCAAAAGTGTTTGAATTTCAAATCTCCTAGTCAAACCGAATAAAAATTTGTTCTGATGAAAAAATAAAGCTCATAAAAAGTTTTTATTATTTTGCCACAGAAAGGTTCCGTTTCTTGCAAAACTTTATGTAAGAATTAATTAAATGTACCTACGTTTATTTAAGGATCTACTCGCGTTTACTTAGTATACATATTATTGTATCCTGACGTTTCGAACATTTTGCGTAATACCTACGTGGTTACAGGGAAACTGAGGTGTTGGTGGCTCAATATTGATTAGTAGACAACCGACAACCATTTTTAAACCGTTGTAGGTAAAATGAGCTTACAGTATCTTTTGCGCTTCAAGTGAAAAGCATATGAGTAGATAATATATTAGTGAATACATATATCTACTCATGTGGTGAAAAGGGTTGGATTTGAGAATTAGCCGGTATGATGGATAAAAAATAAAACTACATTAATTACAACATACCTCTAACTCTGAAAGTAAAATTATTAAAAAAACCTTTATAACGAATTAAATGAAATGTTTAATACGGCTCTACTCGCTTTGATGTCAAATATTTTTTATTGTGATGTTTCGAACCCATTGCAAAGTTAAAGGGATTCAAAAAGTTAAAGGTTCCCAAAACAAATGCTTGCAAAAAATCGCGTCGCAATCGAGAACGTATTCAATCTCGAGATTCAGCAGCGTAATCCCAGCAGCGTGCCTGCCTGAGATGAGACGAGATTTTCCCGCCAGTTTCCCACGAGAGAGCGTATGCTGCGGGCGTCATCGGTGCCGGCGAGACGCGTCTCGCGTTCGATTTCGCGCCAACTTCGGTGGTTCCAAAGTTGAAAATTTCAGCTGAGAGTTCCATTTTTAAATAATTGTCGATATCTTCGGATTGAATGAAGTGAACTCATTGTTATTTCAAGCGACGCATAAAGGCGTTACTTGAACCTGTGTGTGTTACAAATTAATTCTGTGCATACAAATCATAGTGTTTGGATAAAGAAGAAAAAAAGCTGGTAAGATATTTATTTATATTTGTTACAGAAAAGTAAAACTAAAAAAAAATGTTTTTTTTGTTAGGACGCGTTTTAAGTAACCTAATGTCAGAAGCATTTAAATAATACCAACCAATTAAAGCTACTGTCTAGTTTATATTGCGGAAAAACATCGAAAAAAATCGTATCGGATTCTTCTAGGAGAAATTGATAAGATATCAAAATAAAAATGCGCACAAGGGATTATGAATTTTCATAATAGTTTCAGAAGTTTTTTTTATAACATTAGGTAAGTACATTGTCTACGGGATCCTAAAGTAGACCTAAACATGTTTTCGAAGAATTTAATTTTAAACAAATCGTGTTGATTGCACTGTAAAGTCACAGATTTATTTAAGTAATTTTTGTTCGTATGCCGTTACGAGCTTTGTGCTTTGCGAATAAATATTGTTCATAAAAACATTTCGAAATAGAAAATTTAGATTTGGAGTAAACTACTTAAATAACATGCTTTTAGTGCAAACCCGTACAGCGATTTGCTACATTTAGGACATTATATTAAATCATAACTAATTCAAAGGCAATTAACCCTTAATCGGATACAAGCTAATCGGGCCGATATAGCGGGATATTCGGTTAATTCTGGTAAAAAAAAAATAACATTTTTGTTCTTATAGATTTAAAAAATATATACTTATTGGTTGCGTTCACTTAATATTGTTTTTTTACCAAAACAAATCTACATGTCGGATGTGGCATGTATTCTACTATTGTTTGATTAAGGGTAAGGTAATGAGGCAGTCAATTTGTTTATATATGTAAGCATTTAGGTACCTTAGTGCCTATGTATCTAATATATAGCATAGCCAATATGATCATACTTTATGGAATATGTTTAGGTGCCTTAGTAACCGACCTCAGAATATATTGTTATAACATTGATTCCTAAAGTTGTAAACCCTGTAAAGAGTACGAAACGCTAGAATTAAATAATATGCATAACTTTAATGCGAGAGAATCCATTTTATGCGAGACTCGTTTAAAATGGATTCAATTCAAAAAGGTTACAAAAACTTAAATATTTTACGCTTGTTGGTGTAATTATCATAGGCATGAAAGAAGGTATGCTAAAGGGTCTAATAAACCAGAACATTTGCTTATAATGAGCATTCTAGCGAATGTTACGCTAGCAAGCAAATGTTTACGCAACTTCAGCATTCTACTCAGTTGTTGTTAAACCAGACACAATAGAAATTCAATTGTTCTATGGTACTGTGGTTACATTGGGCGTTCAAGTATCTACTCGTGGTTCAGTTCGACCAAAATCGAAAACCGCGATTGTTTATTGTACCTTTACAATTCTCAGGGTTATCTGCACCCCATACCAATGCGCTAAACATTTTATTTTATAGCTAACCATATTCTGAGTTCGGGTGGTAATGGTATCTAACTATAAAAAAATCATTTAAGTATAAACTAGTTATAGTAATGAAACAACTTTTACGGATCTACTCGCGTTTATTTTACACATTATTTATTTAATGTTTATCCTGACTTTTTACAAGACGGTAATCATACAAGCGATTTATTCGCATTTTATACACTTTCTCTTCTAGTACACTTTTTAAATACTTGATACATCCTATCGCAAATTAATAACTTATCTAGACTTCCTCAGATGCTTTCGCATTTAGTAATGTTTCTGTACAATTGTTAGATTAATTAGCAAAAATGTGACTATTATAGCCATTCGTAGAGGACTTCGCAAATATTCTACTGTGTTACAGTCCGGTAAAAACTAATTAACCACCTTCTAAAACATAGTCGTGCCTTCAACAACTTGAAGAAACTTTATCTAATCTACGTTGAAGTGATACATCTAGCCTATTTAAGTACTTATTTATTGATTTAATGAAATAAATAAACTAACTACCAACTAGTTATGAGATGACCAACACCTCAGTCTCCCTGTGACGAATCCCTGTGACCACGAACCCTGCAAAGGTTTCGAAACGTCAGGATAAACATTAAATAAGTAATGTGTAAAATAAACGCGAGTAGATCCGTAAAAGTTGTTTCATTTCAATGTGTAGTGTTCGCGTAAACTTTAGAAAACAATAGTTATAGTAATTTATATTTTTCTATCCACAATGCTATACTAACCAGTTCGTCGTTGAAGAGGCCGTGCAAAGTGCGCTTTTATATTCGGCCTTATCGTCACTTACGCCATAAGGTAGAGATGAAGGCAAAACTTTTTTCTCTGAGGACGCATAAAATATATACGCCTAAATTAAAAAGTAACGGAGGAGCTAGTAGCGCTATGGTTAACACTGTTACATCTCGGTTCGCGATTGCTGAAGTTAAGCAACTTTGGCATGGGCCGGTCATTGGATGGGTTACCAAAAAATTATCATCTCGAGCTCCTTCCTGTTTCGGAAGGCACGTAAAGCAGTTGGTCCCCTAAGCGTTAGCAGTCGTGAAGGTGACGCATCGCTAAACAATTAATCTAATACGGAGCGTTTACGCTCCGTACCATGAGAAAAACTGTATTTTTTTCTTTCTAATTAAAACTACAAATAAGTTTAAAAAAATAAACTAGCATTTGAAGTATGTGTTAAGACTAATCTACTAAGAAAATTTGCCTTTAAAATGCAAATCTATCTTTTAAAAGAGGTTACTTTGATATTTTTTTCTCTGTTATAAAAGTAAATAAATCGTGTTTCTGCAACTAGCAAAATGAAGTCAATGAAATGAAAAATCATGTCATCAAATATCACTTTCATATGTTTTGTAATTGTTGGGAAAAATCAAGATCCCCGCCACGTACATTTTCAATGCGTCGCGTCGCCTTAACAACCGCCAACCCGCAGTGGGCCCGCGTTGGCCCGTTCTTCATCTATAGGGAAGGCTCGTGCCCCAGCAGTGGGGACGTAAAATGAGCTGGCGATAATTAAAAGTAACTAACGCGAATTACGTACCTATATAACATAAACATGATTGGTAATAAACGAGGTGACGTCACTACAGCCATAATTTCGACGAATACAATCAATGCTGCGTATTTTCGGAGAATGTTGTACCGAGAAAAATTGGCAACTCACAATTCATAAAAAGTAGTTAATTGCGGGTTAACGTCGCTATCGCTATTTTAAATATTTAATGTATGGATTACCATATAACGTGAACATATTTGATAGATACTAGTACGCGACTTTGCCCGCGATTTCGTCCGCGTAGATTTCGTGTACTTTCGTACAAAATAAAAAAACTTCGTTTTCCAAATAAAAGCATATTAACATTATAGGAACACTGTCCCTTTTTCTTCTATTAAAGCTTCTTGTAATCTAAATCTGAAATATCACATAAAAACTTCTATGTCACTTACTTATAAACTTAAACATTAATTATTCCGATAAGTATTTTAGTTGTTTGTAAGATTTAAAGAAAGTTTATTCTGTCTGATATGACTTTAGTGCCTACATAAGTATAATCTTAACAAAGCTTCTCTGTTAACAAAAGCGTTATTGATTTGTAACATCTTTCCGCTCTCCTTCTATATATACAATTTGTGGGAAGGAAGTAAGGTCGTAACAGTGTGATCCTGTAACTGTTACGTGTTAGTCGGCGAAGCCACCAGTGATCGATACTTTAAGTCCAATGTCCGTTGTAGGTCGTAATATTTGTGGGAGTGATTTCGTAGAAATGTGATCGTAACAGTGTAACAGGATAACAGTGTGACATGTTATCTAATGAGTATTTACTGCATTTTCTTTATTATTTCTATTTTCTATTGTAATATTGATTTCAACCATTTTGTGTGTTATATATTAATAAAATAGAATAGATAGAATTAGAATATAGAATTTTAAACAATATAAATAAAAAAAAAATAGAAAAAAATATACGTCATTGTTAATTCTGTATTCTATTTACTATTGTAATATTGATTTCAAAAGGTGAGATGTCAAATGTTACACATCATATGACCACTGTATGGCTCGTTCATTTTTTTAATACATATCATTATTGAATATGTTTATTAAGTAATTATACTTCATATTATGTTTTTAACGTCTCGGTGGCCGAGTGGCAAATCCGAACATTCCGAAGGTCCTGAGTTCAACTAAAACTCATACTTAACCTGAACGCCTTCAAAGCGAGAGTTAATAGGTATCTTCTGGGGCAGCTCGCTCCACCGGTAGACCTCATCTACGCTCACCATCAGGCGAGATCGAGGTCAAGAGCTGTCTTATAATAAGGCATAAAAAAAAGCTAGTCGGGCATAGTGTGTTTCTGATATTTTGATGCATAGCCCGTGTTTGTGATCATTAACCCGCATTGACGAGGTGATTTAGCCCGTATCCATCAATTGTAGCGAAGACTTGATATCAATGATGACTTTACCAATTACCATGGAATTAGTCCATGAGTCTTCTTTACCTAGTATGTAAGCTCTATTTGTGGTGGGAAATAAACAAATTTAATGTATTTTATTCTCTTCATCTTTGGCTACAAATATAGCTATGTGGTAGCTCTGATGCGTTTGATTCTCCGTAATCATTGACTTCGCAGGAGACTTTGACCTACCGGGAAAAATCGGCAAGAAACTCAGAATGTTATTTTCTTTTTCTGTCATTCGTGCAGCTGGACTATTGGAAAAAACACCCTTTTTAAAAAACTATGCTGGCCCAAAGTGTGTTGGTATTTTGTTACTTTTGGCATCGTGCCTTTAAAAACAAAGCTTGAGCTCTTTCTTTGATACAAGAAAGAGCTCAAGCTATGGTTTTTTTGGTCACCCATCCAGTAACCCGGCATAACGAAAGTTGCTAAACTTACAAAACCCTAGCACCTGACCCGGTATGTCAGAAGGGTGCGGGTTCAAATCCTGCTCGTGGAAATTTTTTCAACATTTGTGTTTTTGTAATTTGTTCGCAACAAAATTTGCGTTAAAAATTATATAAACATTTTACAAAACCCTACAAACACACTCACCACCATCGAGCTTGTGGAAACTATGTAGTTTCTTCAAACACGGCTCGCACAAAGCTATCGTAATAACTATCCCTAAACTGTGTTCTCTTCAAGGAACTTGCTTCATATACTTCCGAACTCATAAAAGTCAGATCAGCAATGTTTACGCGATGCTTCAGTAAACAAGCATACAAGAATTATTTATAAAACCCGTTAACAAAAATGCACGTTGAAAATGTAACAATTTTTGAACGGATCCATCTCGCGTTTATCTCACATATTATTTTAAGATAATGCTTAGTTATAATGCGAGTTTTATCCAATATTAGATCACGTTTACGAAAAGGAGAATTGTATGTCAATTCACTACCCCCACGAGCCGGTCAACCCGAGCCGAGGTCTTAGACTTTAGAGATCCGATCCGAGCCACTTGCAGAATCTAATAGGAAAAGGGGATGCTTTTTTTTGAGAGAGATTGCTGATTGCCTCTGACGGCATTTTCAGCTTCACCGGGCTTTTTTGGGGGCGGTTAGATACTTAAAGGGGGTGTGTAATGTATAATATAACAACATATCGTTAATGATCAAAACATATACAATCAAACGATATAGTTTTGGTTAATATAACACTTATTTAATATAATGATGGAATGATATAATTTTAAAATACATAATTTTGAAACGTATAACAAACGATTGAGCTAAACTCATTGAAATAACATTTACATGATATAATTTAGTATAACATTCATTTACGATAACACTATTTTTGTATAATACTTAAAACATATAATGATTACTTAATATAAAATCCAATTCATATAATATCATTTAGCAAGCAAGCATGCAGCATGCAAGCAAGCATGCAGCATGCAAGCAAGCATGCAGCATGCATCAAGCATGCAGAATGCAAGCAAGCCAGCGTGCAGACAATCATGGATGTAAGTTAGCATGCAGCATGCAAGCAAGCATGCAGCATGTAAGCAAACATGCAGCATGCAAGCAAGCATGCATAATGCAAGCAAGAAAGCAAGCATGCAGCAAACAGTTTCTGTCACGGCTCCGGCGCTGCGGGGCTCTGGCGGTCCCATGTGAGCTTATCGTCGCAGATGGTAGCTTGCAAGCATGCAGCCTCACCCGCGGCGGCGAGCTTTTGAAACCACCTGCTCCTCAGTTCGTGGATATTCTTGCCCCTCTGCGCCTACGCGGGCTTAAATTACACTCTAGGGGTAAGACAAGACTACGTGGAGTCGGTTTTGCAGCGATTCGTTTCTGTCACTGACACTGTATACCAACAGATTATTATGTCAATTGATTGTTATACCAAGTGAAGATTATATCAATAAATCATTATTTGAAACGTTATTATCTTAAATAATAGTTATTTAAAATGACGCGTATAAAACAAAATTATATGAAATGAACGATATATTAAATGAGTTTTATTTCAAATGGCATTATTCGATATGAACGTTATACTAAATGGTATTATATAAAATAAACATTCTGTAAAGTAAACGTTATGATAAAAAAAAATATTAAGTGTTGGTATAACAAACGTTTATTATGTAAAATGAACGTTATTAAAGTTCAATTATATCAAATGTTGGTATATCAAGTGAGACGCACCGCTGAATGTTTATGTAAAAGGGCGTGATGGGCAATGTTCTCTCTTAAATCTATAAGGTTGACCGGTCTCGGTGTTTTTCTAGGAAGTACCTACATATAAGTAGTTGTAGTAACCTTTATACGAAGCTATTTTCTGGGATTTTTTTAAAACTCGAAACTTTGAAATCTATGGCTATATTCAAACTTGCACCTTCTGACAGTCCAGCTTTGATAAGTCTGTTGCGGTTCTAATTATAACTCGTGCAATTTTGTGTTTTAATTGTATCTTAATTTGTGTAATGTAAATGTGTAATTCGTCTTTTTTCGGAGTCAATACAAATCTAGCATTGAGAATTATCCAACATTTATCACCCTTTAACATTACTACAGGACCATGGGTAAGACATGGGTAATACGTATTATGGATAAGCTGTCTGACATTTATCACAGAGCATAATATTTTTTGTTTTGCATTCTCAATGCTAGATTTGTATTGACTCCGAAAAAAGACGAATTACACATTTATATTACACTGTTCTATCTATCCGTTTTACGCTATACCCAGTCTCTATTAATCAGAGATAGTCGGCAACCACTGACTCCTGTCACTGTCACTTGTCACCATTTATTATTAATTAATTACTGATATCTCGCAAAAACAACATTACAAAGCATATTTTATAAAAACCAGCTAATCGGTTTGAAAGAATTAGACATTTGAAGTTTGAATAGGGTAAAGAAATATAAAATAGCCCTTACGAGTACTATTTATCTCTTCTGTGTCTTAACTGATGCTAACGGAACTCAAAAATTCACATGAAATTCACATACGATACAACAGGCATTAGTCGAATAGTTGTTGCCAACCCGCTCCCTGCGTCTCCCCCGTCCATTTTGTACTGTCCACCATTTTGATTGATAGCTTTCCGATGTTGTTTTTTAATAAACCAGCCAGATATAATAATACAGAGTTTGTTCGAACAAGATTGATGGCCCAAGGAAAATGTGTGACTGGGTTTTTCTCTAAATGACAATGTTTTGCTGGGGCAACACCCTCCAGTCCTCTAGTGAATGTAACATGTGTGATTCAAATAGCGATCAGAAAAATGTTGTGAATTGTAATGTTTATTTTCGTTTACCTTCTGTCACAGAGGAAACGAAACTGAGGTAACTAGCGTTTACAGACTATAATTAATGCGCCTAGAGACTTGGGACTGTGGGTTTCCATTCAAGCGGACTTTGCTTTGGTTTGCTAGTGCAATGTTATGAACTTTATTTATTAATTAGCGGCCGCTCGCGGTTTCACCCGCGTGGTTCCCGTCCCCGTGGGAATGTCGGGATAAAAGTATTCTATGTGTTAATCCAGATTATAAACTATATGTATGCCAAATTTCATCCAAATCCATTCAGTAGTTTTTACGTGAAAGAGTAACAAACATCCATCCATACTTACAAACTTCCGCGTTTATAATATTAGTAGGATAATATGCAATTTCGAAACGTCGCGTCGTCGCCGTCGTTGGTATAGCTGAACGGCTAAGAAGCTCGGGTTAAATGCGAGACACCGTTGGTTGAATTCTCATAGCTACGTACGACTACTGACGTATTCTGTTGTAGTATGTCTTGTTAACTTGAGTAAGTAACTGTATTTTTACATATTTATTTCATTTTAATTATTTAATGATATGTGTGTATTATTATATAGCATGTACTGATATCATGGTTGCCTTAATATTCAATACTGCTAGTGACGGTTTGCTTTTATTAGGATAATTGTTCATGAAATGTAAACCTAACATAATATACCAAGTTGCCTTTATGGGCGTTTTTGTTATTATTTTTCTATGGACAACTCTTTAGCCGAACGTGTTCAGTCTTAGTAAGATTGTCAAATTATAACTTAAGTATGGCTGTTGTTATCTCAATAAATAAATAAATACTCATACTTAACACGATCATAGGTATTAGCTTTCTAGATGGGATAACAAAACCATTATTAATACGTTAACAGCGCTTAACATAATAATAATAAAAAAATCTCTATGCAATGAATAAAGAACTAGATTACCTGAAGATTAAGGCGCTTGTGATACTCTTGGTGTCGCAGACAAGCCTTGTGGCCGTTTGCCTCAGGGTTTGTCTATGGGTAAGATACAATGGTAACGTCATTATCGGACGCCGATCACTCGCGCACCTAATTCGGTCTGCATTGTGCGCAGAGCCTTATACGTACTATTGTGTATGTGGGTAGGCTTAAGCCCAGCATCGGGGTGTTTATAGGACGATAATGATAAAAACGGATAACCTAAAAAATATATTTTTTAATATTATTATTTTAGCTTTCGTGCTCGTGTCCCAGCAGTGGGGACATGAAATGAGCTGGTGATGATGACGATAGTGTTAATCTATGTGGTCTTGTAGTTTGGTTAAGACTACGGGTTTCATATTCGATTCCCAGCGGGGGTTACATATTGTAACCAGTAGGCTTAGCCAAATTAACATTAAGAAAACGATAGCGAAGTTCGAAAAGTATAAAATGTATGGGATTGACATAAGACTGGCCACGTGATTTAGCGCGGCTTATGTCAATCCCATACATTTTATTCTTTTCGAACTTCGCTATCGTTTTCTTAATGTTACTTTGGCTACCGCCACAATTCAGTTGGTTGTATGTAGGGCTTGTGTTAAGTCCGCTTGGTCAGCTACCATCATCTTATCTAAATGTCACCGTAACAGTAATGTTAATAGAATCCGCCTCTGTGGTCTAGTGGCTAAGACCACCGGTTTAGACTTAGAGGTCCCGGGTTCGATTCCCAGCAGGTACATGTTTGTGTACTCTGTTTGGTTGGTGGTAGGGCTTGTTTGCCCGCCTGGCTAGCTACCACCATCTTATCTAAACATGTCGCCATAACATCAATGTTTGTAGCATTGTTGTGTTAAGGTAGCTAGAGATAACATAGTCAGTACCTCACTTGTTGAGGATCCCGGGTGAAGTGCGCTTCCATCATTGGCCTTATCATCACTTAACATCAGGTGAGATCAAGGCACAGTGCTTACCCGTTAATATATATATAAAAAAATATGTTTCGACATTTAGAGAACATATAAGCCAGTATCTCAGTGGTTGAGGTATCCGGGATAAGTGCCCTTCCATCTTCGGCCTTATCATTTTAACATCTGGTAAGATGAAGGCCTCTTATGCGTTCTGTACAAACCATTTTCTTTATAACCTCCGTGAGATGTGGCTGCTCACGTCTGCCGGACGGTTGTGCAGTTGTTTTATCAAGGCGAGTATAAAAAGTTAAGAAAGTACTGAAACTATATTATCGTTTATCGTCTAAGCTCACTATGCACTCTGTATACGTAGCCAGAGGGTAAGATACAATAGTAACGTCATCGCCAGACGCCGATCAATCAGCTACCATTATACTACGGCCTGTATTGTGAGGCACGAGGGTCGGAGTACAGAGTAAGGAGACGGTAAGCAGAAGGTAATCTTGAAGATTATGTATGAAGCTTAAAGCTTCATACATAATCTTCTTAAACAAAACAAAAACATTTTATAAAATAGCAAAACATAAAAATAAAGAACAGAGTATATTTATTTCAAATAAAAAAATACGTAAACACCAGTAAAAATAAATCAATAAATAAGCGTAAATCCCCAAAAACAAAAACTAACCTTTCGGCTCAGCACCGAAGAGAGAAGCAACACGTGCGTACGCGTTGCCTTTTTGACCGCTACTGTTTTGCGTACCACGCGGGGAGGTAGGAAGTTAGAAAGACTGTTGTCGCGTTCCAAACTTATTTTTTTTTTTAATTTGAAATCGTCTTGACCCCATGCGCTTAATTAAGGGTTAAGCTTACTTTCTGGGGTCTTCTTGTTTTGTGTCGGAGTAACTGTCTATTGGTCCCTGAGTACATTTACAGGTTCAACATATTAATAATTACTTACTAGCTGACCCGGCGGACTTTGTACCGCTTTGACAGTTTCTATGACAACAAAACAAACAAATCGTATCGTAGAAGTTAATTGTTAATGTTCGCCTACTAGGTATTATTGAAAATGTAAAATGTGGATAGTCATAATTGGCCTTCTAATTGTAAATTTCAATATTTTAAGCTAGTTGTAAATGTGCTGTGTACTATCCCTAGTAATAAATAAATAAATAAATAAATAAATAAATCGTATTTCTATTTTTTTTCTAGTAATATATACAATGTTATTTTTAGTTAATAGGAAACCTGAAAACTGTTTGTTCAGAATCAGTAATAGAATCGATTTCAATATTTTTTATACCATGTTACATTTTGACCAAATAATATTTACAAAATCTCAAACAAATTATACCCTACTAAAAACACAACGGGGCAGCACAAAAAGCTTGTAACTTCGTGAGTTTTTAAGATATTTTTTTTTGTACTGATTCTTTAAATAAAAATATTTGACCCGTGTTTCGGTTTTCGTATAAACTAAAAATAAGGTTGTATAGTCTATGTTACTCAGCGCTACTGTAATGTAGCATTCTAATGAAATATTTTTTTAAATCGGTCCAGTAGTTTTGAGTTTATTCGTTACAAACAAAAAAACAAAAATACAAAGCTTTCCTCTTTATGATATTAGTATAGACAGAACTAATTTGTATGTGATCGTGTTGTTATTTGAATTTTTGTCGTATAAATATCCCTTGTGATGAAAGGCTTACTGTATAATAATAACATTAATATTTCTCTTTTTCTTCTCTCCGATAGTTATAAGCTAGTTTTGGTATTTTGTTGATTGATTGTTTTTTTTATAATGAATGAGTGATGATCGGTATAGTAGGTATAGGTAGCTTGTGCAATTTTTAAATGTTTTTATAGGGCCTAAATTTCTGGGAAGGTGTCACAGAATTAAAAATAATCGAAAAGATTTGTCCAAATGTAAGAAGACATAAGGCATACACATAATCGCATAATTACTTTCTAAAAACATGAATTTTATTATTATTGAGGGCAACTATGTTAACTATCAATGCACTACCTTTTCCTATCATTGTTATGTAGTTTGACACAATAGGTACCTACTAACATTTTTGATTTACGATATCTCTACGCGTTTACCCGATTCTTTTACGAGTAGACACGTTTTACTTCACCCGATCGCGGAACCATGACTCGCAAAACGCGCCCTTCTTTCTTAAGGAAACGCGAACAAAATATAAACCATAAGCACCCATAAGCCCCAAACGCCATGTAACGAGTGTACAATCAATATTCTTAACAAGACACATCAATAATGGCCTCCCGTTCCTACTCAATCAATTATCGGATTACTGACAAATCCTCCCAAACATGTCACAAACTGTGTCTGATTAGATTGCATAATTACTCAATGTGTTCATACTCGATTAGTTTGTAAGTAGGTACACCTTGACAATTTAAGCAAATCTTGATGTTCTTGTAACACGTCTAGAACTTTCGACATTAGCCAAGAATTCAATTGTAATCAAATTTTTTCAACGGGAATAACGAAAACTACTTAACAAAAGGTATTACACTTTTTTTTTTAATAAAATTCAACTTTTTTTACGACCTGCATGACTTTATAAACTGATGAGGTTGCACGCCTGTTAGTGCTTATTTCAATATGCAAATAATTATTTGAATTTAGAATTTGTCATAGATTATGTATATTCGCACTGCACACTACCAACATCGCTGTGCTATATGTATTGATACAATTTTCTTTATGATGTATTGCTATTGACGGCTTTAATTAACACCCATACATAATGAGCACAGTGGTGGCTTTTCATTGGAAAACCATATTCATGTGCAGTCGTTATTTACCTCATTATGTTTAATGAATATTCAAGTGAAGTGAAAATAAAAGAGAGGTTTTAGTTACCGGGTTTACTCAGTAGTGGTAATTAACCAAAAAAAATAAGATTTTTGTAATAATAAAAGCTAACACGTATATGAAATTTCAATCACGAATGTCTGTATTAATCCGTTACTTTGTATATTGATGTGAATTATGGAAATAAACTTTTATAGATTTTATGGCGGCCAACCAGCAGTCACTTAAAAAAACGACAAGATTTACAATAAAGTGACTATCTTCTCCTCAGACGGCATTTATAGCTTCACCGGGCTTTTTTGAGGGAGGCGAGAAACTGAAAGGGTTCCTCAAGCCGTGTGAAAAAGAGCACCGTCAGATCTATTCTTTTCAATTATTTGAAATTTTCAATTTTTTTTATTTTATTTGTCGCTGTAACACCATGTTGTACAAAGAAAGCAGCCATTAAACTTGATAGCTCGCCTTTAGCAACACGTTACGGCGCCCCCGTCTATTTTCGTGACTGAATGACTCCGCTCCATTCATGAGACTCGTGGGCTGTGTACGAATAGGTACGCTCGTCGACACAACCTGACTGATGTTGCGCGGCACGTGACGTACGCAAGTTTGGGCGCGAAAAATCACGGCCATCCGATTGGAGCTGGTGAAATATGAAAGTTTCACTGCTTTCAAAGGGGGAGATGTTTTATGAACCGGTGGCTATAATTCTTGCGTTGATATTAAATGTATTTTAAGTGTTATTCGAAAAGACTGGTGATTTTATTGACTTTGAAAATTGTCGAATGGATCTATATTTATTTGTAACTATCTAAATGAACAAATTGTAAATAAAAATAAAATACCTAACCTATATGTAATAATTATATTTCATATTGACATAGTATATCCTTCGTAGTTTTATTTTTCAAGAACACTTAACTTGAACTTTAAAGTATGTGATTTAACTAAACGATGTATTTTTATTTGTGCATTAAAAAAAGCAAAAACTATTGAAATCTAAATTAAACTTAATAGTAATTTTTGTTTTCAATAAATACACTTTAGAAAATCATAAATCTTTGCAGAAGTAGTAGCCATTAATATTATAATACTCGTCATTGAACTTTAAAATGATTCAAAGTAGGTAATCAAAATACATTAAGCTCTACCAGTCAAAGGGTGATTCTATAATCCAATCATTAACGAAACCTTTGATTTCATCAATATTTACACAAGAGATACTCAATACAAGTTATCGAACTGTTGGTAAAAATAAACATAAAATGTGTTCTATTTTAAGCTCTTTGAGAGGTTTATGATCTTTGAAGCAATTCGGAGTTTACTTGGGTGTGTCCGGAGTGATCATTACTGGAGTTAATGTTGACACCTGGTTTACATCATGAATTGAAGTCAGTCGTTGCGGGTAAACATATCCAAAATGATATGTAGATGTGCTATTTGTAGTTTTAGTAAAATTCTTTTCGCCCATTTTTCAAGTAATTGTTGATTTAGTATCATTCATAAAACTCTTATACAAATATTGGAACGGAGATATTATAAACTTTAGGATATACTCGTAGGTATAAGCAATCTTTCTACACATCTGATCAGCTTACATAGAACCACTGTAAGTATAAGGCGCTTTTCCATTTGTTTCTGTTGTGTGCCAGCTGATTCATTCCTCTTCTTGTGACTCTTCAATCTTGAAGGTTGGCCGTCAGCTTCGTATACTCACTCTTACCACTATCCAAACGGAACATCGGTTCGACAGAGGAACGTACTATTAATGGAACCCAACTATTGTATTTAAAGAAAGTCTGAGGCCAAAAATAAATTACATCGAAAAATAGATGTTTGAGGTTTTCTTGTTGAGTGTACATGCACCGGTGTCACTTGTCAGCACTACGGCGCTTTGGTGAAGGAGGTCGCGAGCAGATGCCTCTTCCCTGAAGCCTTTGATTCATCTAATGAATGTCCCAGAGTACACGTCTTTTCATAAAGTTTTTTTTGTAAGCTCAGAATGTATAGATTTATGTTTCTTTTGTGTGTGTAGTGCCTTTTTGTTTATCAGCACTCCTGATCTTTTCTCTCGTCCGCTTGTAAGGTAGTGACAACATTTAAGGCTTTTTTTTATGAATCATATGAGTTGGTTGCTTAGTGTATTTAAAGTTCATTTATTTATTTACCTCACCTAATCGTACGTCTTGCCTTTGCATCCATGTATTTTCCTTATAAAAACTGTTTATTGGAACGATGTAAGCATTATCTATAAACTTTACAGTGAAGAACTACATACACTAGGATTTTTTAATGTATGAAATTAGGAAATTCTCATATAATTATTTTAATTATTGTTTAAGAATTGTAATTATTATTTACCTCGCTTCTGGCTAAAAGTTAAAAATGTTAAAAACTAATTAACTTTAAGTCAAAAACCTAGCGTTTCGTAAGTTTTGGCGCCTCTTTTATTGGTTTATGTCAAATAGGAGAAAATTTTGAATGTTCGCGTTTGCTAAATTGACTTGTACTAGAAATCGGAAACCAAGACCTCTAAAACGATCCACGGATAACTTGAAACGAACTTGCTACGTATCTAGTTCAATATTGAAATTGGGAGTTCGCAAACTCGTACCAGGTTCCCCAGCCTTCTATTTAAATGTAATATCGTGTGACCGGAGTCTAAAGCGTCACAGTTAATGAGTCCGCCCCAGCAGTGGGCGGATTATTTGCACAGTAAAATAAGTAGGTTGGCGTTTGACTTTGAGTTGGTACCTATCAATCGAAATCCGGTGCAAGCAATACGGTAATAAAGTCCTTTTTTGCTGAACGTGTAATCCTTAGTTCAACTAAAGTGATATTTTCTATCGCCCACTAATTCGGCTAAATGTCTGGATGAATAGATATATTCATGGAAGGCACAGTGGGTTCTTCATGTAATTTTTGAGTCATATTCTTTTAGAAAAATATTTGTGTTCGCCTTAATCAGGTTTATGGGCAGCGATAAACTTGAAGCATCTCTAACATAAACACAAATGTTGAAAATTTCCACGAGCAGGATTTGAACCCGCACCCTTCTGACTTACCGGGTCAGGTGCTCTCCCAATTGAGCTATCGGGGTTCTAACCAGCCCGCCGAAATTATTCAACGCTATTTACTTTTTACTTTGAAAGCCAAAGGCGCCCATTCAATGTCAACAACTACCGTCATTAACATCTGATCATAATATTTTTTACAAATACTAAAGATCAAGTTAAGAAGCACACAAGAAGAATTATCATCATTGGGTAGTGCTAATTGGAAACGCGGTATTAGGAAAAGTAAGATACAATTCAGTAAATGCAATATTTTTTTAATAATTTTTTTTTCGTGAATTTATAGTTTTTTTTAGATAAGAAGAATGAATTAGATATTTAAAGTTATCGGTTTACAAAACAATAAAAAATAAGTGGTATTATAAGCGTCCGTAACCGTATAAATAGAGGCTCAGATCGAATGGATGAAATCGTTTTTCAATCTATCTACATAACGACATACTAGACTACTGACGTGAACTCATACATAATACAAAAGCGTATTAGCTTTCGGATGTGTTTCATCATCATCATCATCATCTCAGCCAAAAGACGTCCACTGCTGGACAAAGGCCTCCCCCAAGGATCTCCACAACGACCGGTTTTGTGCTGCTTGCATCCAGCGGCTTCCCACGACCTTCGTCAAATCGTCGGTCCACCTTGTTGGAGGTCCACTCAAGGACTATTTCGCCCCAGCGGCCATCAGTCCTGCGAGCAATGTGACAAACAAATAAAAAAACGAATTTTATAAGGAATAATGTTTCGGGTTCCCACAGTTCCTTCACTGACTGTAACTGAGCTTAAGATTCGGAAATCGGTCAAGAGCGCTAAATTAAAGCCTGGTTTTATTTGTTTTGTTTCAAACTCGCTCAGATAATCTAGGAAGTTTAGGGCTTGCTGCAAAGTAGGTATTAAGTAGGTACTTTATAAAGAGTTGTTGGGGCTACGAACGATGATGCAAAATATAAGTATACTGGCCTGCAAAAATAAGTACTACACTTTTAATATTTATTTATTTTCTAAACTATAGAAGTTAGAGATTTTTAAATAAAAAACGTTTTGCAGCAATTTTTATCAGCTTACTTTAAAACTAAAGTAAATTATACATTAGTAACATTTTCCTTTTTGTTTCGAAAGTATATCTTGTGTACTTAAAAAGTTATTGCAATTTTAAAAGTGTGATACTTAATTTTGCAGGCCAGTGTAGGTATATTACAGTTACAAGATAATAAAATACTATTTTTTACCAACTTCTATCTATTTGTTCTTATTATCTACAAAACAAATGTTAAGTATAAAAAGTTATTATTAGGTCCTTACCTATGAAATTGACGTTTTGTATGAAAATTATATTTTTCATACTAACGTTTTTTTTATTTTCTTAGCTTCTATTTATGTTAACACTATAAAAATTGTAGAGTAGTGTGTTTGTTCCACTAGCTAAATATAGCAGACATTAAAAAGAAAAAAATCAAGACCCTTCAAAGCTACAAAGATACAAAAGGTCAATTCCGCAAACAAAAAAAGAAGTCAATTTAAAAAAAAAAATTGGGCGATAAAGACACAAAATGAATACTCATTGTTATTACTGAAGCCTAAGTAACATAATCCTAATTAAAGGTGTATAATAATATTACCAACCGGTATTGACTTTTAGAAGTAATACACCTATTAATAAGTGATAAAAAATACGTCAATTTCATAGGTAAGGGCCTATTATTATTTATTATTATTTACTTTCAGCCTATATCGTCCCACTGCAGGGCAAAGGCCTCCGTTAATAAAAAGTTAAGTAATAAAAATACCAAGAGTGGCGTAACTGGTGCTTAAGATCCGATAGCTACACAAGTTCTTCATTAGGTAATTAAGGTTTACCAGTGGAGTACACTTCTTCGGATTTATCATATTACATTTTTAAACTGCCTCTTTGGTCTAGTGGCTAAGACTACCGGTCTTAGATTCAGAGGTCCCGGGATCGATTAAAAGCTGGGGACATGTTTGAACTTGGTTTGGTTGTCGTGGTAGGGCTTATTTAAAGTCCGTCTGGCTTGCTGTAAAACTAAAAACTTTCCTACACTCACACCAATTATCTAGACCAAGAGAAGATTCGTTATTAAACTTGTTAAATGGTTACTAGACAACGGATAAACATACTTAAAATACTTAAATACATACTTATTATACATAGAAATCACCCAGACCCGAAACAATTTAGAAAAACAGGTATTTCTAAATTGATCCGACCGGGGATCGAACCCGGGACCTCAGAGATGGCGGCACCATGAAAACCGGTGTGCAAGCCACTCGATCAAGGAGGTCGTCTATACCACCATCTGATTCTTATCCAAATATCTTCAACAGTTGAAGATAGCAGTGACGACCCCTCCACCCACAGGACTTTCCCACTGGTGGGTGGACGGGTAATTCACGATTTCCCCTCTACCTACTACGCTAGTGTGAACCGAATTAAGTACGTCAGTAATCGATTAATTTAAAAATTCCATAAATTGATCAGTGAACATAGCCAGTTGCTTAGTAGTTGGAATTCCAGGTGAAGTGGGCTTCCACCTTCGGTCTTATCATCACTTAACATCAGGTTCGAGGAAAGCCAAGTGCTAACCCATCTTCTATATAAATAAAAATGAATCGCTAAATGTGTTGCTAATCGCAAAACTCGAGAGCGGCTGAACCGATTTGGCTTTTTTGTTCTGTTTGATGAAGTCTGAGAAAGGTTCTCATGGAGAGAAAAAACGTAAAAAATACGAGGAAAATAGTAATAACAACAATTTTCTTTTCTCATACAAACCACTCTGTCCCTACCTGTCAAACATTTGACGTCAATCAAAACAAAACAATGGCGCGTTAGGATTGTCTTTGGTATGCCTTCAAGTTGATTATAGGTCAGATTTATTTATTTACGCGCCAAGTAACCAAACAAAAAAAGTATCTAAGGGCGTTACAATATAAATATTATTGCATTTTTACTAAAGTCTTTCAATATTATTTTATTTCTAATAGACTGCGACAGGCCAATAACTTTCACAGAACGAAATCTGTCGAAGCAGCAATTAATATAAAAAAATAATGTAACTTTGTTTTAGAAAAATAGGGCAGAACAAGGTCTGCCGGGGCCGCTAGTAAAAAAATAAAAACAAAGAACAAAACATAAAAAAAAACTGTTAATTGGTTAAAATCCATTAACTTAAATGTAAATCGTAAAAAAACCAAAATTATTCAATTCAGAAATTATAAAATAAATTTATATAATTTAAATATCTCTGAATCAAGCACTAAAATAAACGAAGTCAATGAAAAAAAAAAAGTCAATGAAATAAATTTTCTTGGTGTTACAATAGATGCCCATCTAAATTGGAAATCCCATATAACTAAAATAAAAAATAAAATGTCTAGCTGCTATGCTTTATCTATACTCGTTGAAACCACTTCAGTACATATAGCTTCATATTTTGGTCAAGTTTACCCACTCCTGACATACGGTATTATTTTTTTGGGTAACTCTGTAGATGTTGAGTCAGCATTTTTTTTGCAGAAAAGATGTTTGCGCTTTATATATAGCACGTTTTCCGATGAAACTGTTCGAAATGTTTTTAGAGAAAAAGGTTATCTTACTTTAGTCAGTATTTATATTCTGGAAATATCTAGCTTTATTAAGAATAATATGGAGTATTTTAAAAATAAGGTATCTGATCGTCCAAATGTTCGTAGCAGATATAGACATAACTTATGTATACCAATGATCAATAACAATATGTATTACAAAAGTGCATTTGTTACAGGAATAAAAGTTTTTAATCACTACCCTTAGAACTGAAAGGATTAAACTCCAAATTGTTTAAAATCAGATTAAAAACCTGGTTGATGGGAAAGCCTTCTATAATTTAACAGAATATATTGACCCATATTTCACGTAATATTTAGACTTTTCATAATTTGAATTGTTAATGTTAATTTAAGTGAATTGCAATACCTGAAAAGGGTAATTAAGTTTATAAGCCACCTACATTTTACCTAGAATAAGATCTATAAATACACTTAACATGCAATAAATATATTTCTATTTCTATTTCTCATTTTGAGGTGAGACAAAAGCCAAGCTTCAAAATTGTGAAGGTAAAAACTCAGACGAATAAAAAACTATCGAGAATATCAACTTTACCTAAGTGGAAGAATGCTGCCAATAGAGCCAATGAACTTTATTACCGTTTTTATTATACCAAACATTACCTATCTGTCGTAAAAATATCGAACCCCTCGCGTTTCCGAAGTACGCCAGTAAATATCAAATTGTTTACCAAACAAACTTCTTTAAGGAGATAAGAGCGCATCAGAATAAACTGTGGAGAGTTATGCACTAACTTTAGGTTTAAAATGCGCATAAATCAGATGGAGTATAATACTTAAGTAGTAATTAAGGCGATAATAAGCATTCTCGAATCGCCTCTGTGGTATGTGGCTAAAACCACCAGTCTATAAATCATATATTATACACGTCTTAAAAGGAATCTCGCAGTCCCAAAAGTCCCGGGTTCGATTCCCAGTGGGGGTACATGTTTGTGTACTCGGTTTGGTTGGTGGTAGGGCTTGTTTGTCCACCTGGCTAGATACCACCATCTTATCTGAATATGTCGCTATAACATCAATGTTTGTAGCATTGTGGTGTTCCGACAGCTAAGGATAAGATAGATTGCATGCTGGTCAAACTGGCGTTATTTATATTATATTATTACCTAGATTTTTAAAATAGTTAGCCCTCTTATTTGCTGTGCCCTAGCAGGGGTCACATGTGTATACGTGTACACGTGTATACGTTTTAAAACATAAGCAAAGGTACCTTTGCTTATCTTTTAACACTTCGTCTAATGTATTGTGATATGCAATATATAAATAAAAAATAAATAAAGCCAGTTCCCCATCAGTTCAAAATTCCAGGTGAAGTGCACTTCCACCAATGGCCTATTATCATCACTTAACATCAGGTGAGATCAAGGCACTATGCTTACCCGTCAGATAAAAAAAGGTATGCAATTTAGAGAGCTATTTGGATACAAGTAAAACAGAAAGTAAGACAGAATTCATTAGTTTCTTCACTTTATCCGGCTGCTTTCATCAGGCTTCCAATAGAGCTGAATGGAGGTGCACTGCAAGAGCCGTCATTCACCAAAACCCACCCATAACCACGACCACTGACAAGAGAACTCGCTTAAGAAGAAGAAAATTCTTCATGATGCAAACACATCATGCCAATCAAAATTAAACTGAACTATATAGTCGAGGCACCTTGAGTAAATTACTTCGATCATGTTTAGGTGCTCTTACAGTTTACATTTGATACGCTGAGAAATGTAGAGACTTCTATTTTAGTAGCTATGATCAAAGAGAAACCTGATTTAAAAGTAAGATAATAGCACCGTGTTGGATAGGACCAGTAATCGTCATTTTAGAAATTAGAAATAGGGATCAGTATCTAAATTGACTTGATCCCAGCTGCCATCCCGTAATAAAGTCAAAGTCAATTTTTTTTTTCAAATAAACTTAAAAATAAGTGCTTTTCAATCGTCCAAACATTTTTTACTTACTACCCATTCAGGACGTCTATTTTTTTAGCTGTGGAGAAGAATGGGCGCGAAACTGCACAGCTTTTATAAATAGAAGTAACGTCATTTACAAAAAAAAGTAGAAAGTACGTCGTTACCAAATTATACAATATTACTTACAATAAATAAACAACCTTGAAATTTATAGTTGTTAATTTATTTTATTGTATGCTTAATTTGTAATATATCCGGATACATCCGGTATTCGGATGTATTTCATGGTACATGTGTTGCACGTGGTATCCAATTACAAATTATGCATACCTACATCTACACATAAAAAAATGTTATTTTTTGGCGTCGAACACTGGTGCCAATGCGATAGCCACTTTCCATTCTCGTTGTTTGATAAAATCCAAAAAGTTAAATCCAGAATCAGATGGACCAAATGCCGCCGAGAGGCTTTCATCGCCATGTCATCGAGTTGGCCTGCAACCGAAGCGGTTTGCTTCTACATTCTTACCCCCTTATTCATAAAAACTATTTAACCTTTTCACCGCCCAACTATCCTGCACGCGATGTCCCGCTGTACGCCAACGTATAAATGTGTTTTAATAAAGTAGGTACAAAGAAGAACTTCTATAGAAGTGCTGGCGTGGGCGGCACGAAAATCTCGAACTTCTATAGAAGTTGTTGGCGGTAAAAAGGTTATGCATTTTTTAGTTAAATATTGTTTTGTCAACGTCACACAAACGTCATTTTGTATTTGAGATAAAGAGACAAAACAATATTTATAAAATACAGTGAAAAATTAAAGGCCCACCCGTCCCAGCCAGGAATCGCTTAATTAATTTAGCTTCAGTGCAGCAATTAGCACTTGAAAATAAAAAGTAAAATTTAGACAAAACAATGATTAACTAAATAATGATTAAATAGTTTTTTTGAATAAGGAAGTTAATGCCTGGGCCGTCGACCAGGATTCTGTTCTTGCCTCTGATTTCCCCTTTTAATTCAATTTTGGGTTCTCCAATCCTAGTACGAACTGGCATTTGCTAAGTCAGCGTGAGTGAGTTATTCTTGTGCTTTTAACCAGTTTCAACTTTGGTCAAAGTTTTAGAATAACAAGGATTGAGTTTCAAGAAAGTAAGAAAAGAGATTAATGTGTATGGGAATGAATTAACATTTATTAATAGGTAGGTACAGTATCAGAATATTATTGCCCTAAAGAGGGATTTTAGGAGGCATTTATAAGGTTAATGTATTTTAAGGACAATATTTCGAACATGATCCATCCAGCTCAGTTGTGCTTCAAACAAGTTTAAAATTTCGTTTATATAGATTTAAATTACGGGGATTATATCGAAGTATAATTGTAGTATTGTTATGATTATTATGATTTGGTTAGATTATCTTATGCATTTTTTAATACCTAATTATTAATATCAGTTAACAATGCGAATTTAACGGCAACTTGTTGAATGTTTTCTTCTAGATATCTAACTAGACAGTTATTAGAGGAAGTCCTTACTTTGTAAACAGTATGAAGCTATAATATTTTATTATCGCTCGCCTGTTCTCATCCGTCTTTATTTATTGTAATATTTTTCATGTCATAAACAACTGATGCGCAGCGAAATAACTCATAAACGTTTTACGTTGAAGACGTACTGTTGCACTGATAATATTTTGTGTTCAATCATAATATCAATAATACCTGACATACTGACTCCATTGGCGCAAGGACGCAAAGTGAGTCTTGGCATCCAATAGTCTCCTCCAATGCTAATATTCTAATAACCAGAAGGTGGCCATTGTTTTTAAAGTCAGAATTTCAGTTAGAGCGCTGCTATTTTCGATTGCAAGGATGGGTGACCAAATAAATAAATAAAAAATGGCTTGGGCTTGTTTGGGGGTGGCGAGAAACTTAAAGGGTTCCTCAAGCTGTGTGAAACGAATCACCTTCGGAGGTTTTCTAGAGGGAACGGCATCACGCACTAGTGCGTGTCCCCGTGCCCTACTAGATTCTCCGAAGGGTTCGGATCGGGTTTCGGAAGGCACGTTAAACCGTTGTTCTTGCTATTGTAGTGAGATGGCTACCATCAAAACCTACTGGAGTGCATTTGGTGGTAGGTGATGAATCTCTCGATTTGCTATTGTTCAATTAGGAATTCCTGAACTTGCCCCAAATAGAAAATACATGTTAAAAAAGCAATAAGTACAATGAGCATATTTTATATATTGTATTGGCAAAAGCTCACATATGCATTATCTTTACGACTGTTTATTATGGCACTTAATTGTAGCTTAATATGAAGTATGGCCACATGCAATAAAAGAACACTTAAATGTACTTACGTTTATCTTGAATGATGTTTACTTAAAACAATACCTCATTTATGGAGAAAAAAATATATTTAGGCTTTTTATCTCTCATATTACATTGTTTGACAGCCAAAACTTGTGTACGTACATATTATATTAAGCTATATATTATGCAATAGAAGTACTTTAAATACCATCGCTTAACAAAAATAGATTTTAAGTGCACGCAATAAAATCCAATCCCTCATCAATGAAACGAGCATTAAGGCCAACCGCACATCGGCGACTTTCGATGTTGATCCCACAGAATTTCATAGCAAGTTAAGTGACTTTAAGCTTTTGTGTACCAGTCGTACCGTGAGTGTCGACGTTTCGGCTCCATTTGTAATGATTATAGTGATTACTGATTATAGTGTAATGAAGTACGAGTTGCACGGGCCTGATGATGATGGAGGAAACCTGGCAGTCGCTGCTCTTCGTTGTAGGTTCGATGAGGGTCCTTTGCAGAGGAATGAAAGAGACATTCTATAGACGCATGTTACTGTTTGGCGTCTGGTTAGTGAGTACTTAAGATAAGTAAGTATATAAGTCTGCAGTCAGGTTGGGTACCATTCAATTTAAGATGTAAGCAAAGCAAGTCTATGTTGACACACTATATTCAATTTATCCCAACCATCAAAAAGCGCAAAATAGGATATCACGGCCATGTGCACTGGCATGATAAATACATGCGGCTTTAAATAATAGAGATGGGCAAGGTGAAAAAAAAAGACGCCTTGGGCGTAGAAAGACATCGTGGCTGGGGAACATGCGGTAGTGGACCGGCATTACCTCTGTCAAAAAACTGTTCCGTCTTCCTATTGTCAAGAATAAACAAATGAAAATTCTAATCTCAGATCTTAGTCATAACGGCAGATCAGGACGCGCCGAAGCGCATTAGAGGCACAAGAAGAACAAGAGTAGACTTTCGTCATAAAGCTTTGTGGTAGGTGTTTGCGACAAAAACACTCTACAGAGTTTACGAAAAACTGCCCAATGCGGCCGGCCTAAAGTTACGCAATACAACTCACCTACCGCGTGAGTCATATCGCGCCAGCTACGTGTCCGCTGCGGACGCCATATAGCGTCGGACCCAGGTCGGCGGGAATTACGCCCGGAGAGCGCGCTCCCGGGCCTACGGATTTTTACCTGGATAAAGTACGCTATATCGGTTTTACAAGACAAATGAGTAATGTTTGTGGTAACGCACTAATGTTGCTTCCTAAACGGAATAAACAAAAAAACGGGTAAAAGCTGGTAGGACTTGCTCACTAAGAAGTTCCGTCGTCTTTGGCAATAACTAGTTATCGAAACTAGTAATAGCCCTTGAACAAGGATGGTTTACCATGTGTTCCACTAGACGAAAGTCGTCTTTTCTAAAGTACTATTTTAGTTTCGATAAGTACCTAAAATACTTATCGAACAAAATTATGATTTAAAATACCTACCTAATTTTATTAATATAAATTAACTATTGGTAAAGTACGAGTATATTTAATTCTAAAGGCTTTATGGTACGTGGAGCATACTGAAAGTTTCTGGATCTGGTAACTTACAGTAAAAGAATGAAAAAACAATTATGAAATTCGAAAATGGAACTCTTTGGGAATATGTTACTTTAAATTTTTCGAGGCTGTCATTTGTTTTTAATCGTGATGTCCTTTCGAAAATTGTGTGTCGCTATCAAAATGAATTTAACTCGTAAACATTTTTGTTCAATGATTTTTTATGATTTTCGTTGTGGCTTAAGTCAACAAGAGAGTTGCCAGAGACTTCAATTGGCATTTGGTGATGAAACACCATGTCGCAGCTCTGCATATTCGTGGTTTGGAGAATTTAGACGTGGACGAGATCATCTACATGACGAGGTACATAAAGGTCGGATGGTGACTGCGGTTACAGACTCTTATATTGACATCGTATGACAACTTATTGAAACTGACAAAAAAATTACTCGGCATCAAATTCGTGCTTTGTTAGGCATTGGAATGAGTCAAGTGCGAAACATTTTACATGTGCATCGGAAGGTTCGGAAGCTTTACACTCGATGGATACCGCATGACTTAACGGACTACCAGAAACGACTGCGTGTCCAGTTGTGCCGTAAAATGATAAAAAAGTTTAACGGAGGACAGCATTGGCTGTCTATAATATCGTGACAGGTGACGAAACCTGGGTGTACTGCTTTGAACCCGAAAGAAAAAGCTAGTCGCCAGAGTGGGTTTTTCCTTTTGAAGTTTTGCCGACGAAAGTTAAGAAAAGTCGAAATTGGGAAAAAAATGGTTGCTTCTTTTTTTGGAAAATCAGGACATTACACTACAGTATCGCTTGAAGATCAAAGGACAGTGACTACAGATTGGTACGTCAACACCGTCTTGCTTGCCCAGAGTCTTAGAAAAAATTCGCGAAAAGCGTTCTCACAGCAATGTTGTCCTTCACCACGATAACGTAAACTCACATTCGGCTAAGGTAACAGTAGCCTATTTGAAGGTTTAAAATGTGGAACTGATGACGCATCCGCCTTTCAGCCCCGACCTCGCACCCTGCGACTTCTTTTTGTTTCCAAAAATTAAAGACAAACTTAGAGGCACACGTTTTACGAGCCCTGAATCGGCGGTGAATGCGTTCCATGAAGCCATTGAAGAGGTCCCATAAGAAGACTGGTCCAACAGCTTTGTACAGTGGTTTCAGCGAATGCAAAAATGCATTAATGCGAGCGAATATACTTTGAAAAACAATAAATGTAACGTAAGTCTTATACCTAGTCTCAATTATCAGAATCCAGAAACTTTCAGTATGCCCTAAGTATTCGCGATGGAAACACCCGACAGAGTTTTTTTTATTTTTTTTTTTATATTAGAAGGAGGCAAACGAGCAGGCGGGTCACCTGATGGAAAGCAATCACCGCCGCCCATGGACACCCGCAAAACCAGAGGAATCACAGATGCGTTGCCGGCCTTTAAGGAAGGAATAGGCTCGTTTCTTGAAGATTCCTAAGTCATATTGGTCCGGAAATACCGCCGCTGAGAGCTGGTTCCACAGCACTGTAGTTCGTGGTAAAAAATTACGTGAGAAACGCACAGTAGTAGATCGCCATCCATCAAGATGGTGTGGATGGAAAGACAGTCGATTGCGTGTAGTGCGGTGAAGGAAATCAGCGGCAGGGATCAAACCGAACAATTCCTCAGAGCACTCCCCATGATAAAGGCGATAAAATATACAGAGAGATGCAACGTCTCTCCGAAGGGCCAGTGGATCGAGCCGACCAGAGGTTACCACGTCGCCGACAAATCGAGCAGCTCTGCGTTGAATGCGGTCAAATGGGAGGAGTTGGTACTGGGGCGCTCCAGCCCAAAGATGGGAACAGTATTCCATAAGAGGCCTGACCTGTGCTTTGTAAAGCTGTAAGCGATGGGTCGGCGTGAAATACTGTCCCGCTCTATTGAGCACACCCAGCTTTTTCGAAGCTAATTTAGCTTTACCTTCCAAATGACCGCGAAATTGAACGTCACTCGAAATATCGACGCCAAGGATTCCAATGGTCGGTTTGGTATCAAGGGGAGCTCCTTCAAAGTTTAGAGATACGACGAAGGGATGTTTTTTAGCGGTAAACACGCAAACTTGTGTTTTGGAAGGGTTAAAATGGACTAGATTAAGTCGGCCCCAATTCGAGACATGACTTAACATGTTCTCAGTGTCAGTCACAAGTTTATTCCGGTTCTCGATGACGCTTTCCAGAGAAATATTAGTACGTCCGGTGTAAAGCGTATCCCCAGTACTGTCGTCTGCATAGCAATGAATGCTGTTGTTATGCAACATGTCATTGATATGCAGAAGAAACAGTGTAGGCGACAGCACACACCCCTGCGGGACTCCAGCATTCACGGGCTTCAGGTCAGAGCATGATCCGTCAACTACGACTTTGATGCTACGCCCAGAAAGAAAGCTGGCGACCCACGCACACAATTTCTCAGGGAGCCCGTATGATGGAAGTTTCGAGAGAAGAGCCCTGTGCCATACCCTGTCGAAGGCTTTCGCTATGTCCAAGCTAACTGCCAGTGCCTCCCCTTTCCTCTCGACTGCCTCCGCCCATCGGTGAGTGAGGTACACTAAAAGATCACCAGCCGAACGACCGCGGCGAAAACCGTACTGGCGATCGCTTAGTAGCTGATTCTCTTCTAGGTACCTCAAGAGCTGGCAGTTTGTAATGGACTCCATTACTTTGGAGAGCAAAGAGGTGATGGCTATAGGCCTGTAGTTGGACGGATCTGAGCGATCACCTTTTTTGGGAATCGGGTGGACAAGGGCTGTCTTCCAAGAACTCGGGACAACGCCAGTCGTGTAAGAGAGCCGGAAGAGGCGCGTTAGAACCGGCGCCAACTCAGGAGCACACGTCCGAAGCACAATGGGAGGGACTGCATCAGGCCCACTCGACTTATGAATGTCAAGGGAAAAAAGAGCCTTACGAACTGACCTTTGCAGGAACCGAACGTTTGGCATAGAACAAGCGCAATGCGGTATTGTTGGTGGCGAGTTTTCCCCATCGTCCAAGGTCGAGTTTGATGCGAAAAGAGTACCCAAGAGATCGGCTTTCTCTTTTGCAGTATGGGCAAGGCAATCATCGGTCTTGTGCAGTGGTGGAAGTGACGGTCGACAGAAATTCCCCAAGACAGCCTTGGCGAGAGACCAGAATGCACGCGTACCCGAAGGAAGACGCACTAGCCTCTCCCCAATTCTACCTATAAATGATGACTTCGCCTTGGCAATGTCCTTCTTAAAAGACCTGGCAGCAAAGTTGTACTTCTTTTTGAGCACACTGGTACTTGGATCCTTTGATGACACCGCATTAGTCCAGGCTTGGTAATGCTCGCGCTTCTGGCGAGATGTTACTTTGCAACATCGACCAAACCATGGTTGGGATCTGCCGCCAATGGGAACCATAGAGTTTGGAATAAAGAGTTCCATTCCCTGCAGTATCACATCAACGACAGAATCGGCGGCGACATCAGGATCATCCAGCGAGAAGCAAACTCGCCACCATGGGTACGACGCAAAGAAACTTCGCATCCCATCCCAGTCCGCTGACCTATAATGCCAGACCCGACGGCTGACCGCACGTTGCGATTTTAAAGTTTCCGTGAGAGGCACTGTGCTCCAAGCCATTCGACGTGGTGGGCATTAAAGTCTCCCAGCACCACGATCTCGGCAGAGGGGATCCGTTGGAGAAGGGAATTTGTGGCCGTTTGGACGCTCTCGACAAGTTGGTCAGTCTCAATGTTACCGCTGTGGGACCTATACAGGCACGCGTAGACGCGAGGGTGGTGTCCGCAGTCGACTTGCAGCCATAAGATGGAGAGGTCCCTAACTTCAAGATTGCCGAGGCGACGAACGCACATATCCTCCCTGACGTAAGCACAAACACCGGCGCGTGGCACAAACGAATGCTCCAGATTGTATCCCGGGTAGCGCAAGTAGGAGACCTCAGGAGGGGGGGATATCTGCGTTTCAGTAAGGAAAAGCAAGGCCGGCTTCTCCGTCTCAAGGTGGTAATGGACGGCGCTTAAGTTGGAGTGAATTCCCCTGATGTTGCAGAAGTCCACGCGAAGCGTAGGAGGGGGTGCCGAATGTCTTGCCATACTCCTGCCTGCAGCATGTGCTGATACGAGCGGACTTTTGCCCTCCCCAGAATACGTAGGGCAGCCTGAGCGTGGACGCTCAGGGGGGGATTCTCCTACACTGGAGGTGCAGGTACCCCCCTGGGGTAAATCTAAATTTAAGTTCGCTGCCATATCAATTGTGTGTGGGGGGGGGGGATAGGGCCTCCGGAACTATCACTGACCGGACGAAACACAACAGCAACGAATGCCATTATTTCACGCCGGTATTAAGTGAGAGGGTGGTATTACACCGGGCGAGCCGGCCCAATGCGTGCTACAACGCAGCGTGGCTCTACCACTCAGTCAGTGTCACTCATTTAGCACCACCCAGGGGTCACGTGTAGGGTCTCGAGGGTAAACCTACGGACGCGAGTGACCTTAACCCCCAAAATACGAAAAGCTGCTCAATGTGGCCGGCCTAAAGTTACGCAACACAACTCACCTACCGCGGGAGTCGTATAGCGCCCACTACGTGTCCGCCGCGGACGCCTATCAACGTCGGACCCAGGTCGATGGTTTTAATTTGACGTTTTGCTAGTAAGTACTTGGGATAAAATTAATAATTGCAATATAAATAAGTCTCAAAGTCCGCAGTAAGTTTGAGTCACTGTAAATAATAAGATGCAGCAATACAAGTCAAAGGCTCAAGAGAATATCTCGGTCATATGCTCTGGCATGATAAGTACATGCTGCTACAAATTATAGAGATGGGCAAGGTGGAACAGAAAAGACGCATTGGGAGTAGAGAGAAATCGTGGCTGCGGAACATCCGGTAGTGGACCGGCATTACCCTCTCAAAAACCTGTTCCGTCTCGCTATCGCTAAGAGGGAATAAACGAAGATACCAACCTTCAATATTTGAGAGGCACAAGAAGAAGAAGAATATTGTGTGTAATATATATTTGCGACAAAAAAACCCGACAGAGTTTACGAAAAATTTCCCAATACGGCCGACCTAAAGTTACGCAACACAACTCACCCACCGCGGTTGGCTTAATACTGAAAAAAGCAACCAGTTGTTAATTATCCATTGCAACGCAACTGCTCTAGTTCATCATCATCATCAGCTCATTTTATGTCCCCACTGCTGGGGCACGAGCCTTCCTTATGGATGGATAGGGAGAACGGGCCATAAACCACCACGCGGGCTCAGTGCGAATTGGTGGTTGTTAACGACTGCTAATGTAGTCGGGACCAACGGATTTGCGTGCCTTCTGAAGCACGGAGGAGCTCGACAAGTATTGGTCACCCATCCGATGACCGGCTTTTACGAAAGTTGCTTAACCTTAGCACTTACAGACCGGGCGCATTGACCACTGCGCCATCGAGCTCTAGTTGCGGTTGATAAATTGGTATTATGAACACAAATCGCTCAAGTAAGTAAACAGCCTATAATTGTCCCACTGCTGGGCAAAGGCCTCCATCATTGAAATCAAGTCATCGCTACAATTGATGGGTAATGGCTTAATCACCACGCTTGCCAAATGCGGGTTGGTGATCACAAACCCGGGCTATAATCGAAAAATCCGAAATACGTTTTGCCCGACCTGGGAATTGAACCCGGGACCTTCGGGTATCGGACCGAGCGCTCTGCCACTCGGCCACCGAGGCGTTAAATATAATATTAATCGCTCAAACTATGCGAGAAGTGCACTAAGCGAGCGATTTGTGTCCGTAATACCAATTTATCAATCGCAACTAGAGCATCCTCGCTTCCCACGACTTTAAAGTTTATACTGACACCCCCCACTAACAGTGAGGTCATAAAGTTTGGTGTCAGACATCCTTGCGCAAGCACAAGGGACCATCTGCATCAGGTCATAACGCCAGATCAGGACGCGCCGAAGCGCTTTCTTTATCCAGTACTTTTAGGACTAGTGTCTCGAGCGAGTTACTCCGTGGACACGTATAAATAGTCCACTAACTATATCCAGATAGGTTACCAGAGCTGTAAGCTCGCTCACTTTTCGTTGCATTAAGAGTACAACTCGCAGTTTCCACTGCTCGGGTCGTCAACTCTAAAGACGACTATCAAATGTCCTCTTTGGTGGCGCAGTTGTTAGCCCACTCACTTCTCAGTACCCATCCAGGCACCTCGTCAGTTCCTACAATCCTACGCGGCTGACTTAACTGGAGACATTGCATCTAGCGGGCGCCTCTACTAGTTATCCGTATTATAATACTGGAGATGTTGGAAGCCTACTCTATGAAAACCACCGAGCAGAACAACCAACTATGGACAACTCACGTGCCCCGCAAATCCTTTTGCTTAGGGCTCCATTAAGACCGCTACTCGGACCTGCTCGCTGCGCACGAAATGGAAGCATGGCCAGACCTCAACCAGACGGACGAACATTCCCACTTCTACAGCTAACCACTTAGCCACCATAAGTCCAACCCATGTCCGGGACCTGCCGGTGACGCCCGCGAAGGCATAACCGGCAGAGGCCTAGGAGACTCCCGTGAAAAGATAGCCGGACCCGTAGTTCCAGCTCCTATACCCTACCTATCAAGGTCAGTAGTTAGGGACGCGCAACTAGAGCACCCTGCTACACACTACTGTAAAGTTTATACTGACACCCCCCACCAACCTCACGGTTATAAAGTAAGGTGTCAGACATCCTTACGCAAGCAAAAGGGACCATCTACGTCAGATCATAACGCCAGATCAGAACACGCCGGTACGCATCCTTCATCCGGTACTTTTAAGACTAGTGTCTCGAGCTAGTTGCCCCGTGGACACGTATAGTCCACTAGGTACCTAATATCCAGTATCCTATCACATAGGTTACCGGAGCTGTAAGCTCGCTCACTTCTCGTTGCACTAAGAGCACAACTCGCAGTCGCGCAATTAGGGCAGTCACGTTGCAATAGTACAATAACAACTGGTTGCTTTTTCGGTAATAAGCCTGCGGGAGCCGTATCGTGCCCGCGACGTGTCCGACGCGGACGCCAATCAACGTCGGACCCAGGTCGGCGGGAATTACGCCCGGCAAGCGCGCCCGGGCCTACGGGTTTTTACCTGGATAAAGTACGCTATCAGTTTTACGAGACCAATGAGTAATGTTGTATCCGCAAACATTTGTGGTAACGCACTAATGTTGCGTAATATACGGACAAAAACGAGGGTAAAAGACAGGGCTTGCGAAGTAAAGGGTTCCATAGTCTTAAGTAACCAATAGTTAATTATCGGTACTGAAAATAGCCCTTGAACAAAGATGATTTCCCGTGTGTTCCACTTGACGCAAGTCGTCTTTTCTAAAGGCCTGTTTTAATTTTGCTATGTAAGTAATAAATTTAACTAAGTAAGTAATTTAACTAGGTACTTAAAGCATTAGGAATAGAAAATTACAAATGCGAATATCTTTACCATTTTACATGCCTTCTTTGTATTAAATAATATTACTTATTTAAGGTACCTTTGACGGTACCGGTAATATCTTTAATACAACAGAATTGCACCATTCTTAACTACAGAAAAAAGTTGATTTTGTCATGTTCTATCGACTGGTTATCGCTCTCTGAACTATAGCGCGTCAACACTAGGCGATGAATGCATTGTAATGATTTAACAAATGAATATCCCCCTCCCTTACAACATAAAGCAAAGAACAAGTAGGCGAAACTGAAACAAATTTTATTGACGCCAGTTTTCTTTCATCTTTCGTTCCAACAAAATGAAAATCTTAAACAAACGGCCACCGTCCGTTCGGAGACAACTTAAAATGCACGCGGACTCGCAGCTCTCAGCGACTCCATTTTCTTTCATTTATTCGTATGTTCCAAGAGAAAAGTGTCCCTTATTTAATTATGCAGCAGCGGCACTATTTAATTTAAGAAATTGTCATTAAATGCAGATGCGTTTCTCAGTTCGCGCATTTCTCATTTTTGCTGTTCGCGCTGCAACGATTCAAATGAGTAACGGCGAATGAAATATAAGTACGCCCGCGCGCCGGCCGGTTGAAAGTGCCGTTTAAAAAGGTTTAAAACGATTGGACTTCTTGGTGAAGTCTTCTTTTTTTTAAAGTAATGGCTTGGTGTGGTTAGCACATTTAGCCAGTGTCAAGGTTAGGGTGACAACGAATGAATATGGAAAATATTTGACAAATAAATAGATAGTTTAATAAATAGATGACAATGAATGATAATATAAATGAAGACTGACTAAAATAAAAATATAAGAACATAGAAAACATTTATTAACAAACACACGTAGTAAACAATATAAACTATTTTTTTTATTTTAAGTGCTAATTGCTGTACTGAAGCTGAATTAGATACTTATAAAATACAGTGAAAAAAAATAATTATCATCGGTTGCAATGACCGTTTGATAGATGGCACTCTACTGCAAAAAAAAGCATAAAAAAATAATAATTAAAAGCAGTGACAAAATTCAGCGCTTACGTCGGCCTTCCCGGTAGCATAGCGGTCAGCGCAGCCACCCGGATTGCGGAAGACCCAGGTTCGATTCCTGGCTGAATCGGGTAGGCGTTTAACTTTTTCACTGTATGTTATAAGTATTTTATATAAATTAAGTAGATACTACATAATATGATATTAAAAAGAGCAAAATAAAATTAAAAAAAACGAGCGAGGCTTACAGTAGTCGCATATGATGTGTAACATTTGACATCTCACCTTAGTAATAAGCAATTTCAACATTATATTCTTAAAAAAAAAAGGTTCAGTAGGTATTACATCATTTTATAACTATAAAATAAATAATGATAAGTCTATTACACACGAAAGGGTTGAAATCAATAATACAATAGAAAATATAATATAGAATTAACAATGACGTATATTTTTTTACAAATCATAAAGACAATGCAGTAAATACTCATTCCTCTCACACCCCTATAGAAGACATTTGACATATCAAAATGACCTTTGATAGTCAAATGACACAATATCTCATATATATTAATAATATGTATATAATATCGATTACAGAATTTACAAAATGGCGCGCGCTTGCGCGCTTCCCCGACTTCCTGTTTCACACTTCCGTCCCATTTCACGAAATCACTCCCACAAATTGCAAAAAAGCGAGAGGAAAGATGTTACACGTCAAAAACATTAAAAAAGAAAACGATGAGTGTGATGTTAATGATGTTGGTGGGGTGGTATCTGGCTAAGCAGTCTTAGAGCGAACACAACAAGCTACTGTTTACGGTACATGACAATACACTCGTCACTCGTCATATTAGTCTTTGTGTTTGCGTTTTCCCACTGTGTGCAAAACTATTATGCTGGCTCGACGAGATAGTGAAACCCCCCAACTAGTTGTCCGACTGTCCGACTGTTCATTGTATCAAGTTTGGCGAGCCGGTCTGTGGTTTTTTTGGAAAGAGATGGCTATTGGTCCCCTATGGCTTTTAGCGTAATCGGACTTTTGTGGCTTTGTTGAGGACAATCGTGTGGAGCCAACCGAAAACTTACTGAAAAGCGGATTAAAAACTCGAAAGTGATGTTGATGGCATAAGTACCGCATACAAAACACAACCACATAAGGAGACTGCAGAAAGTAAGCGGAATTTTGCAACAGCTGTGCTCGGCCTGTTTCAAACTGCCGCCTTAACCGCCTCATTGGTCTAGTGGCCAAGACCACCGGTTTAGACCCAGAGGTCCCGGGTTCAAAGTCGAAGTTAAATATTTTTATTCAAATAAACTTTAGAAAAGTAAATATTTATAAAATTTATAAAATACAGTGAAAAAATTAAACGCCTACACGACCCGGTCAGTGCAGCCGCCCGGATTGCGGAAGACCCAGGTTCGATTCCTGGCTGGGTCGGGTAGGCGTTTAATTTTTCACTGTATTTTATAAATTTTATAAATATTTAATTTAGCTTCAGTGCAGCAATTATCACTTGAAAATAAAAAGTAAAAATTTACTATAGCGTTGTGTTATCAAATTTGTGGTATTTCATCTGCAAAGATGACTGCATTGCATAGCCATCGGTTGCAATTACCTTTGGATAGATGGCGCGCTGTGCCGCTATTAGCACTCAAAAAAGCATTATAAAGCAGTGACAAAATTCAGCGCTTACGTTAGCCTTCCCGGTAGCATAGCGGTCAGTGCAGCCGCCCGAACTGCGGAAGACCCAGGTTCGATTCCTGGCTGGGTCGGGTAGGCATTTAATTAATATTTAATTTAGCTTCAGTGCAGCAATTAGCAGTTGAAAATAAAAAGTAAAAATTTAGAAAAGTGCTTTTGAATCGTCCTAATTTTTTTTTACCTACTACTCATTCAGGACGTCTATTTTTTAGCTGTGGAGAAGAATGGGCGCAAGAAGCTCCACAGATTTAATATAATAATTCGATTTCCAGCGGGGGGTATAGGTATGTTTGTGTACTCGGTTTGGTTGGTGGTAGGGCTTGTTAGTCCGCCTGGCTAGCTACCACCATCTTATCTAAATATGTCGCCATAACATCAATGTTTGTAGCATTGTTATGTTCCGGCAGCTAGAGATAAGATAGCCAGTGCCTCACTAGTTAAGGTTCCCAGGTTAAGTGCGCTTCCATCATTGGCCTTATCACCACTTTACATCAGGTAAGATCAAGGCACTGTGCTTACCCGTAAAATATATATATATATTTTACGGGTAAGCATACATATATATATATATATGTTCCGAGATCCGTTGAGAATGCGCTTCGGTGCGTCATGATCTGGCGTTATGACCTGACGCAGATGGTCCCTTGTGCTTGCGCAAGTCTGACACCTACTTTGTAACCTAACGGTTGGTAAGGGGTGTCAGTATAAACTTTAAAGTCGTGTGTTCTGAGATCCATGTCTATGTGTGCGTTGCTAGAGCGCACTAAAGTATTAGCCCTTATGCCCGCCTTCCATTAAGAGCGGAGCGGGCTCCGTACGGACTCCGTTTAACTCGCAACTGCAATCTTCATAGAAGTGCTTCCACTGTGAATAAGCGGACGGAGCGGATCAAAAAAGTACTAAGAGTTACAAAACTGGTCACAGAGTTGAGCGGATTTCTAACGGACTCCGTAATGGCTCAGCTCAACTCGCAACGCAAAATTTCATAGAAATGCTTCCACCGCGAGCGAATAGGTGGAGCGGGTTGAGCGAATTAAAATGGGTCCTCTGCGTCATGGCGTCGCACGCTAGTTTTGAACGGACTCTGCTTACACCTCCGCCCCTGTTGGGAATAGAACCTATTTAGTAGTTTTTATACTTTCGCCTGGCACTGAGATATTTTTTCTGCGCCTCCTCGCTCATCGCCGCTCACAATGGAGGGCAAACAACTCGCTCGTCTGACCTCTCTCATTTCCCACCTCACTCGCTCCGCGAAGCCTTCTGGCAGTAGAAGGAAAATTTTGAAACTCTTTCTTAGTGGAAGTGCACAACTATTTTTACTCCGGTCCGATCAGATCATTAGCTCAGTTTCCGCTCATTACCCTTTTTTAGTGGAAGGCGGGCATAATAGCTACCAAGCTGGTACAAAGCTCATTCGTCTGTCTGTTGCGTCACAAAATAAGGAGTATTTTGTGACGCAACAGAGAGACGAATGAGCCACCAACTTGAGACCGTCAACAAACAAAACACGCACGGAGAGAAACGTCCGAGTCTGAAACTCTTTTTCCTTTTTCATAATCTTACAGTGCGACGATGACGCATTTATGACGAAGTTTTCGATCTTTTTTGGGTTTGCAGAAAAATTTGTAAGTTTACCAATTCCTCATCATTTTAAAATCTATTATTTTAAATTGGGGTAAAAGGTAATATCAATTACCTATGAAAAAAAGACGATTTCAAAAGCTAAGATCGATTAATGCATACCTGTCTTGAAATATCACATAGGTACTCAAAACATAGAAATAAACTCATTAATATTATTATAAACTTTGTTTGCTAATAGCCATTTATACGCCACATCCGTTAATACATTATAGTCTCAGTTTGACCATAGACATTTTTACGCCACAGCTTAACTGACTTTAAGCAACAGTTCTTGTAACGGTGTACGGTTAATGAACTCAAAATACCTATCGCTAACGTACCTAGCTAGCTTACTTTAATAAGTGCTCTCGGTTATCTGACCAGATAACAACGTAGGTGCGCGCTCTAATTAAACTTCGATCTATAAACTAATGTTGAGATGTAATTAGTGGCATCTATCTCGTATCTGGCCTTCAAGATAAGTAACGTGATAGTGGAAATCGGATACCCATTTAGATCCTGAACTGAACAAACTTTCTAATGGATCCGTATTAATCAGTAATACTTATATGCGTGTTGTATAAGGAACATGACGGAGTGGAAATCTCATTAAATTCTTACTAACTCATCTATTGAGGCACGTTTTATTAATTACTGATAATAAATAGAAATTTGTTGTTAACATTCAATTCAACTAATCTAAAAGAGAATTTCTTTTTATTTATTTCACGTCGAATCGGATCCATGTATTTATTTTTGGAGCAGAATTCTGCTTCACTAGCCGGCTTCACTTTGCCAGGTTGCTTCTTCATTCTTCACATTATGTTGTGGGAAGGAAAAGATACGTGTCATCATCATCAGCTCATTTATGTCCCCACTGCTGGGGCACGAGCATTCCCTATGGATGGATAGGGAGAACGGGCCATAAACCACCACGCGGGCCCAGTGCGGATTGATGGTTGTTAACGACTGCTAATGCGGCTGGGACCAACGGCTTTACGTGCCTTCCGAAGCACGGAGGAGCTCGAGATTATAAGTTTTTGGTTACCCATCCGATGACCGGCCTTTGCGAAAGTTGCTTAACCTCAGCACTCGCAGACCGGGCGCGTTAACCACTGCGCCATCGAGCTCTTACGATAAAGATACGTGTGCTGGGAGGAAAATCCATGTTCTGGTGATGCGACAAAGAAATGATTCACCAAATTTTTTCGTTAGCGATGGAATAGTTGCCACAGTAAATAGGTGACACCGGAGACCAGCACTCCCGGTTCTGTGTAGGAAGGGAGAAGGATAAATAAGGGAAAAAGTAAAAGGAAAGATAAGAAAATTTTGATAGTAATTTTTTACTGCAACCAAAGTTTATCCAAGTTTTAGTATTATTTTTCTGGTGATACACGGTAAATGTCTATGTGCTGTTATTTATGAGGAAATGTTTGAGCCCAGCAGTGGGACGTCTTTTGACGATGATGATGATGATGATAATGATGATGATAATGATGATGATGATGAAGATGGTGATTGTGGACAAGTAGTCTGTAATGAGATCAATGGTGACGAGTAATGTGATGGCAGTTACCGCTGTATAGATTTTAAGACAATGTTTATCGAACTTTATTAAAAAGTTGTACATATTGCGTTTTATACAAAGCCAATGAAATTAATTTAAAACAAATTAAAAGTAAAATACCAGGGTTACATAACCAGAACGAATATTCCGTTTGCATACATTTACCTAAATAAGTAGGTACTCCATAATTGTATTTCAAAACTTTATGAATGTAAATTTCGAACCAAGTTGTGTATAAAACACGGAATGAAAAACTCATCATGAATTAAAATGTTTTCGAAATATCGTGGTCACAATAACTTGGGAATGTTATCCGAGAATACAACTGGGAATACACCTTCCCGGTATTTTAAACCACCTGCCCCGTTGTTTGTTCGTCTGTAATTAAATCTGGCAAGTTAAATTTGATCCACTTCCCGGTTATCGATTGAGATGAAATTTTGCATGCATGTGTGAATCGGACGACAATGCAAAATTATTATGACATGGAGCTGATCTGATGATAGAACCGGAAGGTGGCCATAGGAACTCGGTAGTTAAACGACACAACCCCATCGAGTTTGGGCTCGTATGATTCGTCTTGATGAGTACTTTGATGCTAGATGGTAACCAGGGTCTGATGATGGAGCTGGAAGATGGCCATAGGAACTCGGTAATTAAACAACACAATCCCATCGAGTTTGGGCTCGTATGATTCGTCTTGACGAATACTTTGATGCTAGATGGTAACCAGGGTCTGATGATGGAGCTGGAAGATGGCCATAGGAACTCGGTTATTAAACGACACAATCCCATCGAGTTTGGGCTCGTATGATTCGTCTTGACGAGTACTTTGGTGCTAGATGGTAACCAGAGTCTGATGATGCTGGAAGATGGCCATAGGAAACTCGGGAAAATAAGTTCGTACGTTCGTACGTTCAGTTTGTTATGAATGTGGATTCTGTCTTTGATTAGATGAATAAGATGGATGACCCAATGCCAAGGTGAGCACGAACATTTCAATTTTAAAAGCTTGAGGCATTCATTTTTTTTATTTTATTTACTCATGTCGCTATCCTTTAAAACATGCTTACACAAAACAAATTAAACTTATGAATAGTTTTCTAAAGTTTACGTGAACACTACACATTGAAATAAAACAACTTTTACGGATCTACTCGCATTTATTTTAGGGTTCGAAACGTCAGGATAAACATTAACTAAAAGTAATGTGTAATGTGCTCGATGGCGCAGTGGTTAACGCGCCCGGTCTGCGAGTGTTGAGGTTAAGCAACTTTCGCAAAGGCCGGTCATCGGATGGGTGACCAAAAATTTATCATCTCGAGCTTCTCCGTGCTTCGGAAGGCACGTAAAGCCGTTGGTCCCGGCTGCATTAGCAGTCGTTAACAACCACCAATCCGCACTGGGCCCGCGTGGTGGTTTATGACCCGTTCTCCCTATCCATCCATAGGGAAGGCTCGTGCTCCAGCAGTGGGGACAAAAATGAGCTGATGGTGATGATAATGATGAATGTGTAAAATAAACGTGAGTAGATCCGTAAAAGTTGTTTCATTTTAAATTTCATGAAGATCGGTTCAGCGGTTTAGTCGTGAAGAGGTAACAGACAAACAGAAAGACATAGTACTTTTGCTTTTATAATATAAGTAGGTATGCAATATGAAATTATGGATTGCCTAATACAAGCTTTTATTAATTAACTAGTTTCGTTCGTATGTCTGTATGTCTTTCCGGTTCAAATCAAGTAAATTAATTTTGACCTACTTTCCGGTGCCTGATTGAGATAAAATTTGGCATACCTAGGTATCTTGTGTAAGGTGGCTGGCAGCGACTGAATCGGAGAACCGAGGATTGGGTTCAGTAGCGCGCCTTGTTGGGAGGCCTATGTCCAGCAGTGGACTAGTTTGGGCTGATGATGATGATGATACCTCATCTTGTGTGAAAATGCAATAATATGGTATGGGAATAGACCATGGAGCTGGTCTGATGATGGAAGCCGAAAGTTGGCCATAGGAACTCTTCAACTAAGCAATATCCTCGTCGTGTTTGTGCTTATTAGATTTGTTTTGACAAACTATAGCTCAAGAAACATTTGAAGTCCACTGTTGGACATCCGCCAGTTTGGCAGGTCCAAACTGTGTAGTGAATACAAGCCATAATCAGCGTTCTGTGAAATTTGAACTCGAGACAGTTAACAGTTGTTCATGAGAAGACGATCCTGGCTGCAGCATCAGGTCAAGGTCACCTTATTATTGCATTGTCATCGGATGTACATACGTTTACCAAATTTCAACTCTATACGCTTAACAGTTGAGGAGTTCCCTTGTGAGAGACGATCCTCGCTGCAGCATCAGGTCAAGGTCACCGTATTATTGCATTGTCATCGGGTGTACATATGTGTACCAAATTTCAACTCTATACGCTTAACCATTGAGGAGTTCCCTTGAGAGAGACGATCCTGGCTGCAGCATCAGGTCAAGGTCACCACATTATTGCATTGTTATCGGGTGTACATATGTGTACCAAATTTCAACTCTATACGCTTAACAGTTGAGGAGTTCCTTTGTGAGAGACGATCCTGGCTGCAGCATCAGGTCAAGGTCACCACATTATTGCATTGTCATCGGGTGTACATATGTGTACCAAAATTTCAACTCTATACGCTTAACCATTGAGGAGTTCCCTTGTGAGAAACGATCCTGGCTGCAGCATCAAGTCAAGGTCACCACATTATTGCATTGTCATCGGGTGTTTATATGTGTACCAAATTTCAACTCTATACGCTTAACCATTGAGGAGTTCCCTTGTGAGAGACGATCCTGACTGCAGCATCAGCTCAAGGTCACCACATTATTGCATTGTCATCGGGTGTACATAAATGTCCAAATTTCAACTCTATAAGCTTAACCATTGAGGAGTTCCCTTGTGAGAGACGATCTTGGCTGCATATATATATATATATATACATAGAGGAGTTCTCTTGTGAAAGACAATCCTGGCTGCAGCATCAGGTCAAGGTCACCACATTATTGCATTGTCATCGGGTGTACATAAATGTCTAAATTTCAACTCTATACGCTTAACCATTGAGGAGTTCCCTTGTGAGAGACGATCCTGGCTGCAGCATCAGGTCCAGGTCACCATATTATTGCATTGTCATCAAGATTACTTAAGTGTACAAAAATGTCAGCTTATTCCGATAACGTAAACTACTAGTTCACAATTGACTTACAATGTAGCGTCGTAAAACGTAAACGTAGCTGACCGCAAGACAATAAAAATGGTCTACTACGCGCTCTGCCAATCTTCGGTTCAGTACTGCATCACGTCTTGGGGTGGTGCACCAAAAACTCATCTCCTCCTCCTTGAGAGAGCTCAGAGAGCTGTACTAAAGGTGGGAGCTGGTCTTCCATATCGCTTCCCTACAACTGCGCTTTATAAGGACTGGGAAGTGCTGACAGTAAGGCAAATTTTTATACTGCAGACTGCCATGAAAAAGCACTCTCAATTGTCGTACGATCCCAAACTAATGGATGACAAGCGAAGGAAGGCTAATGTCTGTCCTACACCACTATTCCACACAAGCCACTCTCATCATTTCTTTTGCTTCTTCGGCTCCTTCTTATATAATAAAATAAATAATCTATTAACTGTCTATCCCCTTCATAAACTTAACTGTAAACGCACAATCGCAAACTGGCTCATGACATTAACTTATGAGGAAACCGAAGACTTAATTAAACCAAAGGTGTAACTGCTGCTATAATCATACCCCTTCTCTCTCTAAGGTTTTATTGCATTATAATAATATGTGCACTACACTAAGTATTAACACACGAACACATGCATTCATTCATTCACTCTTACACACTCACTCTTTTACACAATATACAATATCTCTCACTCAGGGGCTTGCAACATCATTTATTTCATTTATTTGTTTATTTGTTATAGTATTAATAAGTTAGCTCATATAGTTATAGTTAACTCGAAGTCCGTGGAATAGGGCCTGGTGACCTGTGGCTTACGGGTTTTTTTTCAAACCTATCGCAAGCACCAGTCTCTCACAAGGGATACTTATGGGTTCTATTTACTTTGTATGTGTCATTTTTATTTTTATTTCTTTATCCTACGTATTTTTTATACCTATACCTTGTGATGAGAAATAAATAAATTTTGATTTGATTTTGATTTGAATGCAGCGGGCGGCACTCGCGCTCGCATTACCCAGAAACCGCCTTTGATTCCGACTGACTACGTGTCCGTGAGCGGTTGTCGGAGCGCACATTGTATGAGGCTTTAATTCTGTATTTTGTGGCTAAAGATACGAAACGGCAACGTCGCGGCTGCTTTCAGCCAATCCGATCGTTTGCTGTGCTCTGATTGGCTCATTTGAATCGGATTAACATTTTCCGTAGCTATCGCAAGGTGGATTTGTATATCGGATCAACTTCGGCGAACGTTAGTAAGCAGTCCCGTGAGTCTACACTCACTAACTAATGTGGATCCGGTCGGAGCCACATTAGTTACCAGAGATGCATATTGGATCAACAAAAGGCGCCGGATCAACATACATTTTCGGATCAACAAAGTGCTCGCGTGAAGTCGCGCCTGATCAACATTTACCGTAAAGGTATACATATTGATCTATATTACATTTATTTAATGCACAATCTATTTAAGGTAATTGGATAAGAATTAATGCTGTATTGTTTAAAATTGCTTCGTAAATAAGCCATTATTTCTCGTAAAAAGTAAATGATACAAAATGATTATCCCTAAGAGATAGACATCCATACCATCGCGGACTTTTTTGTAGTTAAGGTGTACAATACTGTACCTAGTATATTATTTTGATCTATCTCGTAGGGTTCAGCCAGCGTTATGCAATCTCGAAATAGATGTTGTATTCGAAATTGGCACCCCCGAAAACCATGGACTGCTAACTGCAAATGCTAAAAGTGCAAGGAAGATGTTTTCTTCCTGTCCAAATTTACCTTTAAAAAAACAATCGAAGCTATCAAGTGCGATAATTAAGTAGTGCAGAAAATACAAAGTAATCAGGTGGTGGTCTACACATTATATAATTATTAAATATATTCAGTATTTTTTCTCATTTAAAGAGCAGCATTCAATGACTCACTTACGCTCATTGCAAGGTTAAATTCTTAATAAGGCTTAATTCTTAGGTAATGGGTTTTGAATTAAGTTCTAGGTAAGGAAAAGTTTATTTTGTTAAAAGTTGGTTAGTGTTCCGTTTATAGCGTTTTATTTTTATTTCTCAATAGAGAAACAAAATGTTCACAAAATATTGTGACCTCTTTTTTTCTATTTTTTATTACAAATAATAAAAAAATGTAAATGCAGAAACCTGTAATCGGCTTTACTATAAGCATCAGTAGATAAGGCACACATAGTAATAAGCTGTTGGTTTACTCGGTTGGACTCGGACTCGGACTCGGACTCGAACTCGAACACGAACTCGAACTCGAACTCGAACTCGAACTCGAATTCGAACTCGAACTCGAACTCGAACTCGAACTCGAACTCGAACACGAACTCGAACTCGAATTCGAACTCGAACTCGAACTCGGACTCGAACTCGAAAATCGAACTCGAACTCGAACTCGAACTCGAACTCGGACTCGAACTCGAACTCGAACACGAACACGAACTCGAACTCGAACACGAACACGAACTCGAACTCGAACACGAATTCGAACTCAAACTCGAACTCGGACTCGAACTCGAACTCGAACTCGAACTCGAACTCGAACTCGAACTCGAACTCGAACTCGAACTCGAACTCGAACTCGAACTCGAACTCGAACTCGAACTCGAACACGAAATCGAACTCGAACTCGAACTCGAACTCGAACTCGAACTCGAACTCGAACTCGAACTCGAACTCGAACTCGAACTCGAACTCGAACTCGAACTCGAACTCGAACTCGAACTCGAACTCGAACTCGAACTCGAACTCGAACTCGAACTCGAACTCGAACTCGAACTCGAACTCGAACTCGAACTCGAACTCGAACTCGAACTCTAACTCGAACTCGAACTCGAACTCGAACTCGAACTCGAACTCGAACTCGAACTCGAACTCGAACTCGAACTCGAACTCGAACTCGAACTCGAACTCGAACTCGAACTCGAACTCGAACTCGAACTCGAACTCGAACTCGAACTCGAACTCGAACTCGAACTCGAACTCGAACTCGAACTCGAACTCGAACTCGAACTCGAACTCGAACTCGAACTCGAACTCGAACTCGAACTCGAACTCGAACTCGAACTCGAACTCGAACTCGAACTCGAACTCGAACTCGAACTCGAACTCGAACTCGAACTCGAACTCGAACTCGAACTCGAAAATTGAACTCGAACTCGAACTCGAACTTGAACTCGAACTCGAACTCAACTCAACTCGAATCTTCAACTCAACTCAACTCAACTGAATGCGGTTCAGTCTTTGATTAGATGGATTAGATGGATGACCCAATGCCAAGGTGAGCACGAACATTTCAATTTTAAAAGCTTGAGGCACTGTTTTTTTTATTTTATTTACTTATGTCGCTATCCTTTAAAACAGGTTTACACAAAACAAAATAAACAAATTTGACGATATGTTTTCTAAAGTACGTGCGTACGTACGTAAGTGAACACTACACATTGAAATAAAACAACTTTTACTCACGTTTATTTTAGGGTTCAAAATGTCAGGTTATCAGGTTTTAGTTACTGTTTATACTGTTTGTATTTTACAACGCGAGTAGATCCGTAAAAGTTGTTTCATTTCAAATTTCATGAAGACAGACAGACAAACAGAAAGACATAGTTACTTTTGATTTTATAATTTAAGTATGCAATATGAAAGTATGGATTGCCTAATACTAGCTTTTATTAATTAACTAGTTTCGTTCGTATGTCTGTATGTCTTTCCGGTACAAATCAAGTAAATTAATTTTGACCTACTTTCCGGTGCCTGATTGAGATAAAATTTGGCATACCTAGGTATCTTGTGTAAGGTGGCTGGCAGCGACTGAATCGGAGAACCGAGGATTGGGTTCAGTAGCGCGCCTTGTTGGGAGGCCTATGTCCAGCAGTGGACTAGTTTGGGCTGATGATGATGATGATACCTCATCTTGGGTGAAAATGCAATAATATGGTATGGGAATAGACCATGGAGCTGGTCTGATGATGGAAGCCGAAAGTTGGCCATAGGAACTCTTCAACTAAGCAATATCCTCGTCGTGTTTGTGCTTATTAGATTTGTTTTGACAAACTATAGCTCAAGAAACATTTGAAGTCCACTGTTGGACATCCGCCAGTTTGGCAGGTCCAAACTGTGTAGTGAATACAAGCCATAATCAGCGTTCTGTGAAATTTGAACTCGAGACAGTTAACAGTTGTTCATGAGGAGACGATCCTGGCTGCAGCATCAGGTCAAGGCCACCTTATTATTGCATTGTCATCGGGTGTACATACGTGTACCAAATTTCAACTCTATACGCTTAACAGTTGAGGAGTTCCCTTGTGAGAGACGATCCTCGCTGCAGCATCAGGTCAAGGTCACCATGTTATTGCATTGTCATCAGGTGTACATATGTGTACCAAATTTCAACTCTATACGCTTAACCATTGAGGAGTTCCCTTGTGAGAGATGATCCTGGTTGCAGCATCAAGTCAAAGTCACCACATTATTGCATTGTCATCAGGTGTACATATGTGTACCAAATTTCCACTCTATAAGCTTAACCATTAAGGATTTCCCTTGTGAGAGACGATCCTGGCTGCAGCATTAGGTCAAGGTTACCATATTATTGCATTGTCATCGGGTGTACATATGTGTACCAAATTTCAACTCTATACGCTTAACCATAGAGGAGTTCTCTTGTGAAAGACAATCCTGGCTGCAGCATCAGGTCAAGGTCACCACATTATTGCATTGTTATCGGGTGTACATAATTGTCTAAATTTCAACTCTATACGCTTAACCATTGAGGAGTTCCCTTGTGATAGACGATCCTGGCTGCAGCACCAGTCCAGGTCACTATATTATTGCATTGTCATCATGATTACTTAAGTGTACAAAATGTCAGCTTATTCCGATAACGTAAACTAGTTCACAATTGACTTACAATGCAGAGGGCGGCACTCGCGCTTGCATTACCCAGAAACCGCCTTTGATTCCGACTGACTCCGTGTCCGTGAGCGGTTGTCGGAGCGCACATTGTATGAAGCTTTTATTCTTATTTTGTGGCCAAAGATACGAAACGGCAACGTCGCGGCTGCTTTCAGCCAATCCGATCGTTTGCTGTGCTCTGATTGGCTCATTTAAATCGGATCAACATTTTCCGTAACTATCGCAAGGTGGATTTGTATATCGGATCAACTTCGGCGAATGTTAGTAAGCAGTCCCGTGAGTGTAGATGTTGATCCGGTCGGAGCCACATTAGTTACCAGAGATGCATATTGGATCATCAAAAGGCGCCGGATCAACATGCATTTTCGGATCAACAAAGTGCTCGCGTGAAGTCGCGTCTGATCAACATTTACCGTAAAGGGATCTCTATATATATATATATATATATATATATATACATATATATATAAAAAAACTGTTCCGAGATCCGTTGAGAATGCGCTTCGGTGCGTCATGATCTGGCGTTATGACCTGACCCAGATGGTCCCTTGTGCTTGCGCAAGTCTGACACCTACTTTGTAACCTAACGGTTGGTAAGGGGTGTCAGTATAAACTTTAAAGTCGTGTGTTCTGAGATCCATGTCTATGTGTGCGTTGCTAGAGCGCACTAAAGTATTAGCCCTTATGCCCGCCTTCCATTAAGAGCGGAGCGGGCTCCGTACGGACTCCGTTTAACTCGCAACTGCAATCTTCATAGAAGTGCTTCCACTGTGAATGAGCGGACGGAGCGGATCAAAAAAGTACTAAGAGTTACAAAACTGGTCACAGAGTTGAGCGGATTTCTAACGGACTCCGTAATGGCTCAGCTCAACTCGCAACGCAAAATTTCATAGAAATGCTTCCACCGCGAGCGAATAGGTGGAGCGGGTTGAGCGAATTAAAATGGGTCCTCTGCGTCATGGCGTCGCACGCTAGTTTTGAACGGACTCTGCTTACACCTCCGCCCCTGTTGGGATTAGAACCTATTTAGTAGTTTTTATACTTTCGCCTGGCACTGAGATATTTTTTCTGCGCCTCCTCGCTCATCGCCGCTCACAATGGAGGGCAAACAACTCGCTCGTCTGACCTCTCTTATTTCCCACCTCACTCGCTCCGCGAAGCCTTCTGGCAGTAGAAGGAAAATTTTGAAACTCTTTCTTAGTGGAAGTGCACAACTATTTTACTCCGGTCCGATCAGATCATTAGCTCAGTTTCCGCTCATTACCCTTTTTTAGTGGAAGGCGGGCATAATAGCTACCAAGCTGGTACAAAGCTCATTCGTCTGTCTGTTGCGTCACAAAATCAGGAGTATTTTGTGACGCAACAGAGAGACGAATGAGCCACCAACTTGAGACCGTCAACAAACAAAACACGCACGGAGAGAAAAGTCCGAGTCTGAAACTCTTTTTCCTTTTTCATAATCTTACAGTGCGACGATGACGCATTTATGACGAAGTTTTCGATCTTTTTTGGGTTTGCAGAAAAGTTTGTAAGTTTACCAATTCCTCATCATTTTAAAATCTATTATTTTAAATTGGGGTAAAAGGTAATATCAATTACCTATGAAAAAAAGACGATTTCAAAAGCTAAGATCGATTAATGCATACCTGTCTTGAAATATCACATAGGTACTCAAAACATAGAAATAAACTCATTAATATTATTATAAACTTTGTTTGCTAATAGCCATTTATACGCCACATCCGTTAATACATTATAGTCTCAGTTTGACCATAGACATTTTTACGCCACAGCTTAATTGACTTTAAGCAACAGTTCTTGTAACGGTGTACGATTAATGAACTCAAAATACCTATCGCTAACGTACCTAGCTAGCTTACTTTAATAAGTGCTCTCGGTTATCTGACCAGATAACAACGTAGGTGCGCGCTCTAATTAAACTTCGATCTATAAACTAATGTTGAGATGTAATTAGTGGCATCTATCTCGTATCTGGCCTTCAAGATAAGTAACGTGATAGTGGAAATCGGATACCCATTTAGATCCTGAACTGAACAAACTTTCTAATGGATCCGTATTAATCCGTAATACTTATATGCGTGTTGTATAAGGAACATGACGGAGTGGAAATCTCATTAAATTCTTACTAACTCATCTATTGAGGCACGTTTTATTAATTACTGATAATAAATAGAAATTTGTTGTTAACATTCAATTCAACTAATCTAAAAGAGAATTTCTTTTTATTTATTTCACGTCGAATCGGATCCATGTATTTATTTTTGGAGCAGAATTCTGCTTCACTAGCCGGCTTCACTTTGCCAGGTTGCTTCTTCATTCTTCACATTATGTTGTGGGAAGGAAAAGATACGTGTCATCATCATCAGCTCATTTATGTCCCCACTGCTGGGGCACGAGCCTTCCCTATGGATGGATAGGGAGAACGGGCCATAAACCACCACGCGGGCCCAGTGCGGATTGATGGTTGTTAACGACTGCTAATGCGGCTGGGACAAACGGCTTTACGTGCCTTCCGAAGCACGGAGGAGCTCGAGATTATAAGTTTTTGGTTACCCATCCGATGACCGGCCTTTGCGAAAGTTGCTTAACCTCAGCACTCGCAGACCGGGCGCGTTAACCACTGCGCCATCGAGCTCTTACGATAAAGATACGTGTGCTGGGAGGAAAATCCATGTTCTGGTGATGCGACAAAGAAATGATTCACCAAATTTTTTCGTTAGCGATGGAATAGTTGCCACAGTAAATAGGTGACACCGGAGACCAGCACTCCCGGTTCTGTGTAGGAAGGGAGAAGGATAAATAAGGGAAAAAGTAAAAGGAAAGATAAGAAAATTTTGATAGTAATTTTTTACTGCAACCAAAGTTTATCCAAGTTTTAGTATTATTTTTCTGGTGATACACGGTAAATGTCTATGTGCTGTTATTTATGAGGAAATGTTTGAGCCCAGCAGTGGGACGTCTTTTGACGATGATGATGATGATGATAGTGATGATGATGATGATGATGATGATGAAGATGGTGATTGTGGACAAGTAGTCTGTAATGAGATCAATGGTGACGAGTAATGTGATGGCAGTTACCGCTGTATAGATTTTAAGACAATGTTTATCGAACTTTATTAAAAAGTTGTACATATTGTGTTTTATACAAAGCCAATGAAATTAATTTAAAACAAATTAAAAGTAAAATACCAGGGTTACATAACCAGAACGAATATTCCGTTTGCATACATTTACCTAAATAAGTAGGTACTCCATAATTGTATTTCAAAACTTTATGAATGTAAATTTCGAACCAAGTTGTGTATAAAACACGGAATGAAAAACTCATCATGAATTAAAATGTTTTCGAAATATCGTGGTCACAATAACTTGGGAATGTTATCCGAGAATACAACTGGGAATACACCTTTCCGGTACTTTAAATGTAAAATTCTAAATGTTTATATAATTTTTAACGCAAATTTTGTTGCGAACAAATTACAAAAACACAAATGTTGAAAAAATTTCCACGAGCAGGATTTGAACCTGCACCCTTCTGTCATACCGGGTCAGGTGCTCTTCCAATTGAGCTATCGTGGTTCTAACCAGTCCGCCGAAATTATTCAACACTATTTACTTTTTACTTTGAAAGCCAAAGGCGCCCATTCAAAGTTAACTACTACCGTCATTAACATCCGATCATAATATTTTTACAAATACTAAAGATCAGTTAAGAAGTAGGCAAGCTATTTATAAATGTTTATATAATTTTTAACGCAAATTTTGTTGCGAACAAATTACAAAAACACAAATGTTGAAAAAATTTCCACGAGCAGGATTTGAACCTATATATATGTCAGAAGGGTGCAGGTTCAAATCCTGCTCGTGGAAATTTTTTCAACATTTGTGTTTTTGTAAAATTCTAATTTAATAACCTTAAAATAAAATAGTTTTGAGGTTATTTTAGGAAATACTTTGCAATGCAGAGTGCATAGTGCGAGTTTCATTCACTATTCGATTCGATCCTATAACGATAACAGAAGGCGCTACTTCAATGCCATACTAATTTTGGTTTTCGTAAACGTAATCGAATAAATAAGGACCACTTGAAATGCAAGGATCCGGCAAGAGACTCGACGAGGGCTCATCTTTCTACTTTTCTCTTTGCAGGTATATCTTTCAGATCATGATCTGAGGTATAATTATATTCATAAAATTCAATTGCCACGTGTAAGAGCATCACTTGAGAACGGCTCGACCAATTTGGCTGATTTATTTTTTGTTGTGATCATTATCGGGACAAGGTGCGTATAAAAAAAAATGAGCTGGTAACACCATCACGGGATACGATTGTTCACGCGGGTGACATCGCGGGCTTCTAGTTGTATATAAAGTATACTATGTACGAGTATACTAGTATAATGCTGTCCAATTCTAATCAAACCAAACTTTCATACTAAGTTGACATAAAGGTCCTTAAAATTATCAGATTACCAAAATTAATCAGCTTTTGGAGTTTCTCGCCGAACGCCCCTTTGACTGTAAGCAAAGCATTTCATCACGATATATGGAGATCCTTGTGTGGTGCCGGGGATAAAGAATTGCACCACCCCATCTCAAGCCGTGGGTGTCGTAAAAGGCGACTAAGGGACCATTCCAGAGGATGGGCAGCAGCATCTCTCTGAGGTTACTTTCAACCTACTGCGATCGCCAACCCGCCTGCCAAGCGTGGCGATTATGGCAAATACCCCCCATCTTGGGGGAGGCCTTTGTCCAGCAGTGGACGTCTTTTAGCTGAGATGATGATGATGATGATGATATGGAGATCATGGGTTTGATTCTCAGGTCGGGTTAAGTCTGTTTCGGATTTTTGATCTTTTTTATTATTATTTGGTACTGGTAAGCACTTAGCTTCCATTTTACCTGATGTTAAGTGATGATAAGGCCGATGGTGGAAGCGCTCTTCACCCGGAATCCTGAACTACTGAGTCTTCTTATATCTTATCTTATCTTATCTTAGTGGGGCCTGCTGAGGTTTCCCTCTGTCAGTAACACTTCGACCCATCGGGGTCTTTTGTGCAACCCCATCCTTTCACTCTTCCTCGTCTGTAAAGATAGATGCCATAAGTTCTTCTCTAGTATCTTATCTTTATTTCCCGGAACACAACAATGCTGCAAACATTGATGTTATGGCGAAATATTTAGATTAGACAGTGGTAGCTAGTCAGGCCGAAAAACAAACACTACCACCAACCGAGTACACAAACATTGTGATCCCGCTGGGATCAAACCCGGGACCACTGGGTTTGAGATTCGTGATCCTAACCACTAGACTACAGATACGGTTAAAATATTTTTCACGCCTTTCGGTTTAATACAGTATCAGTCCAAGTTATTTTTCTTTAAAACTACATTATCGTTTTTCTTGTTCATGAAATCATGAGGTACCGACTCCTGCTGCACAGTGCTATCGAAATCGAAATTGGCACCGCTTCCCGAACACCAATATAGTTTACAACCACTAGTGATTCGAGGGTCGCGAGTGCGGCAGGTCTGAGCCTTGGCGACGTTGCTATTATAACTTGAAATGTGACATTTGAAGTTTGCATTCTTGGCTTACTTACTACATCGCAAGGATAAAGTCACCGTTATCTCATCGCTTCTATAGTTTACTGGTTGAACCCACCGGTGTCAAACCTAGACAGGTAGGTACTAAGTTCGATTTCCAACACGCCCAGAGGCTCACGCCTTGGCGACTTAAGACATTTAACTAATGAGGACATCTTAATCGTCATTACTATAGATCCACCTCTAGAGCTCAATTCTCACTGAGGGGATGTTAAAAGGCTTGTTTGTACTAAGTCCGCCTGACTACCATCTATGTCCTACGATAGAAGCTACTTCATCGCCGTTCTTGGCAGTTGTCAGTCTAGCTAAATCATGTTTTAACAAAGCACAATGTATCGGAAGTTATTCCATACGTAACCACTGATTATGGGCATGCCACGTTGTGGACTCGTGGCGCGGTTTCTAATCATATAACCTTAGATAAATGATTGGTCTCGCGCGCTCGACTAGATACCGCGCTACCTAAATACAATAGCTCCGTGAATGTGACAACACAATATTGTAGTGTGTGTAAGAACGGTGTCCTTCTTATTTCTTGGAGTATTATTTGCAAACGCAAACTGGCATTTTACTTCGGTTTACGACCAAAATTTAACAAAACATTCGGTACGCGCACCTCACACACAGTTTGCAACGCGACTGACAGCAGGCGACTGACTCGGGTACGCCGACTTCGGCATAGTATCTTTTGCCGCATTTAACAAGTACGCCAGCGGTATCTATTCGAGCGCGCGAGACCAATCATTTATCTCATATAACTTAGAGCATTTCGCAAGATGGAGTCACGTCATCATTATAAAAGTAGGTTGGATAGCTACTAGCTGTTCTTAACAGTTGACAGTCTGTAGCTAAATCATGTTTTAACAAAGTACAATGTCTCGGAAGTTGTTACGTAGCCACGGATGATGTGTATCCCGTGGCGCGCCGCCAACACGCGCCGCACCATTGTCCGCCCGTCAACAGTAACTGAGTTATTTTCTATTTATTTCAAGCTTACGCCTTCGAAATAGATTGCGGGCCGTTGGTCTCCTCTTTACACTTTTTAATGAATGGAATCAGCTGGTAGTTAGCTAGGTATCCTATTTGGTAACACAGTTGGCGGTACTGTTGATGTAGCAGTTGAATTTTAGAACGGAAACACTATTCGTAAACCGTTCATTATATATTGGGTTGAGGCTTTAGTGATCGACAGGCGCCACTGATCAACATTTTTTTCCTTTAAGAGAAGCTTCGTTATGAAACTCGTTAAATGGTTACTAGACAACGGATAAACATACTTAAAGTACTTAAATACATACTTATTATACATAGAAAACACCCAGACCCGTGACAATTTAGAAAAACAACAATTTCTAAATTGACCCGACCGGGGATCGAACCCGGGACCTCAGAGATGGCGACAACATGAAAACGGGTGTACAAACCACTCGACTAAGGATGTCGTCGATAGGGGTCAGCAATTGAACTGTGGCTTTAGCGACAATTGAATAGAGACCAAACACTGACCGACATGCTTCCTAGCTATCAAACATTAAAATTATTATTTCTTGACGACGAAATCTGGTGTCGAAAACTGGGTAACTACTACTAACTAGTTTTTGTTTCAGATCTAAATGTTTTTTTATACGGTTCCACTATAGTTTTTTATTATACTACGGTCTCTGTATTGGATTCGAAACGTCAGGATAAAATAGGTGATTGATGTATTTTTGTAAAGTGCTTTTAACGCAGTGAGGCTGCAATGGACACTGACAGGTGACAGGTGCGGATTGATAAATCCTTTTTTTTTTCGTTGTGTCGTAATCAGTGATTGGAATATTAGTTATATTTATGACTAGCCGTCACCCGCCCGCTTCGCTGTGCGGAAATAATGTATCAATGAATGCTAATCAAAATAATTACTTATTAGGTGTACCAACATCATATATAGCCTGTCGTTTGCACAATTGCATATTCTTTCTACATACAAATTTTCATCAAGATCGGTCAAGCCGTTTTGAGTTATAAGGGGACATACAGACAGACAGACAGACAGACAGACAAAAAATTTTAAAATCGTAGAATTGTTGTCAGTTAGTCATAAAACGAATATTTATCCCAAAATTTGTCAGAAAAATTGCATGTACAGACAGAGCCTACAGATTTATATAGTAGTATAGATAGATTATGGTTATACCTATATAATTTTACGCAAAATTTGTAAACGTAACGTAAATATGTTTTACAGATATTAATAATCAGTAATACCTCCTCGATGCACTTGATAGACTGCAAAGGCGAGCGGTACGCATTATTGGAGATGCTGAGGCTACCGCCTCTCTTGAGGACCTCCAGCTGCGTAGAGACATTGCTTCTCTCAGTGTCTTCTACCGGAATCACTACGGAGAGTGTTCTTAAGAGATTTTGATCTAATCCCGCCCTCTCCTTTTCTTTCCCGGACTACACGTGCCGGTCTTAGAAACCACCATCATACTGTACAGACAATCAATACTCGTACCAAAAAAATTGGCAAGTCGTTCCTTTGTAAGACTATTCGGCTTTGGAATTCTTTGCCGGCGCATGTGTTTCCCAGTTCCTATAGTCCCGGGTCTTTTAAGCGGGGCGTGAAGCGGCATTTATGCAGGCCGTCATGAATGGGTGCGTTTGTTACCGTGCTTGTTCCACGCTGGGGAGCGTTTTCATTATTTTGGACTGCATCGGCTGCTTACCATCAGGCTGGATGTAGTCACTGTGACGTGCCAATATAAAAAAAGAGAAAAATTGTTCGTAACAAAATTGAATAAATCTTTTGAATCGTCCACAAACATCCGTATAGCTACAAAATTTCAATAAGCTACAAACATAATGACACTAAAAAATATATTTGTAACTCAATCTGCAAAAGATATGTTCGAATCGTCCATTCCATGTTATGATTTACGTAAGTAACACGAATAAAAACCCATTCGAGTTTGTTATTTTAAAAGCATGCCCAACGATAAAGCTAGTTGCGCCGCTCATACCTTTTGAAACACCGCCAAAATAACCGTTCCAGCTGAATGCCAAAAACAAATAAACAACATAACTCTGTATCGGCAGCGCACGCACTTTCGTCACTCGCAACTCGCAAAACCGACGGCTCCCGTATCGAGTGACGGGAATATTTCATTTAGAATAGAATAAATTTTTTTTTTTTTTTTTTTATTCAAAACCACTTAAAATAATGTAAATACATAGACAAAATACTTAGGACTAGTGGTGTTGAAACGGTCTCCACTCAGCATAGTGTCGAGATACCTGGTTGGCACCCCGACGCTGATCTTCCGTGGAAACCAGAAAAACAATAAGATAAATAAATAAATAAATAAAAGGAAGGTGACATCACTGCACGCCAGCACCATCAATCACATCAAATCAGATACATTGTTAAAGCTCTAGTTTAAATAAAATCGGAAATGCGAAACCTTGAAAATATTTTACTTATCATTAGAAGGCATCAATACTACCTATGGGGTTAACTTTTGGATATGTAAAAGATATTCCTTAAATTTACGTTTGAAAACTGGAACGCTACACGAACTTCTAATCGGTGGAGGAATGTTATTCCAACATTTCGTGGCCGCGTAGCGAAAGCTGCCACGAAATGCGGCTGTGCCAGTTTTGGGACACACTAGACGAGTAGCTTTTCTAAATGGTCGACATGAAAACTTAAGTTTTTTGTAGAGATATGACGGGGACTTATGTTTTATAACGCCAAACAAAAGACATGCAAAGTGAAGTGAGCGTCTTGTTTCCATTTTCATCAAATCATTTTGATTTAGGTATGGAGTGACGTGAGCCCTACGCGTTATAGGAAAGCAGTAACGAACGCAAGCATTCTGAACTCGCTGGATAAGTCGCTTAGTATTACCCAGCAAGCACTCACCTATTACAGTGTCAGCATAATTTAGCCTAGAAAGAATCAATGACTCGCACAAATAAACTCTAACATCAACATTCAAAAATTCACGAATCCTGTACAAGACTTTCAGCCTGTAAAAACAACCCCTAACAACTTCAACAACATGACTGTGAAACCTAAGCCTACCATCCATCAGGACACCCAAATTTCGAGCTTCATCTACTTTCTTAATAAATTTATCTTCAATTTTTATATTAGGACAAAAACTATTTATTCCATCTATTTGACATTTAGAACCTAGAATTAAATACTTTGACTTTAACGGATTGAGAACCAGATTATTAACATATGACCATTTAGATACGCGCTTCAAATCTTCATTTAGTTTACAAACAGCTTCAGGAGTATTTTTCGGCTGACAAGACGTGTAAATTTGGAGATCATCTGCATAAATATGAAAGTTACAGTTACGTATGCAGCCAACAATGTCTGCACAGTACAGCATAAACAGAACTGGTCCCAGTATGGACCCTTGTGGAACTCCGCGACCGATAAAGGCAGGATCAGACCGATTAACTATACCGTCGCCACTGCGGGTCTCAACCCGCTGGGATCGCCCACTGAGGTAGCTAGAGAACCATCTTAAAGAGGTACCATGTACACCATAAAAAGCAAGTTTGGACAGGAGCAAATCATGGTTGATGGTTTCGAAAGCCCGTGAAAAATCTAGTAGCGCTAGTATGGTTCCTTCTCGTTTATTGACTCCATTTAAAATGTCGTCCACAACATCCAGCAGAGCAGTTGCAGTGCTATGGCCTTCACGAAATCCAGACTGCTTTGTAGGCAAAACGTTGTTGTCTTTTAAAAAGTTAGTTAATTGCACGCATACCACTTTTTCTATTATTTTGGACATGAAAGGTAAAATGCTAATGGGCCTGAGATCTTTAAGTTCAACTGGATTGTTAGTTTTCGGAATAGGTAAAATTAAAGCTTCCTTCCACCTTTCAGGAAACATGCCCGTAGCAATAGACTGGTTAACGATCGAGGTAATAACTCTTAGTGTGCGTGGCAGCGTCAGGAGAATCATATCTTTAGAAATACCATCCGTACCCTGTGCGTTAGTTGTGATGTTCATAATAATTTTTGAGACTGTTTTCAGTTGTGTCTGTGTCTGTGTTTTGAATTTCATTTCATTTATTTATTCACCCTTTGTTACATAACGCAACCTAGGTAAGTCAAACATTTACAATAAATCTTCCTTAACATAATGTAAATTATCTACAATAACATCATTTAGCGATTCTTTTCATTTTGGAAAAATAATAATAATAATAAAAAAAAAAAATTAATTAAATTAAATTAAATTAAAATAAAATAAAATAAAAAACCTTTTCATATAAAAATAAAATCAAACTTTTCAAAATTCATTCTGTCAATTATAAAATAAAATAATAAATAATAAATTAATAAAAAAATAAAAAATAGAAAACAATTTTTCAAAATTCATTAGGTATGACAGTTCTAAAATTCTAAGATAAAATATATCTAATACAAAAATTATATTAAAATATCACAGAAACGAGCTCGCCATGAATTCTGATATACTATAAAATGGGTGTCTTTCCAGGAAATGCTTAATTTTATGCTTAAATTCTAAACGCAAATCGACTATAATATAACGATAGAATATCACGTGATTGAATAGCAGTCTCGAAGCGCGAGGGAATTAACGGCATCACACACTACTGCGTCACACTGCGTGTCCCCGTGCCCACTAGATTCTCCGAGGGGTTCGTATCGGATCGGGGAGCGGAATAACTCGAGGGCGCCTCTAAGGCCTCGGACCTCGGCTCGGGTTGACTGGGCTGTGGTGGTGGGGTACATGTTTTAACCGCCTCTGTGGTCTAGTGGCTAAGACCACCGGTTTATACCCAGGGGTCCCGGGTCCGATTCCCAGCGGGGGCGGGGGTACATGTTTGTGTACTCGGTTTGGTTGGTGGTAGGGCTTGTTAGTCCGCCTGGGTAGCTACCACAATCTTATCTAAATGTCGCCATAACATCAATGTTTGCAGCTTTGTTGTTTTCCGGCAGCTGAGATATGATAGCCAGTGCCTCACTAGTTAAGAGTGAAGTGCGCTTCCATCATTGGCCTTATTATCACTTTACATCAGGTGAGATCAAGGCACTGTGCTTACCCGTAAAATACTTATATAAAAAAATGTCTGTAAGTAACTGGTATAGAGCGCGTGTGAACCGGCTCGTTGTACCCTTGTTTTACGAGTACGGTGTCTTGGGCCTTAACTAGTGTGCATGTTTAGTGTATTCTGTAATGTTTAGTGGCATTTAGAGGATCGAGGGGGGGGGGGGCGACGATCGATCGGAGATGCTTGGAGCATCTAGTAGGGGGCGGGGACTCGCTTGTGTGATGGCATCCCCTCTAGAAGCCCTCTGAGAATTAGACAACTATTATTATATTAGCCCATTAGACAGGTTTAGGAACCACTTAACTTTTTCGCCGGCCGCAAAGAGTCCGGTTGACATAACGCTGTAAAATATAATCTATATAAATAACAAATAAAAACAAGAACGTACATATTTAATAAAGTTTTTTTTAGTAATAAAACACTTAAACTATGTTAGTAATTACATTGACACTTTTTGTGTCGTATCGGTGACGCTTTCAGGTTGTCTTCAGCTAAAACGTCTGTACACCACTCCCTTCGGCCACAAGTCTTCTCTCATAAAGGTGTCCCACTTAGTTGACGGGACCACAGCAAATGCTTTAATGCAAGGCGCTGTAAAGGCCACAGGAAGTCAACAGCTATCTCTTTGAGAAAAATGCTAGTATTTTGTCAGTAAAATTGACGACTCGCGTACCTATCACGTGTCCTGAATATCACGTGATAGTGTGGCAGTAGTTTTTTTTCGAACTGCCTGAGACTTGAGTCCTCTATCTAATTCAATAACGATTTCTCATAGTCCTTAGGTGAAAATCAGACTACTTACCGACACACTATTGAGATTAATTTTTATTCAAAAACTGGCTATCTCCTACTTACCGCCTTACCATCAACCAAACCGAATGTAGTAACATGTATCCTGGGAATCGAACTTGGGATCTTTGGGTCTGAAACCGGTGGTCAAACGAAACCAAACCAAAAATATTTAGTTATTTAGTTATTTTTTAGAAGCTCTTAGAAAACTCCGTGCAAATGTAATAAAGTAACAATAATTTTAAATCTTAGCTTCATAAAGTTTCTCTAAAACGTTTCGTGGTCGTAGTTAAATTTAATACAAGACCCACAACAGCGCTACAATTCATGTAAACCAGTACCTGCAGTGGGTAGATTTCCTTCCTTTAGGAAAGCGATAAAAGCATTTTTCTCTCATTTGTGTGGTTCGCCCGCTTTTGGGTGCAATGGAGGGTAAAATAGCTCGGCAAACGGTTATAGCACCTTGTTAGGGCTGTGGCAGACCTCCAACTATTGCAATCATGCATTATGGTTTCTCATGGTTCATGGAGGAGCTCGATGGCGCAGTGGTTAACGCGCCGGTCTGCGAGTGCTGAGGTTTAGCAACTTTCGCAAAAGCCGGCGGTCATCGGATGGGTGACCAAAAATTTATCACCTCGAGCTCCTCCGTGCTTCGGAAGGCACGTAAAACCGGCTGCATTAGTAGTCGTTAACAACCACCGCACCGCACTGGGCCCGCGTGGTGGTTTATGGCCCGTTCTCCCTATCCATCCGAAGGGAATGCTCGTGGCCCAGCAGCGGGGACATAAAATGAGCTTCTGATGATGTTGATGACGCGTATTTTATAATATTCGACATGTCGATTCCAACAGACTGTATTTTATAAATGTGATCCTGTCTATACAGGAAGCTAGTTCCTAAATTATCCTGGGAAAAATCTTTTCAACTGGCCGATTCCAAATGAAATATATAGAGATCTATAGAATTAGCAATTTTATTGAATTGTGTACGAATCGTGTCTAAGAATCAGTCGTTTGCAGGCATTGCCGAATACTCGGAAAACACGAGATTGTAGCTAAAATAATTGTTTTATTGTTCCTATTTTTGTTGTTCGCTAGATAATTCATTAGCAAACTTTAACGGTAAGCGAACACAGTGCAAAATGCAAACTATTCGATTACGTTAACGAAAACATATCTTTACGACATCCTTGAAACTTACCTCGTACTAAGTACTCTAGTAGTGCGAATTTAGTAGTTCTGCCGATGAGAATGCTGAGTACAAGCTCTATTCAAAAGAGGCGCTGTTTTAAAGGCATTAAATTATTATAATATAAATTCAAGGTATCTCGCAACAACTGCGCCCGGACTGGTTTGAGATGGTCTGAGACTTTATTTTATTTTTATATTAAAAAGAGGCCTTGAGGAAGGAGTTGGATCTTGAGGAGGGAGTAGGAATTGGGAGGGGGGAGGGGTGAGAGATGGGCCTCTGGTACTTTCACTCACCGGACGAAACACAACAACGAGTGCCGTTGTTTCACGCCGATATTCTGTGAGAGGGTGGCATTACGCTGGGCGAGCCGGCCCATTTAGTGCTGCAACGCAGCGGGGCTCTACCACTCAGATATGAGATATGTGCGTTCCTTGAGCGCAGTATGTATAAAGTATACCTTCTAGGGTTTCCATTTTTTGTGACTATAAGTACTTACGTAATCTGATGATTGACGGTTAATGTACAAACCAGAAATAGTAACCAATTTACTGTTAACCACAAGATGTCACTTCGTGGAACGGATCAAACATCGACGAGTGATCCGCTACAAATGATTGGAATACATTCACAATTGACGTGCTCTTTCAAACGACGCTCTTGTTTATGTAAAAAATAATGGGTCTATCAATGAAATTCCTCTTAAACTACCATGTGTACGATTTCGGCTGGACTTATAGAGAAATTGTGCGATTCCTCGATTCTAGTAAGTATTTGGATTGTGGGAAATAATTTTGTTTTTTTTCGATTACATATTTTAATCGCCTCCTTGGTCTAGTGGTAAGACTATCGATCTCAAACCAGAGGTCCCGGGTTCCACTCCCAGAGTGGGGGAACATGTTTGTACTCGGTTTGGCAGGTGGTTGGGCTTGTTTTAAGTCCACTAGGGTAGCTACCACCATCTTATCTGAATATGTCACCAACGTCAATGTTAGTAGCATCAGCTCCACTGCTCTCAGATGAGATGAAGAAAAGTGCTTAAACAATGTAAAATAATGAAAAAAAACCTATTTATCTATTATGCTAATATTATAAAGAGGAAACCTTTGTATTTTTATATGTATTGTATGTATGTTTGTGACGAATAAACTCAAAAACTACTGGACCGATTTAAAAAATTCTTTCACCATTAGAATGCTACATTAGCGCTGAGTAACATAGGCTATATTAAAAAAAAATTAAAAAAAGTCCATCCGTGCGAAGCAGGGACGGGCCGCTAGTCTTTAGTATAGAACATACTTACCTACATATACTCGTATATATACAAAGATCGGATCGGACTATCGGACATATCACTGTTTTTGATTGTTTACGATGCCATCTTACGACATCAATTGCCATAAATGTTTGAATATTTCTCCTAAATCGCCAATATGGAAACTGACCATTGCAAAAATAAATGCACGAGCAATTTTCTTGCTAGGACATTTAATTTTGCGGGCTGGGGCATGCATGCATGCTGCATATAAGCTTGATAAACGGATAAGTATACGTTATTAGCGCTACATGCACTGCTGTGTAGGCATGCCTCCAACAAGGTGGACGGACGATCTGGTGAAGGTCGCGGGTAGCCGCTGATGCGAGCAGCACAGAACCGGTCGTGGTGGAGATCCTTGAGGAAGGTCTATATCCAGCAATGCACGTCTTTTGGCTGATGATGTTGAGTTTTAATAACATTTTTGTATGTCAAAGAACACAAATGAATCACCATCAGGACATTCAGACAGATATATAGATAAACACTTTACTGCTCACACTTTATGCATACAGAAAACAACAAACAAAAAGATAGTTCAATTCAGATTCCTTTCTTATGAACTAACTAGCGGCCGCTCGCGGTTTCACTCGCGTGGTTCCCGTTCCCGTGGGGATATCGGGATAAAAAGTATTCTATGTGTTAATCCTAGTTATAAACTATCTGTATGCCAAATTTCATCCAAATCCATTCAGTAGTTTTTACGTGAAAGAGTAACAAACATCCATCCATACTTACAAACTTTCGCGTTTATAATATTTAGTAGGATAGGATAGGATGTTACTCAAACGCGTTAGATGCTACGCCAAAGTAGCTCCTCCAATGTATTATTGTCCTAAGCAATGAAGATGCAATGAAATAGTGTAAATAATATCTCTTCCAGCAATGTAGTTTTAACCAATTAACGCGCTTTGTTCATATTCATTCCAGCGTACACAACACTTAGTGCGCTCATTTCGAGTTTGCTTATCTATCACATTCCCCAACTATTTGTTCTTCGTCATCAGCCTAGGATGTAGTAACTATTAAGTAATCTGTGCTACAATGTGTTACTGATGGACTCAGAACTTCTCAAACCACCGACCATCGACCACCTGGCCCTATGCGGATTGGCGTATAAACAGTAACCGCAACCAACGGGTTAATGAAAAAGTGTTTATTTTTAGGGTTCCGAAAAGGAAAAAATGGAACCCTTATAGAATCACTTTGTTGTCTGTCTGTCCGTCTGTCCGTCTGTCCGTCTGTCCGTCTGTCCGTCTGTCCGTCTGTCCGTCTGTCCGTCTGTCCGTCTGTCCGTCTGTCCGTCTGTCCGTCTGTCCGTCTGTCCGTCTGTCCGTCTGTCCGTCTGTCCGTCTGTCTGTCTGTCTGCCTGTCAATACCCTTTTATCTCGGGAACGCGTGAAGGTATCGAGTTGAAATTAAAACCTCATATACTCAGGTCTGCGATCCCTTGAAGTTATAAAAAAATCAAACTTCTAAGTTAACGAAAAAAAAAAATACGGCTGTAAAAAACGTATATTTTGACACTCTCATGGGAATCAAAATTCATAGGGTACTTGCCGTTGACCTAGAACTATCAAAGGCAAGTAATATCGTCTTATACTACAAGTACAGGAAAAAATCTGAAAACTATACATATTTAATTAAATCACAAAAAAAAAGGGTCTGTATGCAAGGAACGGGGATCCAAATTTTTAAGTAAGTTAACCGTTTCATGTGGGGTATCGTAGGAAAGGGCTTCATTTGCACAGGCTTGAACAGATTTTTAATTATTTTTATGATGTAGTTTTCGATTTATGACGAAGAATGAAAATAGAAATACCTTGGAAACTGAACTTCGGGAAAAGTTCAAGACTCGATTCCTCAACTATACATAATAATAGGTACCCATAAATTAGTACGGAACCCTCGGTGGGCGAGTCCGACTCGCACTTGTCCGGTTTTTTATTATTATAATATCTCTCGCGAAAATTTTTTAAAGACTTTTTAGGAATTCTGGACATGTTCACAATTTTCCGGATGCATGGAAACCCTGACCTAACTATGATAAATATGCCTAGTTCCCCCACAGATTCAGTAGAGTCGTTGGTCAGCAGAGCTTCTTTGTAGAGTGGTTTCTGAATACAAAAGATCAATCAGTAGTTTTTCTCATATTTATACTACAGTTAAGTTTTTCTGGTACCAGGCTAGCATAAGTCGTAAATCGTCATAGAATGCAAGCTGCGCAGTAACGATCACAATTGACTGAATTTAAATAAAACAAAAAGAAATACGACTATTCTTATTTTAATATCACTACTAATTGTAACAATAGGCATGCATTTGTCGCAGTTACGATCAATTAGCTGGTTTTCAAATAATAAAAAACGTACTGATATATTTTTCACATGCACAGTTGGTTCTCTCAGTACCAGGCTAGCATAACTAGCAAGACGTCTTCAGCATGTAAAAAGTAAAAAGAAACACTCTACAGCTGGGTCTCTCGGTACCAGGCTAACATAACGCGCAAGGTGTCCTTGGAGGTGTTAGACCATGCATTGTGAGCAGTAACAATAAGATAACTGATGTTATACATTACATTACATTTTTCTCATATTTACTCTACAGTTGGATCTCTCGGTACCAGGCAAACATAACTCGCAAGGCGTCCTCGGAGGTGTTGGAGCATGCATTCTGCGCAGTGCAGACCGGTCCCGCCCGTCTGAGGACATTTTAATAGTGCATGACGGGAACTCAAGTTTCACTAGTCGGGTTATATTCGCGCTAACTGTGGAACTGATCTCTCGATTTGTTCTGCTTAAGTTGATCGGGGCCTAATCATTTGTTTTCTATTTAATTGTGTGGATCTAAATCCACTGTTAAAAAGGCCAGTAATCATCATCATCATCAGCCTATCCTATGCCACTGTTGGATATAGGCCTCTCCCAAGAATACCAAGAATCTCCCATCGAATTTGCCAACAATAATATTATATGTTAATGACGGTAGTTGTTGATATCGAATGGGCGCCTTTGGCTTTCAAAGAAAAAAGTAAATAGTGTTGAATAATTTCGGCGGGCTGGTTAGAACCACGATAGCTCAATTGGGAGAGCACCTGACCCGGTATGTCAGAAGGGTGCAAGTTCAAATCCTGCTCGTGGAAATTTTTTCAACATTTGTGTTTTTGTAATTTGTTCGCAACAAAATTGGCGTTAAAAATTATATAAACAAAACAAAAACATTTTAACAATAATATTCTCAAATCGCAATAAATGGCAGATTTTTATTAAACACAAAGTTATTGATCATCTTTAGCAGACAGATATATCGACAGCTCTAATTCAACAAAGTCACATAAAGTTTTAATATATGAAAACAGCTTTGTAACCAAACATTATTAGGTTCGGTCATCCATTTTGTTTAATTACTGTGTACGCTTTTAGTACAGAAACTATATTTATTTAATTCCGCAGCGAAGAAACGCTTGTTCTTCATCTAACTTGACGGCATAAGTGACAATAAAGACGGAAGTGCACTTTACTCGTAACTGAAGTAGAGAATAAGTTCCTACTTAGCATCCTTTTATAAGTTTAGAGCCCCTGAAGGCCTGAAGGCTACCTAATTTTATTTGTTACTATACTAATATTGTAAATGCGAAAGTTTGTGTGTATGTATGTGTGTATATTTGTTGTTTCTTCACGCTGCAACGGATGGATTTGGATGATATTCGGCATACAGATAGTTTATAACCTGAATTAAAACATAGGATATTTTTATCCCGATATTCCCACGGGAACGGGAACGCGGGTGAAACCGCGAGCGACCGCTAGTTTGTTATATATCTATACTATTATTGGAAAATTTTTAATATTTATTTCTCGTTAATTTATTATTTTTTATTTTTATGTAAATGTTTGCCATAGTTAATAAATAAGCTTCTCATATTTTTGCACTGTCTCAATATCACGAGAAAAGCAAATATTATCACCGCCTGTAGACATTTAATTAAGATGACAGCTTTTTTTAGTTTTTCTTGTAAGCTGAATGAAACCTTGAGTTATTTATTATCCTCCTTTATGTCGATTTTTTTTAAATGTCTACATTTATTTATAAATATCTTTGCCAATTAAATAAAGATAAATATTTAGATAGGTAGGTATACTCCTATTGAAATATTTCTATTGATACAAAGTTACGTGACGTGAGACGTAAGTAGCGTGAATGAGGAGCTCGATGGCGCAGTGGTTAACGCGCCCGGTCTGCGATTGCTAAGGTGAAGCAACTCTCGCAAAGACTATTCATTGGATGGGTGATTAAATATTTAGGCAAAACAAAAGTAACTAAAAATAATTACCTACTACAACAATATTTCTAAAATTTATAAAATACAGTGAAAAAATTAAACGCCCACCCGACCCAGCCAGGAATCGAACCTGGGTCTTCCGCAATCCAGGCAGCTGCACTAACCGCTATGCTACCGGGAAGGCTGACCTAAGCGCTGAATTTAGTCACTGCTTTTTAATTTTTGAGTGCTAATAGCGGCACAGTGCGTGGATTGCGTAAGACCCGGGTTCGATACCTGGCTGTGTCGGGTGGGCGTTTAATTTTACCACTATATTTTATAAATTTTATAAATATTTAATTAAGCTTCAGTGCAGCAATTAGCACTTGAAAATAAAAGTATGTAAATGCTCATACTCCTTACACAACCATCATTTCTTTTAAGAAAACCATAATAAATTCGTGCTCCAAAACCTTATATAACACGCTTAACATTAGCAAAACGTATGAAATGTTGCCATAATTTTTCCTCATTACCCCTTTGTATGCCACTTTGCCACATATCCCGGTTAAATTCGTCTGGCAACTTCTCGTACCGCACCTGCACCTGCAGGGAGCGTGGCAACTCGGAAGAACTTGGGAAATGAAAATATGGGGGATTACGTAGACAGGCTAGTCGGGAGCTGAAGATTTTTCAAAGTCGCGATTTGTTAACTCATCGCGTTATAGCGTAGGTTTATCCTACTAATATTATAAACGCGAAAGTTTGTAAGTATGGATGGATGTTTGTTACTCTTTCACGTAAAAACTACTGTGAATGGATTTGGATGAAATTCGGCATACAGATAGTTTAATAAATAAAAAAATTAAATTAACACAAAGAATACTTTTTATCCCGATATTCCCACGGGAACGGGAACCACGCGGGTGAAACCGCGAGTGGCAACTAGTACAATGATATGTGTCTACTTTATTAACGCCTCGGGAATATCGGTCCCGAGTTCAATTCCCAGGTCGGGCAATTTGTGTTCCGGATTCTTCGACGCATAGCCCGGGTTTGTGATCACCAACACGCATTCAGCAAGCGTGGTGATTAAGCCATTACCCATCAATTGTAGCGATGACTTGCAGCAGTGGGACAGTTAAAAGCATTTTACTTATTAAACCATTAGTTATTAAAATTAACAAGAAAAACTTAACCTCACTCTGTACTAACAAGCATGTAACTTCCAGGAATCGAACTCAGGTCTAGCCGCGTTGGTCAAGCTACCAGACCAGAAAGGCCGCTTGGCTTGCCAGGTACTCTTTTTATTGATTTCTCTATAATTGTTCGACCGTAGTCTTGTCCGCGATGATTACACTTTATAATTATACTAGTTGTCGCCTGCGACTTCGTTCGCAAATACTACACTATCCCACAGAAACCTGTTACCGGGATATAAAAATTCCCTATATCCTAGTCCGGGTCATGGTCTGTCTATATGCAAAGTTTCATCCAAATCCGTTCAGTCATTTTCACGTGATGCGCGGTCAAATAAACAGACAAAAATTCTAAAAACTGTTGAACGTGTTCTGTTATCGATTCTAAGTATCCCCAGCTAACTTTTTTTTGCATAAGAGCACAATACTCAGGACTCAGGCTGCCTCATACAAAAGGGGAAAGCTCCTTGAGGTAATATTATTATACTAAAATTATAAAAATATTGTGAATTTCCTTCGCTCCGTATGAGTGCAGTATTGAATACAAGAGGGTATTACAAAAGAACTAGAAATGTTATCGCGGCAGCAAACAAGAATGTATAGATGCAATTGATTATTTATTTCATAAGTACGAATGCGAGGAGTAAGTAATAATGTTAGAATCAGAATCAAATAAATGAATTCTTACAATTATGTATCGTGTATCTGGAATTTTAAAAGAAATGCGCGTTAGCCGTAAGCCTATGAGCTATCGAGTTTTAAGTTCTATGGCTTCTGCAAATTTGCTCATATTTAGGGACAAGAGTCTCGAGAGAAGTATAAATAATTGTGCCCTAAAAGGACAATTTAGACTCAGATTTAACACATGCCTCATTTGCAACAACACTGGCTGAGGCCTACACGGACCTAATATGATTAACTATTTTATGGTTTTTATTTTTATACTGTTTCGTAAATAGCATATAGTAGGTGTATATCATTTAGTAAATAGCATATGAATATCCCCCTGCTGGACATAGACCTCCATCATTTGATTCAAGTCATCACTACAATTGATAGGTAATGGTTTCATCACCCACGGTTCCCAAACGCGGGTTGGTGATCACAAACTCGGGCTATGCTTCGAAAAATACGAAACACACTTTGCCCGACCTGGGAATTGAACCCGAGACCTACGGGTATCAGGCCGAGCGATTTCCCACTCGGCCCTCGAGGCGTTCATTCTGCTTATACGTAATGTTAATAATGTCCTTTTTTATTTCTATCTTCATTTGGAACTAGCGACCGCTCGCGGTTTCACCCGCGTGGTTCCCGTTCCCGTGGAAATATCGGGATAAAAAGTAACCTATGTGTTAATCCAGGTTATAAACTATCTGTATGCCGAATTTCATACAAATCCATTCAGTAGTTTTTACGTGAAAGAGTAACAAACATCCATCCATACTTACAAATTTTCGCGTTTATAATATTAGTAGGATTTATGTGGTGCGGTTTATAAACGCTTTTCGCACTCTCTCTCCTTCAGAATGAGAGATCAGTAGGCTTAGCCAAAGTAACATTAATAAAACGATAGCGAAGTTCGAAAATAATAAAATGTATGGGATTGACATAAGCCGCGCTAAATCACGTGGTCAATCTTATGTCAATCCCATGCATTTTATTCTTTCGAACTTCGCTGTCGTTCTTCTAATGTTACTTTGGCTACCGCCACTGAATGGTTTATGGAGAATATTAAATACAGCTATATACAAATCCCAGGGAAGGCTTGCTGTTTTGAGCTCGGCCGTAGATTTATAGCTGCGGCGGCTACCTCAGTCTATGCCAGTAAAATACTTCCATACAACCTTTTTGGATACAAAGAGATTCACTTAGCGGTTGGCCATGTTATGTAAAATAGCCCATTTTGCCCTCCAAATGTTTCTTAAAATTTATATTTTAAGAACAATTTGGCAAACCTACTTATGTAGGTAAGTATAAATTTGCCGTCTTCGTCTGCTCGTCATCGGATGGGTGACCAAAATTTATCATTTCGAGCTCCTCCGTGCTTCGGAAGGCACGTAAAGCCATTGGTCCCGGCTGCATTAGCAGTCGTTAACAACCACCAACCCGCACTGGGCCCGCGTGGTGGTTTATGGCCCGATCTTCCTATCCAACATCCAACAACATTGGGGACATATAATGAGCTGATGATGATGATGATGATATGGTAAGGCTTGTTTTATCTACCTACCATCTTACCTTAATATGTGGCCTTAACACGAGTGTTGTAGCAGTTGTGCCCAACAGTTAGAGATAAGATAGCCAGTTCCTTTTTATATCATACGGATGAAGTGAGCTTCCCCCTCGTCAGCTTTATCGTAACTGTCGTAACTTATCATCAAGTGATTAGGGTCTATTGCGTACCCGTAGAGGAATAAAACCTGCGTAGCCAGTTCCTTAGTATACTTATAGCATACGGATGAAGTGAGCTTCCCCCTCGTCAGCTTTATCGTAACTGTCGTAACTTATCATCAAGTGATTAGGGTCTATTGCGTACCCGTAGAGGAATAAAACCTGCGTAGCCAGTTCCTTAGTATACTTATAGCATACGGATGAAGTGAGCTTCCCCCTCGTCAGCTTTATCGTAACTGTCGTAACTTATCATCAAGTGATTAGGGTCTATTGCGTACCCGTAGAGGAATAAAACCTGCGTAGCCAGTTCCTTAGTATACTTATAGCATACGGATGAAGTGAGCTTCCCCCTCGTCAGCTTTATCGTAACTGTCGTAACTTATCATCAAGTGATTAGGGTCTATTGCGTGCCCGTAGAGGAATAAAACCTGCGTAGCCCGGATTTACGATAATCAACCAGATTTGGCAAGCGTGTTGATTTAGCCGATACCCATAAACTGTAGATGTGACTATAATAAAGGTTAAAGTTCCTAAAAATTACCAGCCTAAAGGATAGAAGAGAACGGGGATGTATGATAGAAACCTTTAAAATGCTTACTGGTCACTATGGCATACAGAGATTTGAAGGGATGTTGACCAACACGAAAAATCCGCATTTCAGAGGACACAGTCGTACACTCACTAAAATAATTTCCCACAACAACCCACATAAGCACTTTTTGAGTAACAGAGTGGTTGATGCCTGGAATAAACTGCCCGAAGAAATTATAACAGCACAAAGTGTCAACCAGTTCAAGAATAGACTAGACCTATACTACAACAAAATGAAATAAGAAACAAATAATTTTAGTTTACATTGGATACAGGCAACTATCAGTTGTTCCAACTGCCTGCCTGAATTACCTATAATAATAATCATCATCATCATCATCATCTCAGCCAAAAGACGTCCACTGCTGGACAAAGGCCTCCCCCAAGAATGAGGGGAATTTGCCATAATCGCCACGCTTGGCAGGCGGGTTGGCGATCGCAGTAGGTGAAAGTAATCACAGAGAGATGCTGCTGCCCATCCTCTGGAATGGTCCCTTAGTCGCCTTCTACGACACCCACGGGGAGAGATGGGGTGGTGCAATTCTTTATGCCCGGCACCACACGGACAATAATAATATAATAATAATAATCATTATTATAATGATGGAAGCCTGTACTTAGCGGCGGGACTATGTAGGCTTTACTTTATATGTTATTCTTTTTAATTTAGTCATCATCATCATAATTTTTTTTATGTTCCCACTGCTGGGGCATGAGCCTTCCTAATGGATGGATAAGGAGAACGGGCCATAAACCACCATGCGGGCCCAGTGCAGATTGGTGGTTGTTAACGACTGCTATTGCAGCCGGGACCAGCAAGAAAAGTTGGCAACGCGTCTGCGATTCCTCTGGTTTTGCGGGTGTCTATGGGCGGTGGTGATTACCTACTCTCCATTCGGTGACCTGCCTGCTCGTTTACCTCCTTCTTTTATAAAAAAAAGACCAACGGCTTAACATGCTTTCCTAAGCGAGGAGGAGCTCGAGATGATAAAATTTCAGTCACCCATCCAATGACCGACCTTTGCAATAGTTGCTTAAAAGCGTTTACGCCGCACACTAGCGCCGCCAATGAAAAAAAAACATATCTAGTAATTAGAGATAGAAAATCAAATTATGCTCAACAAACTATCTGAATGAAGTAATTTAGCATTTTTCAATGGGCGCAAGAAACTCTACAGCTCTAATAGAAATAACGAAATTTACAAAAAAAAGTAGGTATGTCGTTACCAAATTATACAACACTAGCTGTGCTCGCGACTTCGTCCGCGTGGAATAGTGACTTTCGGCAGCATTTTTAATTTTTTAGACTCTTGTTCCCGTTTTTGCAACATTTTTCACTGATGCTTCGCTCCTATTGGTCGCAGCGTATAGTTAAATAACCTAAAACCCTTTCTCAATAAATGGACTATCGAACACAAAAAGAATTGTTTATTTATTTATTTATTGATTTACCAACATTTGTTTACACCAATTCATTTACACAAAAGAAATACATGCGCAAGTATTATTTCCAAGCGTAACAAACACTTATAGGTAAATACATCATTCGCAAATAACATGGACATAAAATTTATAACTAGCTTAGATAATACTAGCTGTGCTCGCGACTTCGTCCGCGTGGAATAGTGACTTTCGGCAGCATTTTTAATTTTTTAGGCTCTTTTCCCGTTTTTGCAACATTTTTCACTGATGCTTCGCTCCTATTGGTCGCAGCGTGATGTTATATAGCCTAAAGCTTTCCTCGATAAATGGACTATCCAACACAAAAAGAATTATTCAATTCGAACCAGTAGTTCCTGAGATTAGCGCGTTCAAACAAACAAACAAACAAACAAACTCTTTAGCTTTATAATATTAGTATAGAGTATAGATTAAGTAAAACATTTTGTAATGTCAGACCGAAGTCTGTTAGGTGAGACAGATAAAACATCAAGTCCAGCACTATCACTAAATTCATTTACCAACTTGCAAAGTCTTCAAATAGGAGAATTAGACCCAAATACGGTTTACGGAAAGGTGCACTAAAAAGGTTTATTTTATTTCTAGGGTATCTACCTGGAACCTGAGTTTAAACCTGACTAGTAATTGAAGACAATCAATTCTATTGTTGAACAGTTTGGAGACGAACATCAAATCTATAACAGTTCTACGTACTTCTAAGGAATTCATTTTAAAATAATCTAGCTGTTTTTTATAAGATGGCAGTATTTTCTTAGGGATATTTTCGGAATTGTTCAATTCGAACCTGTAGTTCCTGAGATTAGCGCGTTCAAACAAACAAACTATTCAGTTCAGCTTTATAATAATAATATAGATTCATTTAATACATTTACAATTAAAAACTTTCAAAAACTCGGAATTACAAGCAACCTTAACGCGGTTGCCAATGCCTCTCAAACTCCTCAGCATATTAACAATACCTTATTTTATTTATAAACCTCGAGTTTCCCTTTTAAAGTTGAAGAAGCGACACCTCACCGGTATAAAACAGATAGACTAGACTTTGGTTCAACGAAGATGAATCGGGAGTCTGTAGGGCTCCGATAACTTTGCTAGGAAGATTGATACGTTTAGTTAGGAGATAAATTTAGCTTAATACGGTTTAGGTCACGATCGTGAAAGCTAAGCAATCTTGTGATGCTGTCATTCAGATGGGTGACCAAAGTAAAAGCGGTTATGGCAAACAAGTGTTTTAGCTGGTAGAACCCCAACAACACAATGGGAGAGTCCTACATAACGAACACGTCTTTCATCTGCAGAAAGTATTACTAGAAAAAAAGTGGTGGGACTAAAATATTTAATTGAAGCAAAATGACGATGATGCTAGTGATGGCGATGATGATGATGATGATGATGATTACGATGATGATGAAAGAGAGACTATCGATGTGGTAGAGACATGGAGGAGAAGAGAAAAGTATTAGTAAATCAATCACGATCACATCTATAACATTTCACGTGAAGCACTGTATTGTGAGGAGCTCGTTGGCACAGCGGTTAACGCGCCTGGTCTGCGAGTGCTGAGGTTAAGCAACTTTACAACAACAAATGGCCGCAATGGCCGGTCATCGGATGGGTGACCAAAAATTTATCATCTCGAGCTCCTCCGTGCTTCGGAAGGCACGCAAAGCCGTTGGTCCCGGCTGCATTAGCAGTCGTTAACAACCACCAATCCGCACTGGGCCCGCGTGGTGGTTTATGGCCCGTTCTCCCTATCCATCCATAGGAAAGGCTCGTGCCCCAGCAGTGGAGACATAAAAATGAGCTGATGATGATGATGGTGACTGTGTTGTTGTTTTATCGTCTTTTCGGCCTACAATTTGCTACCTGGTTTTTAGCAATAAAGTCCACTATGAAAGGTTTAAAATCGCATAAATTCAATGCAACAAACTTTTTTTTAAACTTTCTTTCTTTTGACTAATTAGATCTCTGTATTTTCCTTAAGCATACAAAGTTTCATTAAAGTAGGCTTAGTAGTTTGATATAATTTGAACTTAGAAGTTTTTATAGGATACGGATATGTATAAATGACCGCTAAGTGAGGAAGTTTCTTGCTTTTCTATAATATCTTTGGGGGTAAAGAGCTTACAACTTCCCGAGGGCAAAGATCCAATTTAAAAAAAACCTTACCGGTAAGCTCTTGGCCTGTATCTCACCAGGTGTTAAGTGATGAAAAGGCTGAAGGTGTAGCGCAATTCAACCGGAAACTTCAACTCCTAAGGCACTGACTATATTATCTCTAGCAGCCTGAACACAACAAAGCTATTAACATTGATGTTATGGCTACACATTTAGAGAAGATGGTGGTAAATAATTAATAAATAAACTTTCCTACACTCACACCAATTATCTAGCCCAAGAGAAGCTTCGTTATGAACGTTAAATGACAACTAGACAACGGATAAACATACTTAAAATACATACTTATTATACATAGAAAACACCCAGACCCGAGACAATTTAGAAAAAAAATAATTCCTAAATTGATCCGACCGGGGATCGAACCCGGGACCTCAGAGACGGCGACACCATGAAAACCGATGTACAAACCACTCGACCAAGCAGGTCGCCAAAGGAGGTAGCTAGCCAGCTGGACAAACAAGCCCTACCATCAACCAAACCGAGTACACACACATGGCAATCGAACCCGGTTCTGGGTCTGTGATCAATGGCACCAAATAAGGAGACTGCGAAGGTAAACTTCATACAAACGAGCTTGAGCGACGCACACGAGTTGCTCAGGCGCGGTATGTATTGTAAAAAGCTTACAATTTTTGTCTATCTTTTTTTTCCTTTTGTTGATGGCTTCGTGCGATTAGCACATTTAGCCAGTGTCAAAATAATTTTTCTTACAAGTGATACATAAATAAACAATATTTCTTTCTTGTATGATGATGATGAATGATAATAGAAATGAGAAGTGAGAAATGATAAATACCCCCCAACCCCTCGAGTATCTCAGTAAAGATGTGGGGCTTTACTAAGTCCTCACGCGGACTTCTTGAGAGAATTTGAAAAGTGACGTTGCGCTGTTTTGTTTCATCTGCCAATACTCATGCACACTCACGTAAACTTAACGGTTAATATTTCACATTTATATTCGACATACTTAACACAAATTTTAGAAAATAAAACAAGATCGCAGACATGACTCTTCACTTTCTCGCCAAGAAGTCCCTGGGTCTTCCTTATTTTCAAAGTCAAAGTCAAAGTCAAATATTTTTTATTCAAATAAACTTTAGAAAAGTGCTCTTGAATCGTCCAAACATTTTTTTACCTACTACCCATTCAGGACGTCTATTTTTAGCTGTGGAGAAGAATAGGCGCAAGAAACTCCACAGCTTTAATATAAGTAACGACATTTACAAAATCATATGCCGTTACCAAGTCATACAAGTTTAAAAAACCTTAACAATTTTTTAAATTTGAAATACTTGTTGGAGTGATTGGAGCATTTTAAACCCATGCTGTTTTGTCTTCAATGTAATCAGACACTTTATAATAAGATTTTTTATAAAGCTTTTCTTAAATGGCGATTTAATATTTATTAATATGAAGTTTTTGGATATTACTTGGAACTTTATTGTAGAAACGTACACACAGGCCTCTAAATGAATTATTTACTTTGTGGAGAAGTATAAGGTACTGCTAGAACTGCCGTCTAGGTCGACAGAATTACCCCACAGATCAGCGTCAGCATCATTCAGCATCATTTTGTGTCTATGGTCTTAACCCCAGGACCACAGAGGCGGTCAATCTTCCGAATCCTACGCCGAATCTACGCCGAGTCCTATCATTTTCTAGCCAAAAAGGTAGGATACACAAGGTATTACATCGCTTCAGTGAGCAGGTTATGGCCCCGATGGGATGGTTTAAGTACACAGCTGCCCTAATAAAGGAACTAGGCCATGTTATTAACGACCAGTCATAAATATCACTGGGTATTTAGCACCGTGGTATGGTGTAGTCATTTGTTACATATTAGAACTGTTAATCGGCTATCGTTATTGTTGATCGCTTTAACAAAGTACGAAGTGAAATGGGCACGGAGCTTCTTGCATTTATTTTTTAATTTATTTTATCTGATGCTGCTGAGGATTCCATCTCGGAACCCATAATGGTTTACGCTTAAAGTGGCGTCGGGTCAGTAATGGCGAGTATACGCAAAATAGGTTATTTAAATGCTTTGTATAACCCCTTTTTGGGAAAAGGATGTGAGAGTATGTATGTATATGCATATGTATGTATGTATGATGCTGCGTCGTTTTCCAATATTATACATAGTCTATGTAATGGTTGTTTTTTCGGCAACAAAACTTTTCAAGCTCCATCAATTGTCTTCCTTCGCGTTAGGAATTCGATCAATAATTGTATTAATCGAAACGTGGAGTCGATTGCCGTGCTAGATATAAAAAATAAAAAAATATCCTGAGGTTTCAAAGCCTTTGTAAAGGACCAAAGACGATGGGTACTCTTATTACACTATAATATTATTTTATTTATATTTTATTATTGCGAAAGTTTGTGTGTATGTGTGTATATTTGTTGCTTCTTCACGCTGCAACGGATGGATGGATTAGGATGAAATTCTGCTTACAGATAGTTTATAACCTGGATTAACATATAGGATATAGTTTTTATCCCGATATTCCCACGGGAATAAAACTCATAGGCTATATTAAAAAAGTAATGTCCACCCGCGCGAAGCCGGGACGGGCCGCTACTATAGAAATAAAATTAAAAGTGAGTAAATTCATTATCCCCATCTCTTCCCGTGGGTGTCGTAAAAGCCGACTAAGGAACCATTCCATTCCAGAGGATGGGCAGCAGCATCTCTCTGAGGTTACCCTCAACCTACTGCGATCGCCAACCCGCCTGCCAAGCGTGGCGATTACGGCAAATACCCCTCATACCCTTTGTCCAGCAGTGGACGTCTTTGGCTGAGATGATGAGATGAAATTCATTAACACAAAAAGTATATTTCAATGTAGATTAGAATAGAATAGAATGAAAAAAGTATTTATTTACTAGCACTGTACACACACCATTCATAAACAAAATGAAATGTGTAGTGTTCGCACAAACTTAAACAATTAAAAGTACCATATTGTTTAGGTGTTCAAAATAAAATAAATAAATGAAATGAATTAATTTCAGATAACCAATGGCATGTAACCAACGCCTCGGTGACCGAGTGGCAGAGCGGTCGGCCTGATACCCGAAGGTCCCGGGTTCAATTCCCAGGCCGGGCAAAATGTGTTTCGGATCGGATCGGGCATACAAACGCTTTCGAGCTACGCTCACAGGCAACCTCTTACGGGCACGGAATCTCGCAACAGCAACGCTCTTATTGTTCCGAGCTGTTTTGAGATCCGTGTCTATTAAATAAAATAAAAAATAAATAAAATACATTTATTTCGACCACTTTGGATCATACAGGTAATTCATTATTCAAAAATATTAAAATACAAAATTACATTTAAATAAAATAATTAAATCACAATAAATAATTTAATTAAAAAACAAAATTAAAATCATATCCAAATCAAATTTAAATATATAAAACTATTGAGTTGGTCGAGCGCGGTATGTTTAGGCTTTCTCGCAACAGCAGCGCTCGGATTGTTCCGAGCTGTTTTGAGATCCATGTCTATTAAATAAAATAAAAATGAATAAAATACATTTATTTCGCCCACTTGGGATCATACAGGCAATTCATTATTCAAAAATATTAAAATACAAACTTAAATTTAAATAAAATAATCAAATCACAATTATAATTCAATTAAAAAACAAAATATATATATATATATATATATATATCAAATTTAAATATATAAAATATATAAAACTATTGAGTTGGTCGAGCGCGGTATGTTTAGGCTTAACTTCTGCGTCCTCCTTACTTTGTGATTAATATCATCAACGCACTTGCCAAATGCGGGTTGGTGATCACAAGCCCAGCTATGCATCCAAAAATGAGTGTTACTTACGTGTGTTGGAAAAAAGTGTTTTTCGGACAGTTTACTCGACCTGCAGGGCTAAGATGTACGCCGCGACATATGTCGTGGACGAGACGAGAAAATTTGTCGATGTCGATTCATTAGTCGTCGGGGAACGTCGCAACATAATTTGTCATCGCATTATCTCGTACAAAATACTGCCGCGCAATTTAAGAACGCAGTAAATAACATGTGAACAGTTTCGAGAAAATAGATCGTAAAGTCAGCACCTATCAAATATCACAATCATAAACACAGTAAGTGGTACTTACTGCGTTCATAATTGTGCGGCAGAATAGAGATATGTCTGTATGTTTATGGGTGTTACCATGGCAGCCCACCAAACTTAACTCGTTCTGTCAAATCGTGATTCGTAGTGATTGTTGTTGTTTTTGTCGACAGACTCTAACATGAGCGCCATAATTTTGTCGAATTCTGACACTTAAAATCGACATGTTTATCGCCATAATATCTCACTGAAGACTGTCCGCGACTTAAGTAAATTTTTATTTATTTTCATTTTCATCATGGCAGTGCCTTATTTTAATTTTTTAAAATGTATTTCTTTCTTTCTTTCTTTCTTTCTTTTTATTAATGGTATATCCTTATATTTTTGTTTGTATTTTTCTTACAACACCGGTGGATAATTAGTGCTTCGATTCCTGAATCGTCGCAGAATATATATAAAATAAGAATCTGTTGAGGGGAGCTCGATGGCGCAGTGGTTAACTCGCCCGGTCTGCGAGTGCTAAGGTTAAGCAACTTTCGCAAAGGCCGGTCATCGGATGGTTGACCAAAAATTTATCATCTCGAGCTCCTCCGTGCTTCGGAAGGCACGTTAAGCCGTTGGGCCCTAGCTGCATTAGCAGTCGTTTACAACCACCAATCCGCACTGGGCCCGCGTGGTGGTTTATGGCCCGTTCTCCCTATCCATTCATAGGGAAGGCTCGTGCCCCAGCAGTGGGGTCATAAATGAGTTGATGATGAAGAATCTGTTTAATCTTTGAGATTGAGAATATGTAGTGACCTTTACCTTACATTACACTTGTTACACATGTCGTAGGCGTTGTTGTATTCATATTTAATCTAAAACTCAATAGTTAATTTTTTTTTAAATTTTCAAAGTAACTGACAACAATCGGCATCAAATATACTAGTGATGGCAGCGTCCATAAAAAAAGGTTGCGTTCATAAAGAAAAGAACGAATGGAAAGCTATGGAAAGGAATGAAAACCGTTTTAATGGAGTAAAAAAATGGTAGTTTTCTCTAAACGGCAACATTGGTTTATCGGATCGACAAGCCAATGTCATGACGAGATATTTCTCTGTCGTGGTTGTACATGTTAGGGTAAACAACCGCTCGGCAATGATGGCGTTGTAAGTTTATTTATTTTTAGTATTTTTTTAAAATTAACATTACGAAATAGATCTCTTAGATAATCGGTTGTACCTAAGTTTATTTTTTATTCACCAATTATGTTTAACTTTTTCTGTATTGGCAGCACTGAACTCATGAATCCTAGGGGATTCGTGAGATAGCAAATAGCATTACGTTCCCGAACCTCGGAACAAACAACTAACAACTTTAATTGATATAACTTTTAAGTGGAAAGTTAACTTGGCACTTCCACGCGGTCAACACTCGCCACTCGCCGCGCTAGTTTCGGCAAGGATTGTTTTACTTTTTCCTATTGAACTTAAGTCTTAAATATTTTGAAGTGAACTTGATAAGAATACATACTACATACATACATATTATAATACATGTGTGTGTGTGTATATGTATGGATTTAGTGTATATATACATGTATGTATTGATAAATTTATGAATTTTATATTTTTTTTAAATATTATACTAGAATGTATCAACATATTTTTTTACGCCTGCTATTGATTATGTTAAGGGAAACCTGTAATTAGCTTTACCTATTATTGTTTAAGTACTATGTAAGAAAGTATTGTTTTGTTACGCAGTTGGTTTTCTTAATAAAGCAAAAAACAAAAAAGCCTTTGTAACAGAGCTAGCTTTTGGTTCGCCCACATCAAATTCTGTCACAAACACATTTACATAATTTTTAATTTATCTTTCTTTCCTCGCCTCCGTGACCGAGTGGTAAAGCTCTCGACCCGTCACCCGAAGGTCATCGGTTCAATTCCCAGGTCGGGAATTGTGTTTCGGATTTTTTAATGCATAGCCCGGGTTTGTGATCACCAACCCGCATTTGGCAAGCGTGGTGATTAAGCCATTACCCATCAAATGCAGCGATGACTTGATTTCAATGATGGAACAGTCCCAGCTGTGGAACAATGTGGAATTAGGGGAAATCATTACTAGCAGAGGGACGTTACACCTAGGTTACTCATTCAATAAAAAAAAAACAGATAAATAAAAAAATAAAATTCATTTAAAAATATGTCAGGGTTATTATGTTACGTATCCATTTAGTCTAGCAATTTTATGTCATGATTTTTAAAAACTAGCTGTTTTTTATTTATACTGGATTAAATTGGACTTGAGGAAAAAAATAAATATGTGCATGTCGTGGTAGGTATATACATTTCACTGAATTAAAAAAAGAGGTTTAAGCCGAGTGACAAAAATTAAATTGAACGAAAAAGCTAACACGACATTATTATGAAGTTTTTAAATTAATAAATAAATATTTTTAAGTTTTAAGTTTTCTATATTAATTTTTTTTTTAGATTACTAACATATAGCATTAAGGAACCTATTAACAATTTTGTATGGACTTTTAATCTGAAATAAAAGTTATATTAATACTATTTGCTAATTTTAAGTTTTATCAAACTAAATAAAAGGAACATAGAAATATCTTTAAAAGTAAAGTAAAGTAAACAGCCTATAACTGTCCCACTGCTGGGCAAAGGCCTCCATCATTGAAATCAAGTCATCGCTACAATTGATGGGTAATGGCTTAATCACCACGCTTGCCAAATGCGGGTTGGTGATCACAAACCCGGGCTATGCATCGAAAAGTCCGAAACGCATATTGCCCGACCTGGGAATTGAACCCGGGACCTTCGGGTATCGGGCCGAGCGCTTTTCCACTCGGCCACCGAGGCGTTAGAAAAAAATAAATATCATTATTGTACCAAAATTATTTTGTTTTTGTTAGTGAGCACCGTATTTATGTATTGACATAGTAAGTAGTTTAAAAGTGTGCTTTCAGCTGCACATACCCTTAGATCTAGATGTTTGCTATTGCATTAGAGAAGATATGCCCTTGAATATGCAGTCTTAGGTACAGATAACAGCAAAAGAAGATTAAAACCTAGTTTATTAAAAATTAAAACCACCATGTTTTTTAAATGGAACAAAACAGTACTAAGACTCTATACTAGCAAATGTTTACTAACTTTTGATAATACCTAATACTACCTACCTACCTACCTAACCTACCTAACCTACAATTTTTTTTTTTAAATTTTTTTATATGAATAAAAACAACACAAAAACAAATTGGTCAGTACAGCACAAAATTTTATATGACACAAGTCGGCTGAATGGTCTTTTTTTAATCTTTATTTTTAAGGGACTTTTGCCTTCCCATTACAGCTCAACATGCAAATTAGTGTATCATTAATAAAAACGAAACTACTCGCAATTAACTCAAACTTAAGCCCCTATTGTATCACATTTATGGTATTTTTTGACCAGAATTAATGATGGTCTGTCATATTAACGTTGCGTTGGCAGCCACATATCCCGTTATGATAAATGGCCGTTAGGGGGTTAGCTGATGATCGTTGTGTTACAAAACGTATTGCATCGCTCGTTTGGCGTATGATGTTTTACAAACGAATATACCGTTGATGCTTAAATACAGGGCTTTTGAAGAATATTACTGTTTAATTGTTTACCGGTGTAATATATTGCAAAATATAACATATTTGTATGTAGGGTGGCTTGGTCCGTTTGGGTTCGGACGCAAAGAATAGCACGAACCTATCTCTTCCCGTGGGTATCGTAAAAGACCATTAAGGGAGTTTAAGACCCCGTGCATATAAAGCACCCAAGGTCACCCGCGCGGTGGCGGGTGAACCACCACTAGAATTCTCAAGGAGGGTTGGTGTCAGGCGGGGGGCTGGCCGTAAATACCTTGCCAAAACCTTAGCAAAATTGAACGTGGAAGATACGGAAATTTTGCCCCCAAGTAACATGGGACCAGGGATGGAAGAAAAAAATGTAAGGTCATCAATTCGAGCGCCCATGTAAACCAACCACAATATTACACTCACACGCACTTTTACACATCGACACAACACAAACAGATCACACTTATTCTGTAAGTAATATTCGACAAAATTTCGTCTACTTACCTATTTTTTTCTTTTTAGATTACCTACCTGCGTTCATTAAGTTATGTCAACATATTTTAGTAGCATAATATGTTTCTATAATTGGCTTTTGTTTAAGTAACATCTTCTGTACCTTGTGTTTAGTTAAATGCTGTTGAAACATTGTTGAATCCTATTGATATTATAAACGCGAAAGTTTGTTTGGATGTTTGTTACTCTTTCACGTAAAAACTACTGAATGGATTTGAATGGAATTCGGCATACAGATAGTTTATAACCGGGAATAACACATAGGATACTTTTTATTCAGATATTCCCACGGGAACGGGAACCACGCGGGTGAAACCGCGAGCGGCTACTAATGTTTCTATAATTGGCTTATGTTTAAGTAACATCTTCTGTACCTTGTGTTTAGTTAAATGCTGTTGAAACATTGTTGAATAAATAAATAATTAAATAAATAAATGTAGACTGGCACTACTGTTCGACAAGAACCAGTGTCGACGTTTTATCCTTTAACCATTTAAAATAGGGGTCGCAACTGATTTGTTACTAGCGACAATTGAATAGACATCACCTGCCTTCTAGCTGTGATCCTTTAAAAATTCAATGAAAATCTGTTTTTTTAAATATTTTACGGGTAAGCACAGTGCCTTGATCTCACGTGATGTTAAATGATGATAAGGCCAATGATGGAAGCGCACTTCACCCGGGATCCTCACTAGTGTTGCACTGGCTATCTTATCTCTAGCTGCCGGAACACAACAATGCTACAAAAATTGATGTTATGGCGACATGTTTAGATAAGATGGTGGTAGCTAGCCAGGCGGACTAACAAGCCCTACCACCAACCAAACCGAGTACACAAACATGTATCCCCTGCTGGGAACCGCACCCGGGACCTCTGGGTCTAACCGGTGGTCTTAACCACTAGACCACAGAGGCGGTATTTTTTGGCAAAGCAAAAACTGTGTTGACAACGAATACGGGGCTTAAAGTGTCTAACGCTGATCGAAGTTCTTAACTTGATCTAATTGCTAAGACGAATGTCCTTTTAAGTGTCCTTTTAAGTGTCCTTTTATCTAAAATTATCCATTTTTAAGGAAAAGTATACCGAAGTGCCGACAAAAGTATTGCCATGTAAGTTTTGTCATTTAACAAATTTTTTATCGGGGTAAATTTTTTTCACTTATTATTTTTAAATAATTACGTAAATACAACTGAATCTCGATACATAATAACACCTTTACGGATCGGATTTACATTTTGTATAAATGTTCGCCGGTGGCACAGGTGACACAGATTTAATAATACTCAGTGCTCTACGTCCTTGTATAACGCAGTAGGTACCTACGTGCGTAAGCCCAGTCGTGTGTACAGCACCGCATCAAGCCGCACTGCACTTATGATCCCAAGAGGCTCTTGAGGGCGTTAGTGAGGTTCTAGGGTCGATGTGAAAGATATCGAGTAATCGCAAATACTTTAAAAAATATATGAAATTTTACTTCACGTGTAGAAGTGTAACGTGTGTCGGGTAACGGTTTAATTTGGAAGACCATCATATTTAGCCCAATTCAGTCCACTGCTGTACATTGGCCTCTCCAAATGCATGCCACTGATCCCGATCTTTGGCTATTTTCTTCCAACTACCACTGTAGCCACTTTGTGTGTATCGTTCTCCACACTCTTCACAGCGCCAGAGGCCGTCCTATACTTGGTTTGCATGTTTGTTTGCATTTGTCTGTAAGTACTTCTGCAGGTGCATTTTAGTTGTGCACCCAAATAGGTGTTTCAAATTATTTATTTTTTAATTTCGATATTACGATTTTTACCAATCTGTACTTTATAATTCCGTATAAACAAAATGTTGAACCACCATCTCAACAAAATCGAACGCTAAAACAATAATATTAACAGTATTGTTGCGTTCGGTCAAATATATGGTAGATAATAAAGGCATTGCACGGCGTGCACTTGGAGAGTGCACTTGGATGTTCAGCAGTGGACTAAAGTAGGCTGATGATGATGATGAAATAAGGCAGTTACTCAGTTAGGTTAAAAACGCGCAGTTCCATACAGTATCATATCGTACATACCACGCCGAGCCAGATGAATTTTCACTGGTTTCTTTACACAACTTGAGCAAAGCTATATTGTTTAATCGACATGTAAATTAGGACATCACTAAAATACATTACTTACCAGAATTCAATTTACTCGGACAGCGTTGATGGCGTATTAAACATCAAAGTGAAGAGTATGTATCGGTAGTGAAGTGTAGTAGAACTGATGAAACCATGAGGAATATCATAATCTTTCTATTATTTTTATTACCTATCTAAGTTTTAACTTTTATAGGTTTTATTAGTAGTTACGTAATAGTTACAAGATAATTTTTTATCTGGCAAAAATCAACCAGTCTCACAATTTTATTTGGAAATTTCATTTTATAGTTGTAAAATTTATACTTGAGATACCTCTGTGGTCTAACTCTAGTTATCTACCTCTAGTAAAACAAGTTAGAAAACGTTAAAATATGTTTATCTAATAAAGTTTTTTTATATTTATTTTTAGTTATTACACCACTGATTTCTGCGTATGCAATAGATCATAGAGTTTGCAAGCATTAATTTATACTGCATTTACTCATATACAATTTTGAACTTTCGTTCCATTACAAATAAGATATTTATTGGGGTTCAACGCAAGTAGTATCCACCAATCCGCACTGGGCATGGGTTGTGGTTTATGGCCCGTTCTTCCTATCCATCCATAGGAAAGGCTCATGCCCCAGCAGTGGGGACATAAGTGAGCTAGTGATGATGATGTGATGATGATGAGACATTCCTTTTAAAGTTCCCGACACTTTGGCTAGTATACCTGCACTATAAGCGTTTAAAAGCCCATTTAACATTTTACATGAACAGCTACCAAGTTTACTTTGGAAGAAAACTTGAATCTATTTTTTAGAAAGTGGGTACATAGTGTTCAACTTAAGAGCCGTGTGCAGTCTTTAATTTAATGCATCGCGAAAGTTTAATAACTAACTAACTAACTTATGTTTAAGAACGTTTACATAACGAATTTGTTGTTGCTATATATTCTTACTAATATTATAAATGCGAAAGTTTGTGTTTATGTTCGTATATTTGTTGCTTCTTCTCGCTGCAACGGATAGATGGATTTGGATGAAATCCGGCATACAGATAGTTTATAACCTGGAATAACACAGGATACTTTTTATCCAGATATTCCCACGGGAACGGGAACCACGTGGGTGAAACCCGAGCGGCCGCTAGTGGGTAAATATAGCTTTGTTAACAAATAAAGCCTTTATAATGTAGATAATATAAAAATCAATAATAACAGAAAAGAAACATAACTTATCTTACTACATTAAAGAAAAAATAAAGCAAAAGAAACATAACTTAATTAAAAACAAAATAAAAACTATAAATAAAAAATGTCCTCCAGCTGTAGGCTCATGGGAACAGTCCCAAGAAAGCTGGCAACATTACCTCTTTGGATAGCCAAGCTAATACGTTGGCAGAGGTAAGAGAGAGCTGCCAGCCTTCTTGTCACCGGAGACCTCAACAAGGCGAGCACTCAAGTCTTTAACAAGCTGCTTGGCCTCCGGCCATCCCATGGACCCAATGTCTCCACCGCAAACGGAACAAATAAATAATTTGCTATGTAGTAATGTATTTTTAAATAATAAACGATTGTACGTAGACAATCGCTAATGGTGAAAAAAAATTCTCGAGTGATATTTGTACTTGTTCCTTCTGGCAATCCCAATCAAGTGCCGTTCGTTCCAATTAAGCTATCGCTAACTGTATCCGACCCCTGTAAATTAATCAACACTATCTACTCGGTCGAGTCTGCCTGTCAAGCTTTTTCCGAAGAACTAACTACCCGATTGGTTAAAGATGGTTTTTATACTATAAGCTTGTAGTGTAGGAATTACCTGCCGCTAATTTATTGTAGGTATATGTATCATGTTTCGTCAAAAAAAGTATTTATTATTTATCGATCAATTACATTTATTATTGCTAATTAAAAACACACACACTATTAATTACACTTTAAAAAAGGATAAAAAGAGCGCTATCATTCTCCTCTAACTAATCCCTTAAATGTTTATATAATTTTTAACGCAAATTTTGTTGCGAACAAATTACAAAAACACAAATGTTGAAAAAATTTCCACGAGCAGGGTTTGAACCTGCACCCTTCTGACATACCGGGTCAGGTGCTCTTCCAGTTGAGCTATCGTGGTTCTAACCAGCCCGCCGAAATTATTCAACACTATTTACTTTTTTACTTTGAAAGCCAAAGGCGCCCATTCAATGTTAACAACTACCGTCATTAACATACGATCATAATATTTTTACAAATACTAAAGATCAGTTAAGAAGTAGGCAAGCTATTTATAAATGCTGCTGCTCGTGGAAATTTTTTCAACATTTGTGTTTTTGTAATCCCTTAAAATATAGTATAAAAGATTTTTATGTATTATAATAAAGTGCTAATAAATCTGCACTAAAAATCTGCTGGCTAGAAAGTGCCAGTTCTTATTCGCTGCACATATCAGCTGCTGTTCCATCAATCAATGCTTAAAAGCGATATCCTAGCAACTGGCCATAGTATAGATGAGCACAGTAAAGCAAGACCGGCTAATGAACACAGGCCGTCATAGGGTTTTCTTTGGAGAGAGTTTCATCGGGCTTTTTGTTTGGGGTCGGCAAGATTCTTAAGGGTTCCTCAAGCCACCGTGTGAAACGAAGCCTTCGGAGGTTTTCTAGAGGGAACGGCATCACGCACTAGTGCGTGTCCCCGTGCCCTACTAGATTCTCCGAGGGGTTCAGATCGGATCGGGATAATCATAGGTACTGTCATGAGCATTAACATGTAAACAATGTAACTCTTAACACAATGGAATAGGAGTCACATGTTAATGTTCGCGGCTGTGCACTTAAAGAAGCGTATCTATGACAATAAAATGAATTTAATTTAATTCAAAAATTATTTATTCAGTTTAGGCTACAAGTAGCTCTTGTGAATGTCACTATGCAATCGGTCCGTAAGTCTACTCTGGGCGGGAGATCTTGTACTGAGAAGAACCGGCAAGAAACTCAGCAAGTGTCCAGCTCTTATCTCCCTTACAGCGTCAAAAATATTGGAAAATGCCCTATCATAGCAGGACACTTTCCATTACAAAACACAAAAATATTCAAACATTAAAATTTAATATTTAAAAGATTTTAAATAAACTTTTTAACTATGGTAGATTGAACTTCTGAATCGTGTTAGAAAAAATGTTTGTTTGCATGTCACGTTTGTAGGTAACTCTGCCCATCGCGTCGTTTGATAAATAGAGAAAGATCATCGTAAATATGGGAAGAATCTCAGTTTCTTTCGTGTTATTTTATACCTTTTATAAATACACTATGTAGGTATTCAGTTCGAATCCTGTGATACAGACAGACACAAAATAAAAGTGCTGGAACATGAACCGTTATTATTTCTGAGTGGTCAGACGGAAATAGATTTTTCTGGCATGCTTTGGTGCATGCGCTACTCGTATTTTGAGCGCTTTTGATTCATTGTTTCAATTTAAAATTGTATCGTACATGTATAATGTTTATATTTAAATAAGGAAGGCCCTTAAAGGAACCCATATTGATTAACTGTGGGTTTTTTCTATGTGTGTCCGTTAATTCAAAATTCAATAATCAAAATCATTTATTCAGTGAGAGTGCGGCAACAGTGCCGTGACTGAATCGACGTACCGAACTGTACCTATCGGCTAGGGTTGAGTCACACATAGTTAATTAATTATTGTGTGAATTTGGGTGTCTTTTATATTGTAAACTTACCTTGTTATATCTATCGGCAAAGTAAAAAAGGACAAACTGGGATTATGGTTGTGTGTGTTGAGACATCCTCATACACAACAGGTTTTTTTTCCAGACATTTTCAATAGGCACCCACCTATAAGCAACAAAACCTGCAATCGCGACACCCAAACCAAGAAAAATACATGTATACTGATCGGCAGCGCTCAGTGACATACTTGTTATTCTCTGTTACTGCAGTAACATCGCTGCCCAATCCGCGTCTGCGGGGACAGCCCGCGTCATCGCGTACTCCTTTCCCGTGCTTTTTTCCGTGTGCTAATGTAGGTGAACTACGAGCTTGTATGCGTGCGTTTCGGAGCGCTTGTATGAAGTTGTCGCACTCTCGTTCACTCTGGTTTAGCCTACAAATTAGCACTCTTATGAATGTCACTGTACCATCGGTTCGTAAATCAACAAATTGCGGGAGACCTTGTACTGAGAAGAAGAAGAACCTTGTCCCTTACAGCGTCAAAATATTGGAAATGTCTTAGAAGGATTTTTTTTTTTTTTTTATATTAGAAGGAGGCAAACGAGCAGGCGGGTCACCTGATGGAAAGCAATCACCGCCGCCCATGGACACCCGTAAAACCAGAGGAATCACAGATGCGTTGCCGGCCTTAGACTCCACTTCCACTTTATTTTTTAAACTTACAAGTAAACTTATTTTACCTACGAATATTTTAAAAATAATAAGTAATTTATGTTTTACTCGCGGTTACACCCGCGTGGTTCCCGTTCCCGTGGGAATATCGGAATAAAAAGTATCCTATTTGTTAATCCAGGTTATAAACTATCTGTATGCCGAATTTCAACCAAATCCATTCAGTAGTTTTTACGTGAAACAATAACAAACATCTATCCATACTTACAAACTTTCGCGTTTATAATATTAGTAGGATGTTGTAACATCGTCGACGGCGACGACTGTCGATGATATAACCTGGACCATGGGCTGCACGTGGATAGACTAGCACGGGATCGAGACGAATGGCAAAGCGAAGAGGGGCCTATGCCCAGCAGTGGGTCGAGAGGGGTTGATGATGATGATGATGATGAATATCATAAGTAACATTTTGCTAGCGTATTATGTAAGGTAAACCGGGGTTACTCTTTGAATAAGATTACTAAAGACCACATTCTAAGGAAATTTTTCTTCCTAGATTTATATTTTTATTAAGTTTTGCAATGCATTTTCCCCTTAAGGCGACGCACCGCTAAACAATTAATCTAATACGTAGCGTTTGCGCCCTTTTGCAGGGTCCGTGGTCACAGGGAGACTGATGTGTTAGTCGTCTCATAATTAGTGCAATAATTATAAATATAACTAAAACAACAATATACAATCATTCGAGCTACATTAAAAGCAATCATTGAATCCAAATGTATTAAAGGCGACGCATTGGAAATTTACGTGGCGGGGATCTTGATTTTCCCCAACAATTACAAAACATACGAAAGTGATATTTGATGACATGATTTTTCATTTAATTCATTTTGCTAGTTGCAGAAACACGATTTGTCAAATTTTTTGACAGAGAAAAAAATATCAAAGTAACCTCTTTTAAAACATAGATTTGCATTTTACAGGCTAACCAGACCGATTTAAGCATATAAATTTTCTTAGTAGATTAGTCTTAACACACACTTAAATTTTTCTTATGGTACGACTATAAGAAAAACTGTTTTTTTCCTTCAAATTAAAACTACAAATTATTAAAAAAAAATGGACTAGCATATTGAAGTGTGTGTTAAGACTAATCTACTAAGAAAATTTAGGTGCTTAAATCGGTCTGGTTTGCCTGTAAAATGCAAATCTATGTTTTAAAAGAGGTTACCTTGATATTTTTTCTCTGCTATAAAAGTTGACAAATCGTGTTTCTGCAACTAGCAAAATGAAGTCAATTAAATGAAAAATCATGTCATCAAATATCACTTTCATATGTTTTGTAATTGTTGGGAAACATCAAGATCCCCGCCACGTAAATTTCCAATGCGTCGCCTCCTGTATAGTTACATATTTTTATAGATTTTTATAAAATAATAGTATTTTTGTTAGTCAAATTATTGTAGACGAAACAACATTACATAGACATGAGCTATCAATTATACTTACAAATAAATATATTTTGATAATCTTCTTTCTAAAAATGTTAGTCGGTGTTATTGCTTAATTTATTTTTGAAGTGAAAACTTCTTTAGCGGCGTTGTACACTTTTTTGTAATGAGTAAAAAATGTTAAATTCGCGTCAGGACACGTGGCCTGATCGAGAATTCGTAAGACGGATGACAGCCGGCGCGGCATAGGAGAGGAAGTATCCCCATCTCTACAGCGCGGCGAAAATGTATGCCTGCTGTTTCGTTTAGGCGGCGCAGGGCGCTTGCGCGAATGTTCGAGTGCTTTATAATGTAATATAAATTGTCATGTTTGTATACGATAGCACAATAAATAAATATTGTATTCTACTACATAAATGATAGTACTTTTATACTGATAATTGAAGCAATTCGTGCAAAATTATTCCCTAACCATTCCAAAATATTAAAAATGCACAACGTTAATATTCAAGTTTTCACTTCTGCCGGCACTCCCGGAGTGCAACCCGTCGTTTTTTTAACACTGTATTTGCTTTGTATGTGGATTTATTAAATTTTTTAGAGAAATAAAAGTCTTTGACTGCATAAGTTTAATAATGATCACGTGTAAATATTTATAATATATAGTGGGGTGAAAGCGTTCAGGCGTCTCTCTCTCTCTTACATAATAAGCCAAATTAAATGAAACCTTGTTATGCTTTTGAAAAATACAGAGATATAAATATTTAGTAGTAAATATTTTAACAAAACGTGAATTGAAATCGATTAAATTCAGCCTAAACGTTTAAGCATGGCTATTGAATATTGTTTTTCACGATTGATCGGTATTCGTTAATATTTTATACTGAGAACCATAAATGAACCACGTTTTATGTGATCCATATATTTTATACTAAGAACCATTAAACCATGTTTTCTGCAAACAAATATATTCTTTATCAGTTCTATTTTAAAGATCTAATTGGTATCCACCGCGTTGGTTCTTATCACTACTTACAACGAAAGCTTAGCTACATTTTCATAGTTTTACGACTGAAATAACAAATGCCACTATGCTGTACCTAGAAATTAGGGTACAAAATAAAAGATTTTACGAGAGCTCGCTGGCGTATTGGTTGTAACTTGCAATACCTTCTATAAATTCGGGAAATGCAACTTGCTGTTTGTTCAAGCGTATCTTCAAATGTGTTGAAGAATATTTTATGTTATGGCAATAAGGTCAAGTACTGCTAGCGACAAAAGTCACTAGTCACTTCTGTACTTTGTCATAGCTTGCTTTTATCTGCCTCTATGGTCTAGTGGCTAAGACCACCGGTTTAGACCCAGAGGTTCGGGTTCGATTCCCAGCGGGGGTACAAGTTTGTGTACTCGGTTTGGTCGGTGGTAAGGCTTGTTTGTCCGCCTGGCTAGCTACCACCATCTTATCTAAACATGTCGCCTTAGCATCAATGTATGTAGCATTGGTGTGTTCCGGCAGCTAGAGATAAGATAGCCAGTACCTCACTAGTTGAGGATCCCGGGTGAAGTGCGCTTCCATCATTGGCCTTATCATCACTTATCATCAGGTGAGATCAAGGCAACGTGCTTACCCGTTAATATATAAAAATAAGAGGTACTTAGTGTACGCTTCAAAGCCCGAGTGACAAAGCGCTCGGCATGATATCCAGAGGTCCTGGGTTTATTCCCAGGTCGAACAAAGTGTAACGGTTTTTTCCGAAAATATACAGCACAAGTTTACGACCACCGACTAGGGTTGCCAACCATACTTTAAAATAACGTATCCTACGTTATTTTCCATCCCCATACTTTATTCTTTTTAATAAAAATAAAGTATGGAAAACGCACGCATTAGTCGGAAATAAAGTATATTTCCGACTAATGCGTGCGTTTGAACGGAATATTCCTGTTGACTTAATTTCTGAACTACTGAATGATACTCAGACTTAGGTAAAGTGAAGCTTAAATAAATAAATTTGATTTACTTTAATTTCCTGAATAATAGTTGGGGTTTCTCTGGCGGATAGAATCCGCAACGAAGTTATTCGACAGAGAACTAAGGTTACCGACATAGCTCTCAGAATTGGCACCTTGAAGTGGAAGTGGGCCGGTCATGTCTGCAGCAGGACCGATGATCGTTGGAGCAGAAATGTCCTAGAGTGGAGACCGCGTTTAGGCAAACGCAGTGTAGGGCGCCCTGCTGCGCGGTGGACCGACAACTTAAAAAGGATGGCGAGTGGTGGATGGATGCGGACTACGCAGGACCGGGATGGTTGGCGCTTTTTAGAGGAGGCTTACGTTCAGCAGTGGACGGCAACAGGCTGAAGAGAGAGTTTTCAACCCGACTCATATTTGCCAACAATGGTGAATAAACCGGACTCGTCTATTGATTGACTTGATTTCAGTGATGGAGTCCTTTGCCCAACATTTTTTTATTATTATTTATTCGGTACACAAACAGAATACAACAAAGCGTGTTTAAAATGTCATTGGTACAGCATACTATAGAATATTATCTTCATCATCATCATCATCATCAGCTCATTTTATGTCCCTATAGGAGAACGGGCCATAAACCACCACGCGGGCCCAGTGCGGATTGGTGGTTGTTAACGACTGCTAACGCTTAACCTCAGAATAATAACTAAAGCTATAGAAACCGGACTAAAATAACAACACAAATTCATCAGTTCGCACTATTTTAACTAATGAGCCTAGGTGATGTATTGGAAAGAGATCGATTGTCCCTTTTCTTTCGTTATTTCGAAGGTGTTACCAAATTTTTGAAACAAACTGTCAGCTTTTAAATCAATGTATAGTCGACCATGAAATTGCTTTATCACTTTTGACAAAAACTTTCATTACAATCAAATTTCGCTAAGGCTCATTGTCAATAATGACAACGTATATGTCACTTGGTATTTTAAACAAATATAGAACTTGTTGTTAATATAAGCAAACAAAATTCACTTCTAAGGTGGTAAAGCAATTTCATTGTCGACTATATTTCTGATTTTGGCCGGGCAAAAGGACTCGAGATTTCGTTTTTCTGATGACCGAATGACATAACAATACAAAAAAACTAAGTGTCAACCATTTGTCGCACTCCAACCTCCTTTTCTAGCCATAAGATAGAACGGAACTAAACATAATTGCACGTTTTTTATTTTAACCATCCTTCTATAGCTTTAGTTATTGTTCTGAGCGCTTAACGTAATGCACTCGCAAAATGTTGTCACAACATAATAAAAGGATATCGTTTCATTTAGAAAATGAAGAATTCATTTAGAAAACGGCTCATCTCCAACGGCTGGAATTCTATTGTTTGACTTGTACAAATTGTTTAATTTCCACGAGCACATGGGTGCTGTCCTCATTTACATAGGAGCTCATCACATCATGGCCTCCATTTCAATTGGGTGGGGTCCCACTGAAATTTTGTTTTAATGTTTGCCTTTTTTTGCAGTTTAACGCCCGGAATAGGGACTCGATGGTGAGTGGTTAACGCGCCCGGTCTGTGAGTGCTGAGGTTATGCAAATTTTGCAAAGGCTGGTCATCGGATGTGTGACCAAAAATTTATCATCTCGAGCTCCTCCGTGCTTCGGAAGGCACATTAAGCCGCTGGTCCCGGCTGCATTAGCAGTCGTTAACAACTACCAATCTGCACTGTGCCCGCGTGGTGGTTTATGACCCGTTGTTCCTATCCATCCCTAGGGAAAGTTTGTGCCCCAGTAGTGGGGACATAAAAATGACCAAATGATTATGAATAGGGACAAGTGGAGAAGTTCATTTCCGAGTTCCTTCGTTCAAGAATCTTTTAGATGATGTTTTCGGTTGCGGGGCTAAGGATGTATATAATTAATCGGAGAAATTGTAGAAAAAAATTGGACATTTTCGTTAATAAAATCAAGTTCGTGCACAATACTTTGTGCTGTACTAAGACGTACTTAACACAGATTTTAATACAACATTTTATCTGTATACATTTTATAAAGCATCTCAGTTTACTACTTAGTACTTACAATAATTATTAAAGATACTAATCCACAAAGTTTAAACTGTGACTGTCATCTCTTTTTTATTTCTTTTTTTTTGTTTCTGTCTCTTTTGTTTGTTTGTTTGTAATGTACGTTGTCTAAATAATATTGTTCTACACCGCGCACCGGGCACGGCGCCAGGCTCCGCCAGAATACCAGCGTTGTTGCGACATGCTTCGTTCGCAACAACACAAGCTGAGGCGGGGTCCTGATTGACCTTTTGTTTGTTTTTATTGTTATGTTTTATGTATATAACTGTGTGGTCAATAAATGTTTCTCTCTCTCTCTCTCTCACACTCTCTCTCTCATTCATCATCATCATCATCAGCTCATTTTATGTCCCCACTGCTGAGGCACGAGCCTTCCCTATGGATGGATAGGGAGAACGGGCCATTAACCACCACGTGGGCCCAGTACGGATTGGTGGCTGTTAACGACTGCTAATGCGGCCGGGACCAACGGCTTTACGTGCCTTCCGACGCACGGAGAAGCTCGAGATGATACATTTTTGGTCACCCATCCGATGACCGGCCTTTGCGAAAGTTGCTTAACCTCAGCACTCGCAGACCGGGCGCGTTAACCGCTGCGCCATCGAACTCTTCATTATTTTGTGCGAATGCCACATCAATATATTGATAACCCTTCGTTATTAATATATGGCTGTTGCATTCGCGATAGAGACAAATGTACGAAATTTTTGATTCACAGCGTCCGTATTCAGTCGCACCGACTAGTATTTAGTATCTCTTCCACCGCACAGTGTTTTTATATAAAAAGAAAGAAAGACCTTTATCGAGAGGTGTTGACACTTTGCAAATGGTAGTTTAGTATGTAATAATAAAAATAAACATTTAAAAAAAACAATTTAATGCTGATATTAACAAATAAAAAAGCAATCATTGAAATTAAAGCACTTTTACGGATCTACTCGCGTTTATTTTGTACATTTAGTTTTATATAATATTTATCTTGTCGTTTCGAACCCTTTGCAGGGTCCGTGGTCACAGGAAGACTGATGTGTTAGTCGTCTCATAATTAGTTCAATAATTATAAATATAACTAAAACAACAATATACAATCATTCGAGCTACATTAAAAGCAATCCTTGAATCCAAATGTATTAAAGGCGACGCATTGGAAATTTACGTGGCGGGGATCTTGATTTTCCCCAACAATTACAAAACATACGAAAGTGATATTTGATGACATGATTTTTCATTTAGTTCATTTTGCTAGTTGCAGAAACACGATTTGTCAACTTTTATAACAGAGAAAAAAATATCAAAGTAACCTCTTTTAAAACATAGGTTTGCATTTTACAGGCAAACCAGACCGATTTAAGCATATAAATTTTCTTAGTAGATTAGTCTTAACAAACACTTCACACACACATATGCTAGTTCATTTTTTTTAAATAATTTGTAGTTTTAATTTGAAGAAAAAAAACAGTTTTTCTTATAGTACTGGGCGCAAATGCTCCGTATTAGATTAATTGTTTAGCGATGCGTCGCCTTAAAATATCATGAATATAGCACATAAAAAAACGCTCGCAGAGCGACCACAACTCATAATAATGCTTCAATAGCAGCACAGCCTTGACTGCCCTCGGTGTGTGTGACTTTACTGCCGGCGTAATGACCGCAGTAAAATTGCGACTGGATGCATCCTTAGTGGGCATAACTTGCATAATGCGTTTTCTAGCTTCCTACTACATGCCACAAGTGCGAAACTAAAAAAAAAGAATTTAAGAATTGTAATGAGGTCTTGTGGGCAATGTGCAACTCGCATAATGCGTTTTCTCTTCCCACATGCCGCAAGTGAGGAATGAAAAATAGTTTAAGGATTGTGAAGAGGACTTGTGGGCATATTGTGCTATGTATAATGATTATTACAGTAACAACTCTTAATTACATTAAAAATATTTCATTGTAAGTTAAGTTACAGCTCTCAGCGGCGGTATTTCCGGACCCATACGACTTAGGGATCTTCAAGAAACGAGCCTATTCCTTCCTTAAAGGCCGGCAACGCATCTGTGATTCCTTTGGTTTTGTGTCCATGAGCGGCGGTGATTGCTTCCCATCAGGTGACCTGCCTGCTCGTTTGCCTCCTAATATAAAAAAAATGTTAATAGAATAATGAACTGTGTTATGTCTATAAATACCTTATATGTACATAAATTTATATTGTATAATAATATTTTAATCAAGAAATAATTACAACTAAACTATAGGGGACGGTAAAAACAGAGCTCATCATTTAGATTTGTAAATTACACTGACTTTATTAGCATTTGTTTTAAAAATAATAATTATAGTTAAAATATAAAAAAGCGGCCAAGTGCGAGTCGGACTCGCCCATGAAGGGTTCCGTAGCAGCAAGTAACACAATATAAAAGTTCTTGTAGTTCGTTTATGTTTATGAAATTAAATGGTTTTTTTTTATATATTTGAGTTGATTGAATGAAAGGTAAATTGCGGTTTACGATTTATTATGACGTATTAAAAAAAACTAATTACTAGATCTCGTTCAAACCAATTTTTGGTAGAAGTTTGCATGGTAATATGTACATCATATATAGTAATAGTAATAATTCTTTATTGCTTACACATGTGGTACATAAGAGGTGTTAAAAAAAATAGGTAAAGATCAACACATGAACCCTGCAAGGGTATAACAACTTAGATATATAATATACAGTTAAACAAAGTAAAAATTAAAATTTCTTATTTAGGTATTACTTATGACACGTTAGTATAATATAATATATTTATAATATAATATATAATATATTTTTTAGTTTTATCATTCTCTTATTTTAGAAGTTACAGGGGGGGGGACGACACACATTTTACCACTTTGGAAGTGTCTCTCGCGCAAACTATTCAGTTTAGAAAAAAATAATATTAGAAACCTCAATATCATTTTTGAAGACCTATCCATAGATACCCCACACGTATGGGTTTGATGAAAAAAAATTTTGAGTTTCAGTTCTAAGTATGGGGAACCCCTAAAATTTATTGTTTTTTTCTTTTTTTGTGTGAAAATCTTAATGCGGTTCACAGAATACATCTACTTACCAAGTTTCAACAGTATAGTTCTTATAGTTTCGGAAAAAAGTGGCTGTGACATACGGACGGACAGACAGACAGAATGACAAATCCATAAGGGTTCCGTTTTTTGCCATTTGGCCACGGAACCCTAAAAAACCAAAAAGATTGGTAGGTAGGTGTAGGTCGCCAACATTAAAGCTAATTCCTGATCCGGCTTGATTTCTTTGCTCCTAAATGTAGTTATGGAACACTACACAACTACACTACAGACTACAGATATCGAATTCAGACTTGTCTCACTTGACTTGACTCACCACCACTTGTTAGGTATAAATATTCCTTAGCAATTTTATTATGAACATATTTATTATGTCTCGCCATTTTTCTACGTAGAGGAAACAGATCACTTACTTATATGAAATACTTCTCTCGGTTTCTCTCAGCTTGCACGTTTACTCAACTGTTCTAGCGAAACATTTATCCTTTCGTGTTTAGTGAAGATAGGTATCTATCATTTTTCTAGAGCATTAGGTATAGGCATTAGGTAGGCATTAGGTAGGTAGGCTTTAGATATACAATGTTATTTTTAGTTTATACGAAACCTGAAACTGTTCAGAATCAGTATTAGAATCGATTTCAATATTTTTTATACCATGTTACATTTTGACCAAATAATAATAATTTACAAAATCTCAAATAAATTATACCCTACTAAAACCACACAACGGGGCAGCACAAAAATCTTGTAACTTTGTGAGTTTTCAAGATATTATTTAATTTTTTTTTGTACTGATTCTTTAAATGAAAATATTTGACCCGTGTTTCGGTTTTTGTATAAACTAAAAATATGGTTGTTTAAACTAATAAATAACTTTTACTTTTACTTTTACATTAAAAATTCAAAAAAGGCTTTGGCTGTGTCCCTTTGTTTTTTTTTCATAATTTAATTATTAAAAAAGATATGAACTTTTAAAAACTTTAAAAATTGGCCAGATTTTCCGATGTGTTTCCCAAATTTGACGAGATTATATAAAAAAGAAGCAAAACATAGGGACACAGCCAAAGCCTTTCTTTAATTTTTAATAAAAAAGTAATTAAAACGGTCCAGTTTTGGAGGAGAAATCAGGGGATTACGAAACGTTGATTTTGTCTACATTTCATACATATTTTTCAATTCTGTCGACCTTAGAATTTCCTCTTAAGGGGTTGGGGGTAAATCATTAATCACTACTCATTACTATTCTCATTCATAATCATCGAACAGATAGGAAATATTGTGTGCTAACCGCACGAAGCCTAAAAAGGAAGGAAAGGAAAACTAAAGGAAAAAAGGCGATCGCTACAATTCACCAATCGAAATACCATTCCAAATGCGGTTTGGTTAATCACAAAACCCAGGCTATACCCATGAAAGCAGTTCAAGCTGAAACGACCAACGAAGTTTAGCCATGTACGCGTACCCCCAACCTCGTACGCCATCGGAGCAACCACGACCACTCCGTCAAGAGTGTACGAATGAGAAGAAGAGGCTATGCACCGAATTGTCCGACTCGACGTGGGAATTGAATCTAGGACCTTCTGGTATCGGGCCGAACGCTTTGCCTTCCAACTGTGGACTACCGGGCGTTAGATGTTCATCATAATTGCGTTGGTTTCGCTGTCAACATCTTTAACCGCTAGAACAAAGCGGTCGTCTCTATTAGTTACTAAAACGTATGACATAGATTTCCCAGTTCGTTGATCACGGCGAATAATTAATTGACCACATCTGACCTTGCGCCGATTGCTTCCGACCGAAGGTTTACTATACAAAGCGGTGTTTAGTTCATTCAAAACCGCGATTTTGAAAAAAAAGTTACCACGCGAGCAATTAAAAGTTAACATTTTAATTAAGAAATTCAAAAAAGTATGACAGTGAATGCGATCGCGCTTTTGCATTACCGCATGCCAGTGCCGCCATTGTAAGTGGCGTGTCTCGTTCAATATTTTATACTTCTTTACTTCGATTAATCCCATAGTCCTAAAAATTAAACCACAAAAACTCATTTGTGTTATAAATATCTGACAATCTTAATTGGCCTTTATGTTCGAGATTTAAGGTTCATAATAAGTAATTAATGCTGTAAAACATTTTTTAGATTACAAAAAATATATTTAGGCGGACGAGTATAGCGAGCAAGCGTGGCCATTTTCGTTATGCATTTTTGTTCCGGTTCCTTAATCAAGTACAGTCAACAGCAAAAGTAGATAATGTTTACTAGATTCAAAATTAAGTTTCGACAGTGTAAGTCGGTATTTTCTATATAGCTACAGTCTAAATCTGCAGGTACACACGGCGGCAGATCAACCTACTCAAAACTGTCAAATTTCTACAATCAATTTTGAATTTTATTGTTTGGTTATAAGGATCAATATTCATTGGAGAAATTTGACAGATTTGGGTAGGTTGATCCGCCGCCGACTGTACTAGTAGACACTCGAAGGTTTTTCGATTTGCGTTTAAAAGGTTTTGATTTTCATCATCATCAGCCATATGACGCCCACAGCTGGGCATAGGCCTTCCCCAAGGATTTAATATTATGAAATTTGACCAATCATCAGTTACCTTTGCTGTTGATTGTACTACTCGTATTATTAATCGAAGCTTTTTTTACATTCGCGGTATTGAATGCCGAGACGATGAGCCTATTCGCTGCCACGTCGCGATGATTCCTTCCATGCCACTTCGCCTGCCACCCGTCCTCGAAAGCCTCACGTCTCTGTCGACACCTATTAACTGCTCAGTGCACCTGTTCTGATTCAGTGGAGTATTTCAGATGTACAGACGACCTATCCAAATATGACGAATTCCCTCAATAGACTTTGCACTTTATGTCAATGGCATATGGTTGAACATTATTAACAGTTTTGGATAGATATTTATAAGATTTATAAAAACAGTGAAAAAATTAAACGTCTACCCGACCCAGCCAGGAATCAAACCTGGGTCTTCCGCAATCCGGGCGGCTGCACTGACCGCTATGCTACCGGAAAGGCGTTTAATTTTTTCACTGTAGTGTAGGAACATACTAAGCTGAAATTACGCGACTGAAGTTCGGCATGATTACGCCTGCAATGCTATTTGAATTACTGACGACACATAATACCGAAATTAGATAGATAGATAGAGAGATAGATAAACACTTTATTGCTTACACAAATATACACAAAACAAATAACAGGAAATTTTAAAATAATAGTAGACAAAGGCGGTCTTATTGCTTAAAGCGATCTCTTCCAGACAACCTTTACAAAAATTACTTCCAGACAAAAATTACGTTGCGTTATAGCGTACGCCTTTAACCTCTGAGGCCGAAAACGCCGAACTTCAGTCGCGTAATTTCGGCATAGTATGTTCCTATACTAAGTATATTATAAATTTTATAAATATTTAATTTAGCTTCAGTGCAGCAATTAGCACTTGAAAATAAAAAAAGTAAAAATTTAGTTTTGGATAGGTTGATGTGCAGGCGTACTCATACTCATACTCATACTCATATGCATACTCTCGCGTACTTCTCCCATAAAAGGGTTGACAGATCATCGAACCAATTTTGAGTATACTTGCCTTTAATGCGCCGACGCCACATTTGGTATAAACAAGGGTTCCATGGTGGAATAGACAATGTCAGTGATGGGTTGCCAGCCGACCGCATGATGTGCGAGTATCTAGAATCAAAGAAGAAAGATGCCTGAGATACGGGTTAACTAGTTTACTTGGTTTAGGTATCACTTCGGATATTTTGCACTACTAACCTTAATTTTAAAACTTTACAATAGATAGATAGATAGACGAATAATACTTTTATTGCAACACTATAAAACATAAACATGAACAAAAGAAAAAAAAATACAAAGTTACAATTTGGCAGTCTTATCACTTTCAAGCGATTTCTTCCAGACAACCAGTCGGATGGAGAGAGCTAATAAACTTTAAGACCAGAGGTGAAACTATGAAAACATACTAAAATAATGTGTATTTTATAAATGAAGCAAAATAATAATAATAAAATCAAATTATGCTCAACAAACTATTTGAATGAAGTAATTTTGCATTTTTACGTCACCTAATGAACACCTCACATGTTAAGGTTTAGTTAAATAAGACGTTACGGCCACTTTTAACTATAACGCCATATTTAACTGAACCATAACATGTCAGGCGTTCATTAGGTGACGTAAAAATGCTAAATTACTTCATTCAGATAGTTTGTTGAGCATAATTTGATTTTCTATCTCTAATTACTAGATATGTTTTTTTTTCATTGGCGGCGCTAGTGTGCGGCGTAAACGCTCTTAAGTATGTTCAGGTGTGCTTCGCGGAATAGAAAATTAATAATTTTAAAATTTTATTTCAAGCACACCTATGGGTGTGCTTTGTGGAATACATTAGGTGTGCTTCGTCTTGATGTGCTGCGTTTGGGTGTGCTTCGTGGAATACCTCAAATAAACTTATTCTTATTCTTATCTTTCTCTCTTAGTCGGCTCTTACGAAATGCTGAGGAAGTTATGCAGCTGATAAAAAAAATTCACGACTCAAACCAGAATGGGATTATATGGATGGGTTATGTTGTTTCTTTTAATTAATAATAATAATAATAAATTTATTTCAAAATATAAGTTTACATGGAATCTTAATAATAAACTACACTAGGCTGTTTGATTATATAATATTAAAAATAGTATTTCAGCAACCGGCGCCACCTCCCACGATCTTAACAACAACAGTAGTAGCCAACATAGCTTAATAATCTTAAAAAACTTAAATAAAAGAACTGGTGTGTGTTAATGTGAACCTCTCTTTGTATTGAGTGAATATGTACGTGGATGTGTGAGAGAGAGGTCTTTATAAGAGAGTTGCTTTAAGTTTGTAGCGGAATGGACTTGAGACAGCAAAACAACTTTAAGGTCAACTACGATGACATTGTGAATCCGGGAAGTATTAACAATGTAGCGATCGCGACGCGGTCTTTATTGTTATATGGTTTTGAAATTATCTACGTTTTTCTTTGTTTCTGTTTTGTTTTAATATTGTAATTTTAAATATATAAGTTCAACTGTGTATATAATCAGTAATTTTCATTCCTCGTCACTAGTGAATGACAGAGAACGATTCGATTCCCGTTTTTTATTTTTTATTGTTAGGTCTACAAAACTGAATACAATTTGTTACGTTAATAATCTAAGCGTATGGTAAATTATAAAATTTTCACATTGATTATACTCTACTTGATGCAGACACAAACAAAAAATTACACCAAGTGAACAAAATTAAAGAATTACAAAGATAAAAAAAACAGAACAGAAAAAATACTATAAAAAATAAAAATAAATGACAAACGCAGTCATGCAATGCGTTTAATGTAATGTATACCAAACTTACTGCTACCTGCTCTACGGGGGTATTGACTACGTACGGAGTGAGTACCTACGGACTTATAAAGAGAATATAAGCTTCGAATAGCTATTCCGTGTGTTGTCTCCAATTCCAAGCTCTATGTTTATTAGTAAGTTGTGTTGAAGACTCGTTTCAGTAGAAAGTAAAAACTAAACAACTATTATTAAAGTAAGCTCACTATCAAAAGCATAATCATAATCGTATCACCACTGGTTCAGGGTGCCAAGTGCAAAGTCATTCGCTATTCGATCACATTAATCAGAACGAGAATTTTTATGGCAAAACGTTAACTCTTCTCGTATGCCGCCAGGAGGCGCTGCTTCAATGCCATATTAATTTTCGATTTCGTAAACGTAATCGAATGAATGAAAGTAAACAAAATTCACACTAGGCACTCTGAATGCAGTCATCTATTGAGAATAGCCCTAAATAGTAACTTCTTTAAAAAAAAAAAAAAATGTTTCCCACACTCACACCAATTATCTAGCCCCAAGAAAAGCTTCCTTAAGAAACTCGAGAAAATGGTTAACTAGACAACGGATAAACATACTTAAATACATACTAATTATACATAGGAAACACCCAGACCCGAAACAATTTAGAAAAACAGGTATTTCTAAATTGATCCGACCGGGGATCGAACCCGGGACCTCAAAGGTGGCGACACCATGAAAACCGGTGTGCAAGCCACTCGACCAAGGAGGTCGTCAAAAAGTGACAATTGTAGAAATTACGCGTTCCACTTTTGAAAAGTTATTAGGTGAAACGGGTATAGTTGTATGCATAAGATACCTATAATAAAGTCGTTAACGTTAATCCCCGTTATTAAAATTAAATTTGAATTTCGAATTTTACTCATCAAATTTCAAAATAAAAGTGAAAAAGCAAAACGTAAAGCGGTTCGGTGCAATCGCCCAGTTTAAAGTACTTTCCGATGTCGTAATATTGGCCCTGAAAATGTAATACTGTTGTAAAGTGGATACTATTTTATGGACTCATTATTTGCCTTTATATTTCTAAGCTAAACAAATTTATTAGGGTCCTAAGGCAATTTAGTTATCGCCGGGGCCCTTTAATTACCTCAGTTCAATTTGTGGCCGTCCAGATTTTGCTCACTAGAAAATACTTTGTTTTAAGTGTCGGGTTGGTACCTATGACAATTATGGATGGCCCTCTATATCTTCGTCGTTTGAAGTTACAAGCTTTAATGTTACTTTTTAAAAAAAGTTTTTATATAGTACTAGTTGACCGGCGACCTTTGTACCGTTGACAGCTTCCATGACAACAAAGCAAACAAAACGTTGACAGTTTCCATGACAACAAAACAAACAAATCATTCGTCCGCATAAGAACACCCGTATCCTACGATGGACCCCTATAGCAGTGCCACCTACCGGGTCCATTTGTAAATCTAAACCATTCTCGAATCCACTTGAACACACACAAAAAAAAAACATCCAAATCGTTCCAGCCGTTTAGAAAGAGTTCAATTTCATACACACGCGCAGAAGATTTATCTATACTAATATTATAAAGCTGAAGAGTTTGTTTGTTTGTTTGTTTGAACGCGCTAATCTCAGGAACTACTGGTTCGAATTGAATAATTCTTTTTGTGTTGGATAGTCCATTTATCGAGGAAGGCTTTAGGCTATATAACATCACGCTGCGACCAATAGGAGCGAAGCATCAGTGAAAAATGTTGCAAAAACGGGAAAAGAGCCTAAAAAATTAAAAATGCTGCCGAAAGTCACTATTCCACGCGGACGAAGTCGCGAGCACAGCTAGTATATTATAAGATAGAATTTAATTTAATTGGTGTCATTTTAGTTATTTCTAACTAAGAAAAAAACATGGCGTAAGTATGTATAAGTATCTCTTCAATCAAATTATTGGCCTGAAAAATCATGTCAACTCATTAATAATATTGACATTTAAAATTCTTATTGTTGTATAATATTTAAACATCTATTTGTGCATAATGATAATTACCTCAGATCTTATAAAATGTATGCACAAAGAAAATCTACTGTAATACTTAAAGTCTGAACATTTTATGCAACATTAGTATGTGATCAATCAAATGACAAATCCCACAATAATAAAAAACGTCGACGACCAAGTTAATGGAAAAAAGATGAAATAAATGATAATATATATGTATAGATGATAGACGTATCATCATCAGCTCATTTACATGTCCCCACTGCTGGGGCACGAGCCTTCCCTATGGATGGATAGGGAGAACGGGCCGTAAACCACCAAGCTAGCCCAGTGCGGATTGGTGGTTGTTAACGACTGCTAATGCAGTCGGGACCAACGGATTTACGTGCCTTCCAAAGCACGGAGGAGCTCGACAAGTATTGGTCACCCATCCGATGACAGACCTTTAAGAAAATTGCTTAACCTTAGCACTTACAGACCGGGCGCGTTAACCACTGCGCTATCGAGCTTCTATCGAGATGATAGATGTATAGATGATGATATCTATCATAAAGGTATGGATGGTTTCAATTCATAATTGGACCCGGCAGGTGGCGCTGCAATAGGTTTTTAGGAAGTTGGTTGAAGTAGCGAGCTGGCCGCTAGATTTAACAAAAAGGTTTAATTACTCCTGAAATTAACGTGTGTTGATAATATTCCAAACAGCACCTTACGTTCCACGGTCATTATAACCTCTTTGCAAAATGCATCACCCTCTCGAATGCACTGGCATAGTTTAATATAGCTTCAAAGGCCAAGGTTCGCGCCTAATAGCACTCAACATTGCATATTAATATGACACAAGGACTCACCGAGACTCGAGAGTGTGAAACGACATGTGTAGCGTTGGTGAATTAACTTAATTTGACTTTGATCGACAACTTATATTTGTCAATTTGCTGATTACATGCTGCAGGACATTTGCGTTAGACTTTTTGGCATTTTGAGCGTTGGAGGTCTATATCCTAATATAGGTATATTGTTTATTTACTTCGTTAATTTATAGTATGTATCAATTATTTTTTGTAATTTAAGGTTCACAATTCACAAATAAGGCTTAGTGTAAAAACACACTATGCCGAAGCTACGCGGCCGAAGTTCCGCGGCTGATTTTACGTTCCGACGTATTCGGCTGATATGACACACCATAAGTGCCGAACTTACGCCCCGCCCCCGGATCTTCGTAGGCAATCGAAACGAACTTCGGTCGCGTATAATGTGTGCTCTATAGAATAAGTTGCCGCTGAACAAATTATTAATTAAATCACAAAAAAAACGGTTTTTCTGCAAAGAACTGGAGTCCAAATTTTTAAGTAAATTAACCGTGTCATGTAGGGTATCGTATGAAAGGGCTTCATTTGCACAAGCTTAAACAGATTTTTAATTATTTTCATGATGGTTTTCGATTTATGACGAAGAATGATAAATGAAATACCTTTTCCCTCTTTTATGTGTATAGGTACCTAATGACTTTGGTGTATGTAGTACCTAACAGTCGGGGAAAATTCGAGACTCGATTCCTGAACTATATAATATGTACGGTCGGCCAAGAAAGTGGTCTACCAGTTTTGACAAAGTTTCATATGTAAGTAAAATAGCGATAAGGTTGTACTCATGGACTTATTACCTTTTTAACAATGAAAGAGACGCACAAATGACGTTTTATTTGTTACTGACATTTGAATTTGACCTTTGTTATCAACAATTTAAACTAGGAACACAACGCAAAGTGTTGGTTGACGTCTTATTAATATGATAAAGAGAGCATTACTAGCTGTCAGAATATTTTTGCATGGGAAAATCAACCCTGTTGTTCTATGACGCGCGAATGATTTTCAACCTTAGGGTGATAGACCACTTTCTTGGCCGACCGTACCCATAAATTTGTACGAAACCCTCGGTGGGCGAGTCCGACTCGCACTTGTCCGTCCGGTTTTTGATCGACATGTCACACGCAAAGGCTGTGTAGAGCCCTCTTGAGCACCCCTGTTATTTAGTTAGTTATTTAAAGGTACCAATAATAAGAAGTATTCTTCCAAAAATATTATAAACTACAAGCGATTTAAAGAAAATTTCTTTGTTTCAGATTCGTTTAACACAATGAGAAACCACTGATGTTCAAGAATGCCTCCGGAGGTGACCTAGCGCCGTTCCAATGAATGAACCCTATGGATATGACGAATTACACATACAGCCTCCAAGACTTAAATTGCCGACTGCTTCCTGGTTCAGCTTGCGGAAACACAACCTCCTTGGGCCTCGACTGCCTCAGCGACGACGCCTTCTTCACCGCCACAGACTACACCTGTAGCTTAAACCTCGACATTCAAAATGAAACTGTATACAGTTGCCATTCATGCATCAATGATACAGTGGGCTTTACGAACGGTTCTCTATGCCACGCTGGACTCGAGCTGAATTTAGTGACGGCTATCTTTGAAAGTGCATTAAAAACTCTGTGGTTGAAACTGCCCAGTTCGGATATATGTGAATGGGACACGCTGTTCTGCTATGGTTTAGGATTCAATCGGACGTTGTACGTGAACGATGGTGCAGTGAATAGCATTGAAGCTTACCAGTGCAGTTGGAACTTCAGAAACGACACCGGTGATGCGTTGGGGCCGAAGAATTACGATTGGAGTTTCTTGTTTGTGATATTGTTTATAGTGGCCGGTGGGGTTGGCAATATATTGGTGTGTTTGGCGGTGTGCTTGGACAAACGTTTGCAGAACGTGACGAACTACTTCCTGCTGTCGCTCGCAATCGCTGACTTGCTCGTCAGCTTGTTTGTGATGCCGATGGGAGCGATTCCAGGATTTCTCGGTAAGAATGTTTTCTGCTACACGAAAATGATATAGGAAATAAGACATTAACAACATAAACTTTAACAGAGAATAGTAAATAACTTTTTGTTCATTAAAAGTTTTCGACAATTCAACAGTTAACCCTTTAACAAAGACGATTAGAAATCAAGTCAACAATATAACTAATGTCCATGAAAATAATTTGGAGTAGATACTTGCCTTCAAGTGTAAAGTATACCTGTTTGTCAGATAAATAAAACAAAAAGTTAGGTACAGACGCCAGCACATCAACCTATCCAAAACTGTCAAATCTCTTCAATACATTTTCAACCATATAGTTAAGGCATAAAGTTGAAAGTCTATTGAGGAAATTTGACAGTTTGTGGTAGGTTGACGTGCAGGCGTGTGTACATAACTTCACCAAGGAAAAGTAAAACAAAACTATCGCAAGAATTCACCTTCAATCCTTTTCGTGCTGGCAATTATTTTAATGTCTGCCATTACGGCCGTATTTGGAAGGGGTAACGCCGTACATTTGTTGTTTGTTATTGTAACTTTTATTTTTTTCTATATGTGCTGCTATTCTTGCTTTGCTCTCAATATTGATGGGTATAAGCAATGTTGTTGGAACTCATTGATACGGTATACCGGGTACTTTAACATCAAGTGCAACTTTGGTAACAGTTTCTGATATCTTTATGTCATTCTACGTGTCATTCTGAAACTAGCTTTATTTGGTGAGAGTTTTCTGTAGGCCTCATTCGGCCTTTACAGCGTCTCTGGACATTTTGGGGCGGCAAGAAACTTAAAAGGTTCCTCAAGCCGTGTGATCGACTGAGGGTTTCTAGAAAACCCCGTCCCCGTTTCCTGATAGATTATCCGAAGAGTTCGGATCGGAACGGCGGAAACTAGCTACACTGTGGTGCTTACATCACATAGGTACCATATTTACATAACAATCATCCCCATCGTTACATTAAAAACCACTGCATGCTGTTTTCAGGTCTTTCCAGGATTTTTCTTTTGTGTTCAAACTCACTTAGTCGATTCTGGCTAAGTTTCTATAGTTTCATTGTTATATTCAAGAGTAGATTTTACAGTGGACTTATGTATGTAAAAAAATTTATAACGTGACCGAACAGAGCGAAATGTAAGCTCGTTTTAATTTCAGTACCTACCTTTTATGAGCTAGAACGTTTTGTTAATGCCACTTAAGAACTAGAATCTGCTGAAATAAAGCGAAACTCATGTTCCATTTGGTTCTATTTATAAATTAAACTAGGTACTAATAATAAAACATGGAATATCCATTATAATCAGTCAATACTGATGGTATGTAGGTATGTGAGGTACAATTACCTACGAAGTGTTCTTACCTAGACGATAGTAAAATATATATACCTATAAACTATCGTCTAGCCTATGACAGTAACACATATTAATTTAGTAAGTTAGGAACCACGTGTAATTATATTGACTGTAATTTTTTTTCACATTGGAAATCAATGATCGTTTTTTTATGATTTACTAGCTGACCCGGCAAACGTTGTTTTGCCATATAAATAATTTAAAAAATTTAGGGGTGGACTACCCCTAACATTTAGGGGGATGAAAAATAGATGTTGGCTGATTCACATAGATACCGGATAAGCACAAAAAATTTCATCAAAATCGGTCAAGCCGTTTCGAAGGAGTATGGCAACGAAAACTGTGACACGAGAATTTTATATATTAGATGTAAAAACTTTTTTAATACATGATTTTTGTATCATTACCCTGCCAACACGTAGTACCTAACTTACTAAATTAAAACAAAGCTTGTCTAAGAAAGTGCTTCAATTGTATGTAGGTAGTTGAACCTTCAAAATGGTCGAAAATTAAATGCACACTTAAACCAATTAATGATTTTGCAATTGATATGAAATCTGACATTAATAGAATCTGGTATTTATAGAATTTGGCATTATCAGAATCTGGCGTTTCTAGAATCTGTCATTTGTAGAATCTGCCGTTTGTAGAACATGGCCTTCATAGAATCTGGCGTTTTATACTCGTCTGACATTTTCAGAATCTGAAAGGGTTCCCCCTCAGTTCAGATGTATGCGTTAAACAGTATTTTAAGGTCCTTGACGACCAAGGACTTCCCGTAGTACTTGAGACGCCAAACAAGTCACCGTCTAGAAACTCCCATGTAGGTACGTCTACCGCTCGACCACTACGTTTGCGGTGTGGCACGCGATTTCTCAGCTCATGGCCTTTTTTCGATTACCGTCTACTAAGACTGCAGTAGAACAACGCGCAATGAAGTAGAAATTCGCTTGCCGCGTCGTAAGTCACTTGTGCTCGTGGTCAAGACCTCCCAATCTTCTTCGATGTACTAATGCATACTTCCTTCTAGGTTATTGGCCGCTGGGCGTGGCGTGGTGCAACGTGTATGTGACGTGCGACGTGCTGGCGTGCTCCGCTAGCATCATGCACATGTGCTTCATCAGCATCGGCAGGTATGGGCATAAAGGCCTATTATAATGCTGCACTTAACTTATAAAACAACCAAATGTTATGCTGGACTCAGCTCATACAGTGACCGATATAATTATGAACTTAGTGCACCGGCGGCGGCGGCGGCGCCGGTGGCAAGCTCCGCCAGAATACCAGCGTTGTTGCGATACGCTTCGTTAGCAACAACACAAGCTGAGGCGGGGTCTTGATTGACCTTTTTGTTTGTTTTTTTATGTACATTAGTGTGTGTGGTCAATAAATGTTTCTCTCTCTCTCTCTCTCTCTCTCTCTCTCTTAGCTCATACTACATTCTTGTAAAATGCCTAATTCTTAATTTAAACTGTTGTAGGTGTTGTGCCTTGTATATTATAAAATAATTTATTTAAATCATATAAAAAAATGACAACCCGTACGGGAGAAGCCTTGGCGACAAAGAAAGAATGGATGTTGCTAGCATAAAATATTATTGACAATATTATTTGTTAGAGTTGCCAACAGTTTTTTGTCGTATGTTTTAACTTTATTTTGTTGAAATGAAACAACTATTATTTATTTTGTTGTTTTTCTTAGGCTATGTGAATCGTAAGGAGAGAGAAAGAGAAAGAGTCTTAGAGAAAGTGGTAATATATATGACTGTGTACCACATTCGTGTCCATATGTTATTTCATAACGAGCTCGCATCCTTGGCCACTCTAATACGGGTCAATAGGATTTCGCTATCGCACGTATTGATTCCACCCAATGTATTTTATTTACTGCAGCATAAAAGTAGCTTTGAAACATTGGTTTTGCAATATCACGATAAACTTACAGTTTCGTTGGAGCTACTAAAGGGTAAACTTTAGAAAAAAAACTGAATTTCAATGTTGAATTTCTGTTTAATGTATGATTTTGAAAGTAGTAATAGTAATATCAACCACCAACCCACAATGGGCCCGCGTGGTGGTATATGGCCCGTTCTCCCTATCCATCCATAGGGAAGGCTCGTGCCCCAGCAGTGGGGACATAATAATGAGCTGAAGATGATGATTAATAATAATATTATCCTATTTTCTATAACACAACGTAATTACTTGACTACTTATACATACATTATGCTGATTTAATATATTACGTCCGTCCAGCAGTTGTACCATAAAATTGAGTAATAAACTTCCGAAATTTCATAAGGTCTGGCTTTAGTAGGATGACGGACTTAGTCGACAACTAACAATGGCCAATTTTGCTTGATACCTGGACCCAGTGTTTTAGTACCTTCTCACTTCTCCTTAATACATGCCTGTCGTAACTCGGGGTTAGTCCATCTAGTTAAACTATTGTAACTCGTGTGTTTAATATGCAGAATGACTTTAATTAACCATCATCATCAACTTTTAAACGTATCACTACTGAGGGCCTACACAATGTGGCATAACGATAGCGAAATAGAAATGGAATAGAACGATAAACGTATTGACATAAAGCTGATACTGCGTTGTCCACGCCTTCACCAGTTGTCGTCGTTTGTGGACTCCATTTCCTGATCTGGAGTGGATCCATTTGCTGTACAAACTATAAAAAAAATATACGTATATCATTTAGCTCCAACGAAATTGTAAGTTTATCGTAAGTAGGTATATATTGCAAAACCAAAATATTTCAAAGCTACTTTTTTGCTGCAGTAAATAAAATACATTGGGTGGAATCAATATGTGCGATAGCGAAATCCTATTGACCCTTATAAGAGTGGCCAAGGATGCGAGCTCGTTATGAAATAACATATGGACACGAATGTGGTACAAAGTGATATATATTACCACTTTCACTAAGACTACTAGGTTTAGGTATAAGGTAAAGATCTATTTTCTCTCTCCTTACGATTCACATAGCCTAAGAAAAACAACAAAATAAATAATAGTTGTTTCATTTCAACAAAATAATGTTAAAACATACGACAAGTTTGTTTGAAGAACTATAGTCCCGAATTATAGAATTTATGCATATTATTTATGTGTTACTTTCATAACTTTGTTTAAACATTGTACATTTTCTGACCTACTCGGTCGAATTTGACCACTGGGCGTCCATTAGCCTATAATACTCGATCGATCGATAACGCAACTGTCAACGGATGGGTGACCGAATTGACATGTCTCGAGCATCTGCGTGCTCCTAAAAGCATGTTAAGCCGTTGGTTCCGACATTCGTAGGATGGCATAGGCAGCATGTTGAGGTATGTCCTGTATACATTGCATTACACTTCCTATATGTCATGATGACCAATCGTCTCAGATCCAAAAGTCGCAAGTCCAGTTCCCACTGGAGCTAAACCTAATACACACCTACAGTTGCTCATTAAGATTGATCATAGGGGGTTTCTTTAAAGCTGTGGAGTATCTTGCGCCAATTGCTCTCCACAGCTAAAAAATAGACGTCCTGAATGGGTAGTAGGTAATAAATGTATGGACGATTCAAAAGCTTTTATTAAGTTTATTTGAATAATTTTTTTTTAACTTAGACTTTGACTTTGCTTTCCGACAACCAGTTGGATGTAGAGAACTAATACACTCTAAGATCGAAAGTGTAAACCATTCCACATAGTTCAGTATCACATTTTGCCCAATGTTATTCGATTTTTGACGACCTCCTTGGTCGAGTGGTTTGTACACCGGTTTTCATGGTGTCGCCATCTCCGAGGTCCCGGGTTCGATCCCCGGTCGGGTCAATTTAGAAATGATTGTTTTTCTAAATTGTCTCGGGTCTGGGTGTTTTCTATGTATAATAAGTATGTGTTTAAGTATTTTAAGTATGTTTATCCGTTGTCTAGTAACCATATAACGAGTTTCATAACGAAGCTTCTCTTGGGCTAGAAAATTGGTGTGAGTGTAGGAAAAATTAATTATTTATTATTTTCGGTGGTTCAAAGACAGTGCCACGTTTCAAATATGTATGCATACTAGGGTGGGTACTGAAGTCAACACCATTACCGTAGAAGCACATCAACAGTATACTTGATTTATCTGTTATTCACCTTCATTTCTATTCAACGCTCTGTTGAGACTTTTTTTTTGTAGGGACGACGACGTTGCCAGCAAATTCGTTTCCTGCTGTTTTTTCTTGTCTGAGACGCTTCTTTGTCACTGACTCTTTCTTATCGAGAAAAAGAGGTCAAGTAAAATACTCTGCAATGTATTTCATTCTATTTTTACTTGAAGTCTAGATTTGCCTTCAAGTCACTTTAAAGTTTCGTAATGGTTGGTCCATTTGGGTATATAAAGAGAGACAAAGTCCTAAGCTGTTGTTAGGTTTCCAAGTTACTGTAAGACAAAAAGGTCGTGTAATTAAGAAATAAAGACTTCTTACTTTTTTGTATTTTGATTTGCATACAACATTATTAGTAATATGCTTAAAACTAATTAGATTACAAAATAATAATTACCATCAAATTAATAAATTCTAATGAATACTAAAAATATACAGCATGCAGACCTCCTTGGTCGAGTGGTTTGCACACCGGTTTTCATGGTGTCGCCATCTCTGAGGTCCCGGGTTCGATCCCCGGTCGGGTCAATTTAGAAATTATTGTTTTTCTAAATTGTCTCGGGTCTGGGTGATTTCTATGTATAATAAGTATGTATTTTAAGTATGTTTATCTGTTGTCTAGTAACCATTTAACGAGTTTCATAACGAAGCTTCTCTTGGGCTAGATAATTGGTGTGAGTGTAGGAAAGTTTATTTATAGTTTATTTTATACAAAAATAATTAAACAGAGTCAAAAAATGTATTTAATTAAACTTAAGAATCAGTTCTTTTGAATCTTCCAAATGTTTTTTATCTACTACCTAACTATTTAGAGAAACTACTTACTAAGTTCATGGGGAGCTTGATAGTAGGTGTGTGTGCGTTGTGGTTTGCGATCTTGCTAGTTAAGCAACTTGCGGTTATGTTCGGTCACTGGATGGGTAATCAAATTAAAATATGTCGAACTTCGGAGGGCATATTAAGTTATTAATCCCAGTTATTGTTGTATTAAAGATGACAGTTATAAAACCACACCAACACAACTGCGTCAGAGCGGTGGGTTCTGGTGTATATATAATGATGATATAAAAATAATAATCTTATAATCCACCTACTCAAACGCACAAAAAGTTTTATCAAAATTGGTCCAGCCATTTAAGAGGAGTTCATTGACATACACACGTACGGAAACGGCACGTACGGATCCGCGGCTACATACATTAAGAATATACAGGGTCTAACAAAATCAATAAACGAACGTTTAAGGGCGGTATTTATACATCATTCTGAATACAATGACACAAAATGGACTCCAGTTTTATAGTGATTTGTCAAAGTTATTTTTTCTAACAAACTAAATTAATTAAAATAATGTACATCATGAAACATGCTGTATCTTTACTAACACGCACGCAAGCGTCAATAAAAAGATAGTGTACAGATACACGCACACAATTGAAAATCATTGTATGTAGTTCAGTTGTACATGTACCTAGTGTGCATGTAGTTCAGTGGTACGGGTTTGGAAAGGATGTATTTTTGGTGAATTATGATAATGTTTTGTGATTATCTCGGTAACGAGCCTGTAGTTTTGGACCAAATTTGGTGAGCATGCTCAGTGGGATGTATAGATGCTCCCCTTAAACGTTCGCTTATTGATATTGTTAGACCCTATATGTAGCCGCGGATCGTGCTCGGTGGCGTGCACTTGGAGAGGCCTATGAGCAGCAGTGGACTAGTATAGGCTGATGATGATGATGATGAGGAAGGACTACGCCCAGCAATAAGTACTTGAAGGTGTTCCTAATATACAAGAGTGTAATCGTTATTCTGAGGCTAAAAAGGCAGTTTTTGGCTTTTCACAACTTCAGAATTTGAAGATAAGTGTGCAATTTTTACGGCATTTGTATAAATAACTGTCCGATATAAATTTGAAACTCGTCTTTAGCCGAAATTGAATAATTTACTTGGGAAATTTCACGGACGTCCATCCAAAAGTGTTCGCAGACGTGACAAAGCTACAAAGGGCTCTTCTGGGTGCCTATAGTGTGAGTTTTGTTTGCTATCCGTACCCATTCGATTACGTTTACGAAAACGAAAATTAGTATGGCATTGAAGCAGCGCCTCCTGGCGACATACGAGAGGAGTTAATATTTTGCCATACAAATTCTCGTTTTCGTTAACGTGATTGAATGGCTAATAAACCTCGCACTAGGCACCCAGCAGACAGATAATACGATGAAAACAAAAGATATTCTAAAAAGAAAAAAAAAACAAAGTGTTGAATAATTTCGGCGGGCTGGTTAGAACCACGATAGCTCAATTGGGAGAGCACCTCACGGTATGTCTGAAGAGTGCAGGTTCAAATCCTGCTCGTGGAAATTTTTTTAACATTTCATTGTGTTTTTCTAATTTGTTCGCAACAAAATTTTCGTTAAAAATTATATAAACAAAACAAAAACATTTTAAAAGATATTCTGTCCAAGACCGGCGTAAAGTCACAGACAGTGTTGCCAGCAACATCGCTTACGTCAGAGATACAGTTCAGTATCAAAAGTATTGTAGGTAACCTTGAACGTCGTGAAAGACAGTAAGTCACAATTGGACTCCTTGTCAGGAAAGTGGCAGTGCAATATAAGAAAAAGCTTTGAATAGTTATTTTATGTTTCGTCTCTTTTACTCTAATTCGGAATGAAGTATACATAATAGAAACAAAACAGAGAATTCCAAGCTTCGTTATCACCTGCTGCACGAGCCTTCCCCATGGATAAATAGGGGGCCCAGTGCGGCTTGGTGGTCGATAATGACTGATAATGCAGCTGGAACCAATAGGTTAACGTGCCTTTCGAGGCACACAGAAACTCGAGATGACAAGGTTTTGGTCACCCATCCCATGGCCTTGGCGAAAGTTGCTTAACCTCAGCAATCGCAGACCGGGCGCGTTAAAAACTGCGCCATCGAGCTTCACAGGTCAAGTTCATTCCAAGTTCATACTCTGTATATTTGTTAGGAACGTAAAAATATTTTGCTAAAATAATAACGGACTATTAATACTTCTAAGTGGACGTGTATGTTGATTATACATATTCATTATCACAACACGTAAAATTAATTAATAATTTGTTTAAAGATAAAAATATTAAAGCTGTATTAGGCATATTGGCTATTGCTTATTCAAATTATCACATACTTATTAAACTTGCTCCGAGACTAACAATAACACGAACAAAAGACAACGGGTCCTCATATCATACCCGAACAAACTTCAAACAAAAGCCAAAATATAAGCTACATATTATTACCAGCGCACAAAATGGGTATTAGTAGGTATTAATGCTTCGTAGGCCGAACGGCTGGCGTCTCAATTTGGCCTCTTAATACGTCACAGGAGGCTGCTTAGCGCCTACTGATGATGTCTTCATGAAATGAAACCGTCTTGGTGTGGTCCCTTGCCGTTTTGGGGTTAAACAGGTACGGCGCAAGGGGATATTAACATAAATTTCGGGCGTTGTTTCAACAAAAATTCAGCATCCTTCACACTCGCACGGAACAATTATGTGGTCGGTCTATTATAGTGTCGCCAACTACTCGCACAACGATAAATGGAGAGTATAGTGAGTTGAAGTCATTATTTTTGACAAAACAAGTTCGTTTCATACTAGTAACTCATTACTCGACCAACATTAAGGCTAAAGCACCGCTCCTGGTCGACTTTCGATGAGTTTAGTGTAACATGACAGACAGACACGTCGACAATTCTCGCTATAGGCCCGCGTAGGTTTCAATAGATGTACTGAATCTTATGGGGATATAATTTATCATGGCGTAGGAATTTGAGAAATCACTGGAAAAAAAGAAATCTGCACGGTAATTAGTTTATTTCAAAATATACTGGCGATAGACAAAGAACAAACAAGTACAACAACAAAAAATTACAGATACCTTACAAAAACAAATTCCGAAAACCAATAATGAATTAAAAACTTATTTAACCAATAACAAAACGCAAACTTTGATTAAATGAGTTTTATTTCTATTTCTAACTTGAACTGACAACGTAGGTATATACTGAAAACATTAATCACATCCTCGGGATTGTCTACAAAAAATAAGAAAGTGAAGAAACCATTTTGATCTGCCTCGAGTTAATCAGTTACTTAGTCATACCTTGAGAAGTACGGAAAAGAACTGAAAAAAACTATGTATATCAATATTAGGGACCGCACTACTAGAAATCCTTTTTAAGATTTTTTAGATTCTTGATGAAGATGATTATCGTTTAATATACACGTACATGATACAACACAGACACTAGCTTTCAGTCGTGCTATGCAAGAATTTCAACATCCCCTTCTCAAAGTTTAAAAACTTGACATAGTTGGTTTGATAAATATTTAATGCTAGGTCCTTCGCCCGTCCCTGGATTATTGCCATCCAAGGACTTTATCGTACTCTCCTAACATTAAAAACTTGACATAGTTAGGTTTGATAAATCTTTAGTGTAAGGACGCTACCCTCCTTCGTCCGTCTCTGGATTAGGCGTTTAATGTAATATAAGCCCGCAAAATGGCACCCAGTAATGGCACCGAGGCACGTCAAGTTTATCCGCGCGTCAGTCTGTCTGTCGTGTAGAAATTTTACTTGCGCTATCCGGTTTAATGGCGAAGATAAATGTGTTAGCAGGAATTCGAGGCGGTGAAATAATAATGTCTCTCATCTTAAAATTGTTGAGAACAATTCGAGAGCGGGTGATAATCGTACGGCTCGCTGAGTGCGGCTGACGTGACGGTCGTACACATGAAATTGCCGGGTACACACGCCTGCACATGAACATACAACAAAAGCTGTCAAATATCCTCAATAGACTTTGAACTGTATGACTAAGTCATATGGTTCTAAATTCAAAAATCAAAATTCAAAATAATTTATTCAGTTTAGGCTACAAGCAGCTCTTGTGAATGTCGCTATGCCATCGGTTCGTAAGTCTACTCTGGGCGGGAGATCTTGTACTGAGAAGAACTGGCAAGAAACTCAGCAAGTGTCCAGCCCTTTTCTCCCGTACAACGTCAAAAATACTGGAAGATGCCCTATCTTATCAGGACACTTTCCATGACAAATAAACACAAAAATTAAAGAAGACAACCACAAGATGTAAAAAAACCAAAATAATAAATCTAAGCTCACAAATTTACATAAGGTAAAAGTTTCAATTTCCACAATGTCATACAGTACCACTATAGTACTCTAGTAAAAGTCAAAAATTGTTTAAGAAAAACAAAGTCAAACTATACATAGTGAATAATACTAATTAAGGTAAGTATGCAAGAGCAGACCAGCCTCCACAGGCGTAGTCTCTACGGTTCAAAATGTATTGAAGAATTTTGACAGTTTAGGACAGGTTAATGTGCCGGCGTCAGTACATTCATGGCCGAATAACCGTAGGCCCCACTGTAATTAGTTATCTATATTTTCAACTCAAGTAAAATCACCTTCAAACAAAATCAATTTAAAAAAAATATTAAGATTCTTCTTCAAATTAAAAGTTAATAAAGCACTAAATTATCCGTTAGGCGCTAAAATTTTCAAGTGCCCGCTAAAAATAACAAGAAGCGCTAGATCTAGCGCCGAATACGCTAAAATGGCAGCAAAACTGCCGGTCCGGCGTAGTGGGAACGGGGCCTTACGTTTACACTTTGAACAATGTCGTAGGGATTCTTTTGTTTTTTTTTTCTGTAATGTGTAAGCTTGGCTTTCATCGCACCTGGGCCGCCATTCTGTAATTTTGTAACCCCAATTGTATGTAAGCGACCTGAGATTGTGAGTTTTTGGTAGTTTTAATGTAACAATCAGGCTGCTGACACTGGTCTTTGACTATGTATTGAGATGTTATTGAATTAACAGACTTCAAGGCCCTGATGTCAAATGAAGATAAGGCTGAACATGGAAGCTACTTCACTCGGAATCTTTAACTAAAGAGGAACTTGATTGGCTACCTTAACTCTAACTGTCGGAACACAAAAGTGCTACATAATGATAAACTCGTACAATACATCATAGCAATCAATCAACATAATGGCATTTTTTAATGATAAAGGATCCGGTACATTTAAACTTTTAACTCTAATACTGAAGTAAGGATTTACCCAGCTCCATTTATGACCAACAATTTGTACTTGTATCCTTCCAAAGCCTGAGGTCACGACTCAGCAAATTGTTCCAGGCAAGGCTGAATCGTTATCCGAAAGTGTAACTTGACTGCATCACGGCTCCAGACCATTAGCGGCGAAGCCTTCGTGTGCAGAATACTTACTTGTACAATGGATAGAAATAAACGGGGGTGGAGTGTGCTTGTAAACGCTGTATTGAGTGTTTCACCATTTACGATGTATTATATATTATATGTACCTCCGATCGGCCACTTTGCGATCTTCGCAAGGTGGCTGGCAAGAGCTGGATGAGAGTAGCTGCGGATCGTGCTGATGCCTATACTAGTCCATGCTGGACGTGCACTCTTCAAGTCCACGCCACTGAGGATGTACACTGTACATCAGATGATGATGGTGTAATTACAAAGTTTTTAGTAGTAACACAAAGTTCAGTTGTAGTAAGTAATTTTACATTTTGTATCTGCTGGCGAGCTAGGGGCAAGCAGCGCCGGTAACTCTTTGGACCTACTTCAGTCAAAAGAACTTTAGTTAACCCTTTTAGGCCTGATGGTATGTATATGTCCCGTACCACGTAAGACCGATGGGAATATACATCCCGTTACACTTTGATTCAAAACTGAAGCTTAGTTTATACTTAGCAATTGGGACCCATTGTCCCAAACAGTTATGAGCTGTAAAATTAATTACCTACTATCATTCCCATTATCATTCTAAAATGAAATTTAATCCATTTTTACTTCAATTATGCAGATAATTTGAAAAATTAGTTTCAGTCCTGGCACTGCACTCCCACGCCGAACCGAAAGGGTTAGTTACTACTAAGTAAAGTAAAAACGTGATGACCCAATACTGGGCAAAGGACACCAACATTGAAATCAGGTCATCGCTTCAAGAGAAGGAAATTGATTTAATCATCACTATTGCCAAATTTAGGTTGGTGATCACAAACCCGGGATATTCATTGATAAATCCCAAACATATTTTCCGCGACAAGAGGTATAGGTAATCCCAGGACCTCCAAATATCGGTTTATGTTAAGCACTATGCCACTCTGCCACTAAATACTATACAAACATACTTTCAATTACCACAAAGAGTTCTAAAAGTTTCTGCCCATCATAATATGTTTATTACGAATAAAGATACAAGACCAAAATGAAATTCTGGAATTCTTAGAACTTTTATGTTTAAATAAACTAATTAGGTACAAATTTCACCATATACTCGTAAAATTTTCACTGTTTTTCGAATTTATATTAGATATTGTAGTCAAATCGTTTTATAGAAATGTCACGCTTATGAAAAAAGGAATGAAATTAAAAGACAGCGTCTACATTTACAGTTTAAATGCTGTATGTTACGATCAAACCCAAAACTGTATGCATCAAGTGTACGAGAATTTTTAAGAGTTTGCTGTAGGGAATTATGTTGCTATACCAACAAGCATTCTCTTCTCGGAGCATATAAGCTACAGAGCATAAATAATATGTATATATATAAACAAGAATGAAACACCCATACGATAGCTATGTGCGAATCAGAAGTACATGAGGAACTTTGGCAGATGTGAATACGGTTCTTAAGATTGGGTACTTCATCGATTCACACCACGACTGGTTCGCACCACGGTGTGAATCGCAGAAGGACGCTTTTTGATCTAGTGGTTCGACCACCGGTCACAGATAAAGGGGTCCTGGATAAGATTCCAGGTGGACATGAACCTCTAGGTTTAAGACCACAGTCTTAACCACATAGGCGTTCAGGTTTCGGATAGAATTTCGGGCGTAGAGCGTCCCCAACTGGATTTATTTATTTATTTACTTTCCATCCGATGAGACGATTGATGAAGGCCAAGTTCTTCCCATTGCACAGAACAAGTTAAGTCAATATTCACCGTAACTATGATTCCATCTCTGGCCTTTGTTATAAGCCCCGACCTTGATGAAACAAAGTGCAATTCGCTCTTCCTAACAAATTTGTGAAATTGGATTTCGCCATCTGATTCTTACGAATGCAAAGTATCGTGTTCCATAATTTCATGCAAACTTCAAGCGATTCCGCTTTTACAGACCGACACGCGATGGTTCGATCGTAAATTATTATAAATCCGCCATATTACCAGATGGTTCGGTTCCATTTGTTTTCTGAGCTCATTTGTCAGATCTAAAGTTTGTGAACAGCAATTAGGAGAATTGCCAGCTTTTCAGGTCAAGATGTCTAATGCAATTATGTTTACGAAGCCTTTTCGGTCGTGGATTTATATGGGTGCTAACTGACTCAATGTGAAAAAGAAATTAAATTATTAATGTAATTGATAATTTATTAATTGCTGCATTATTTTATTGAACTGTTTTGCAGTAGCAAATTCTACGAAGACATACCTCACACTCGTACATATTTTTTGAAGTAAAAATTTATGAGTTATTAGGTTTTTATTTAAATCCTAAAATTAAGATTATCACTGTAATGAAATCCTTTTTTGACTGCACACATTGAAATATGATGTTGTCAAATTTAATTAGGCTAGAGTGAAATTAATTTAAAGGTGGTCTTCGCGTCTGGACTCTATTTGCATTTTACAACAGATGGAGTGAAGTTATGTACTATAAAAAAGTTAAAGCAAAGAATTATTCTGTCAAATGCTCAACTATTATTATTCTCATCAAGCCGTGCGATATATGTAACTAAAATCAATTGTAATTGTAATATTTTGGCCACAGATACCTTGGCATCCGGAACCCGTTGAAGAGTCGCCATCATTCCACGAAGAGGGTAGTGGTCATCAAAATAGCGCTCGTGTGGCTACTCAGCATGTTCGTATCCAGCTCCATAACAGTACTAGGTGAGTTTCATTGATTTATTACTCTATAAGTAACAAGATCCCAATTCCATGCTTCGGAAGGCACGTTGGTTCTGCATTAGTAGTCCTTAGCAACCGCTAATCCGCACTGGGCCTGCGTGAGTTACCTGTAGCGTTTCCATCCATAGGAAAAGCTCGTGCGCTAGCAGTAGGGACATAATAATTGAGCTGGTGATGACGTAATGACGTAATCAGATCGCCCAGCTGGCCCAGTAGTAAGCGTTCGTTGTATTTTTATTAAACTTGGCTCGGCAAATGACTCCACTCCACCTGATGTTAAGTGGAAATGGAGTTCAGACGCAAGGACAACTGGTGCAGCTTGAAAACAACGCAGCATCAGTCACCCTCACCCTGCCGGCCCACAAGGTGCTTCTTCACGCCTCGTTTGAAGGATCCCATGTCATAGGAAGGAGGAAAAACGTGTGCTGGTAGACTATTCCATCTTTTGGAAGTGCGACAAAGAAGCGAGTCACCAAATTTCTTTGTGCGCGATGGAATGTTCAAGACAGGACAGCGGTGACTCCCGAGAGCAGCACGCGTACTACTATGGAGGAAGGGAGGAGGTGAGATAAGGTCAAACAATTCTTCAGAGCAATCGCCGTGGTATAAGCGGTAGAAGATGCTGAGTGACGCTATATCTCTTCGCAACTGCAGGGGTTCGAGAGTATTAGTGACCTCTGAATTGCCGATAATGCGTATAGTGCGCCGCTGCAATCTGTCCAAGGCATCGAGAAGGTACTTCGCGGACCCGTCCCAGATGTGCGAACAATACTTCACTCAAGACCGCACGTGCGTCATATACGAACGACCTTCTGATTTGGCATGATGAATCGCCGCACCCTGTTCATTGATATGCAGAAGAAACAGCGTGGGGATAGAACGGACCCCTGAGGGACACTAGCGTTCACTGACATGAACCGCGAAGCGCACCTGTCTGAAAGTACTCGGATTCTACGCTCATGTAGGAACCCAGTGACCCAGTTGCAGAACTGAGCAGGCAGACCGTATGCCGGGAGCTTGGAGAGAAGAGCTTTGTGCCAGACTCGATCAAAAGCCAAGGCTAATGGCTATGTCAAGGCTAATGGCCACCGACTCGCCACGCTTGAAAATAGCCTCACCCCAAATATGTGTAATACTTGTATACGCTAGAAGATCACCCGTTGACCGTTTCGGCCGAAACCCGTATTGGTGATCGTGAATTAAGGGGTGTTCTTCTAGGTAGCGGATAAGCTGTATGTTTAGAATCCGTTTTATTCTTCAATTTTCTGATAGAAAATCACAGAGAGATGAGTGCTGAGTGCAAATTTTATTGACCATTCGTTCACGTTAATGACATTAAGAATGTTTGGCCTTGAAACAGCGTAGTGTCTTGGCGATAAACAAAGGAAGTTTAAATTTTGAAAGTTTAAATAACTTGCACACCGCACAAAGTGACTTGTATAAGTTCTATAGTTTCGATCACGTTAACATAAACGAGATCTTGTGTGTCATTGATGTTCACATTTACCATACCAATTTTTTCAACCATTACAGGGATCGAACGATGAATGAAATTAGCAGTCAGCACTTTGGTGATATGAAGGCCAAGCGCTTCCCAGTCGTGGAATAAAACCAATTAAAATATTGTTTCATTATCGTGAAAGCCAGCAACGAAAACAAGAGTTGCTTTACATTTTCGTATACAATTGAACATGGTGAATAATAACAGGTGTTCTCCTTTTGTAACGAGTACTACGAATGTGCAGTTGGAAACTAATTAAATAAAATTTAATTTAATTTGCTTTCTCGTTTATTAACTTTATAATGTGGTTTTAATATTTTCTCTCTGGGATATAAAGATTCGTAGAATAACAAAGGTTACCGACTTAGCCCAAGGAATTGCTTAGCTCAAGTGGCAGTGGGCAGGGCACATCGTAGGACTGACTGACGACTGACGACCACGCACTAGAAGACGCAGTGTAGGCAGGCCTCCAACAAGGTGGACCGACGATCTGGTGAAAGCCGTCGGTATGCTAGCAGCACAAAACCGATCGTTGTGGATATACTTCGAGGAGGCCTTTGTCCAGCAGAGGACGTCTTTTGGCCGAAGTGGCGATGATGGTGATTTCATGATGAAACTAACACACTTGGCAGGTTAGGTATAATCAGATACCTGTGACGCGACTGTGAATACACGTTTTGTGGTTTTACTTTGTGTTTTATTGCTTTCCCTTATGACCGGGTTATTGTCATGAACCGAATACACTCCGTGTATTGAAATGAACATTCTCTATGCGGCGACTGATTCCATACAAAATATACGATGATGACATACGAAAATGCAACTAAAATACGTAGTGCTCTAGAAATAAAGTCTTTATGAACTATCAGAACAGCGAAACAGTTGTCTTACAACCTGCTGTCGTGTGAAAAATGTATTAACATAGCACAGACAAAGGAAAATTGCAAAGTTGAAACTATTGTCAGTCCAAACAGTAAAAGCGATAATAAAAGTAGACAAACACCTTGCTCGTTCTATTCTTCGCTCTTCGCGGACCGGCATTAACATCACAAAAGAGAAAGAAAGAACTGAAAGTTACGGCGTATGACTCACTTCAACTGTTCCGACTCCCGAGTCCCAACGAATAAAGGTCTCTGCCTACTAGACCGTGTCATACCATGAACGTATCAAGCACGGAAAGTATCACAGCACGGACTACTATGCCCACTACAACGTAACAATAGCATAATGTATCGGCACCAGCAAAATATTGTTGCCAACAATTGTTGATGGTGCTTGCATGGCACGCGACGGTGTTGGTAGGTGACGGAACGAGCATAGTTTTCAATACAAGGAATATTTTTTTGCCTTACACGTTCCTATCACGGTCATGGTATGATTCGGCCAAGTGGGCAGAGACCTTTAAGAGGAATGATAAGCCAACAGATTCATTTTACGTGTCCGTCTCAAAAGTCACTGCTACAAAGTTTTTTAAGCCTCAAAACACTTTGAACGCACGGCTCACAACTTCTTGACGCTTTCAATTGAATCGTTCAAAGATCTGTATTCATTATTTACCTTTGATTTATGTTCAAGTGATTTTGGAGGCAAAGTTATTTAAGTATGTCGCTTCGAGGGAATCGTCTTAATTGGACCTGCTCGAAATTCAGTTGTGATTGCCAGGAAGACGATGAAACTTATTAGAAACCATTTTGATTGCAAACGAATTCAAAGTCCATCTCTTTCCTGCGTCGTCATTTACACCGTCATTTGAAAATTTGTTGCGAAATATTTTTCAACCTGCCACCTTATTTATGATGCAAAGCTAATTTAGACTCTCATAGAGCACCGTCCTCAAATAGAGTAGCTCGGAAATTTACACTTAAGTGGCAACGAAAATTATTTCAAAATGAAATAAGCCCGGGGCGGTTCATTAAAAATCACTTATTGAAGGCAACGTCAGGCTCGGGTGCGGTGCTCACAAACAGCTATGCGTCTCTGTCCAACAGCTGGATAAAAGAAAGAGAGGTCGGTTTCGATTAACACCTTGTTAGAGATATAGATCTACTAACAAGCTTTTGAAATGAATAGGGTTATTCACTATGCACTTAAGAGTTAAATCGGATGAACTGTTTTAGTGAAAACGAATTTTTATTACGAACTTCTAAAGTAAAGACGCTTTTTCATTTTGATTTTAAGTTTTCCATTTCAATTAAATATTTCGTTTGATTCGTACTGGAACTACTCTAGACAAATTAAACTTAAACAATTTAAGTTATTTCGATGTTTGAAAGTTATTATACCAAACTTAAGTGTTCAGTATTGGCAGTTCACAATAAAGTTAAGTGAAGTTCGGTATTTACTGGACTTCGATACCAATTATAATTCAAAATAGGGGTTTCCCAACATTGTTTGAACTTGTAAGCTGTTCGTTAGTCAGTTTTAATACAGGGTCACGATTTCGCAAGCGTTTTTGATAGTTTGATTTTAGAGGTAAAACGTCTAAAATCAAACTATCAAATAGCAGTTTTAAGGCCGAGATTAAAATTAAATATAACATACATACATACTCTCTCGTATTTCTCCCAAAAAGAGATAGACAGGGCATCAAAATTATCAATTTGGAGTATACTCGCCATTAGTGAGCCGACGACGACGCCACATAGATGTTAGTGTAGATACTAACATTATAAAACTGAAGAGTTTGTTTGTTTGGTTGAACGCGTTAATCTCAGGAACTACTGGTTCGAATTGAAAAAACATTTTTGTGTTAAATAGTCCATTTATTGAGGAAGGCTATAGGCTATATTACATCACGCTATGACTAATAGAACGAGGGTGAAACCGCAGGGCACAGCTAGTATAGCATAAACAAAGTACGGTTCCGAGATGGAATAGATAACATCAGTACTGGGTCGGTAGCCTATGACCTGATGTGCGCTTATCATAGAACTCTTGTTTCTTAGTCGGCTCTTACGACATGTATGGGAAGTTAAGGAGCTGATACATTCTTTTCACTTCCCAAACCAGCATGGAACAATTATATAGGGTCTAACAATATCAATAAGCGAACGTTTAAGGGTAGCATCTATACATCACACTGAGCATGCTCACCAAATTTGGTCGAAAACTACAGGCTCGTTACCGAGATAATCAACAAAACATTATCATAATTCACCAAAAAATACACCCTTTCCAAACCCGTACAGCTGTACTACACGCACACAAAGATAGCCGTGAGTGTATGAATGTCATACAATGGTTTTTTAATTGTGTGCGTGTATCTGTACACTATCTTTTTATTGACGCTTGCGTGCGTGTTAGTAAAGATACAGCATGTTTCATGATGTGCATTATTTTAATTGATTTAGTTTGGTATAAAACATAACTTTGAAAAATTACTATAAAACCAAAGCCCATTTTTTGTCATTGTATCCAGAATGATGTATAGATACCGCCCTTAAACGTTCGCTTATTGATTTTGTTAGACCCTGTATATAATTAAACATTGAAACATTGAGGTAGAAATGAAAACTGCAGTTTCATAGCGCTAATGCTTTCCAATAGAAAACGAGGAAATGTATATCCTTTTATCTACACGAATGTTGTAACATTCTACTTATGTTTCCAATACTTGACTTATAATTACTACAGTTATAGCGCAGACAACAAAACACTCAATTTAAGCAATTTCACACGATGGTATAATATCCACATCGATATCGTAAAATCTCATTATAACATCAATAAAACGCGACCAATTAACCTGGCGAGCCTTATGTCAAAATCCTCATACAAGTTGTATAAAATTTTGATATTAGGCTGGCTTTTGAAAACAGTTGGGTTATACATGAAAACTTCGTCGAAACTACTAAACTTACATACACAAAACTCTTTGGTAAGATCTTGTGCCAATTAAATAAAAAAAGAACAGCGCGCGCACGCTCCTGATTGGCCCTGCGCGCGCAGCTGCGCTCTCATTGGTTAGATTTTAATGGCGGCAAGTTCACTGTGACAATACACGTACGCGTGAATTTAATGTTTCGCAATGTGTTTTGTTTTTAAAATACAAATTAAAAGTTAAAAATGGACAGCGACGATGATATTTGTACGCCTCAGGATATTCTAGAATTGGCAACAAAAGTAACTCACAATCTTTTGCCAGAAAAATCTAGAAAATTATATGAAAAAGAATATAATAACTTTTTGGCATGGAAGATCGAAAAGAAAACTACATCATTTTCTGAAAATGTCATTCTTGTGTATCTCAAAGACCTCTCCGACAAATTCAAGCCATCTTCTATGTGGGCTAAATATTCTATGCTCAAGTCCACACTGAGTATCTACAACAATATTGATATCACGAAGTATTCAAAAGTCATAGCGTTCCTGAAACGCAGTTCAGAAGGACACAAGGAAAAAAAGTCCTTGACGTTTACATCAGGTCAAATAAAGATGTTCCTGAAAGATTCACCAGATATTTTGTATCTTTTTGAAAAGGTAAGTGTATTTTAGTTCTGTTATTTAATCTACTTAGTACTTACGTACTACACACGCAAGTTATCTAGACACTCCGTTTAAGCGCTTTGTGTATAAATTAGGTAGTAGGTACCTACACTTTACTACTTCATAAATCATAGTTTTTGCCTTGGCTATGTACCTCAAGCTTATTATATCGTTTACTGTTACAGGTTGCACTAATCTCCGGCATAATGGGGGCATGCCGAAGGCAAGAGCTATACAACATCCAGTTCGATGAAGTCTCTAACATAGACGACAGTACAATCATGGTGAAAGTTTCGAAAACAAAAACGAAAATAGATCGTTCTTTCGTTGTGACGGGCAACTGCTATGCCGTATGTAAAAAATATGAAAAATGGAACTTCGACCCACCCCCTGTCGAAACCCTGCCTTTTTCTTGAGCTATAGATCGGGGAAGTGCGTCGATCAAAGAACTGGTATTAATAAATTTGGTGCTCTGGGAAAAACTATCGCAAGTTTTTTGAATCTGCCTAATCCAGCGTTGTACACGGGGCATTGCTTCCGGCGCACCTCGGCGACCCTTCTCATAGATAGCGGTGGTGATTTGACCGCACTGAAACGACACGGGGGGTGGAAGTCTTCTACTGTGGCTGAAAGCTACATTGATGAGTCTTTAATGAATAAAATTCAAGTCTCAAATACGATCTTGAACAGAATAGAAAACAAGACGAATGAAGTAATTATAAATATTCCAACTCCGTCTACGAGCTCTACTGCTTGCCCCGCTACAGCTGCTGGATCAATAAATAACATTAACTTTCAAAATTGTACCATCCAAAATTTGAACAATTATTATAAATAAACTATTGTCAGCTTTTACTCTTGTTGTTTGACTAATTGCATTAGTGAAGATAAAGTAGTGTATGCAACTGCATATAACACGGGTATTAAAACACTCGTTACTATTATGAAACTCGCTGCGCTCGTTTCATAAACTCACACTCGTGTTTTAATACCCTTCATTATATGACAGTTGCATAAACTACTATTATTTAAAAAACAATCCACCTTTTGTTGTAACGGAAAGGCTTAGAATGGCATCGGAGCAATTCTTTTGATGGATGTTAATCAATGAGGCGTAAAGGATTCGCGAGTCAAATAAAAAAATACCTTAACTGGCCCACTCAAAGTACTTTATGCCGTGTTGAGTTTTTCGTACCGTGTCGCTCTCGAATGTACAGTGTGTAGTCATGTACGGCCAATGCGACAGAGCACGTTATGCGGAAAAGAATTTCGCCAGAGTAAAAAATGCCAACGCAAATGCCTGATACAGTTTGGTCTATTGGTTTAAAGATTTCGGGTTTTAATCCTTATTAAGGATAATCTTTATCATTAAATAAACAGTTTAACTATTTCGCTCAAATATGGCACAGATAATATTATATAATATATTGAGTTCATAAACATTCAATATGTTGATCAGTATCCTCGCCATATTTATAGCAGCAGCAGTCAATTGCTTATTTGATATAAAATATATAAAAAAAGTTTCGTATAGGAGACTTTGTAAAACAATACCTACTTAAGCACTGGACACACAGAAAAGACGTAAGACGCAGAGGGGCGCGGACAAATGTCTCTTCCGCTTCCCATTCATACAAAATGTATAGAAGCGTCGCAACGCAAAACATAGAAAAGACAGGGCGCGGGCACGATGCTAAGTCGTCTGCGCCCTATTGTAAAACATACAGAAAGAACAGGGCACGGGCGCGAGCGGACGAGGGACGGGAGCGGGTGAGACTCGCGCGTCGCTGTCATAGACTAGGGTTGCCACCCGTACTTTATTATAAGGTATTGTACGTTATTTCGTGTAATTGTACTCTCTACTTTATGAGAACAATAAAGTACGCGAAAATACTTTATTTCACATATTTTATTTCTCTGGGATTCTTTTTACGTCAACTTCTTGGCAGTATTAGGCTTAGTTTCCTTAGCCTTTCCCGAACGGCATAAATTCAAAAAACAACAATATACGTCAACTTCAAATTTGTTGATGAATGCCGCCGACCGTTGAAAAAAGTTTATTATATTTAAATAAATTGTTTGATTTTAACCCAACTAATTGGCTCAACCAATGCCAATTTCTGAATTTAAGCACGAACATTGTATTTAAACAAATCGAGATCATATTGGATCCTTTAAATGTAGTCACTAAATTAAATATTATTGTCAACAATTGAAATAATTATAGTTCATGAAATTATTTCAAAAATAAGCAACGAACAAATGTTTAAATCTAAAGATACTGCTGAAAAATGGCAAATGCTTTTTAAAAACTCGGATAAAAATTTAACAAATACATTTAAAATTATTTCTTTTTTACTTTCCATACCTGCAACTTCTGCTTTTACGGAAAGATGTTTTTCCGTAATTAATATAAAATGGCGAGCAGAAAGGATTAGGGCCTCTATTAATTAATTTAAAACGTATTGTTAATTTATTTTAATATGGATCTAAATTGCTCAGATTCCTATAATCATTTTTAAAATAATAAGACTTTGTTAACCAAAGCTAATACTAATAACAAATACACATGGAAAAATAAATAATTACTTCCTAAAAATAAATGTGTACTATTTTTTTTCTTGAATTTCCCAATAGTACTACTATATATTGTTTTAAGATGTTCTTCTTTTTTATTTTATTTTTATTTTTTCTCATCTGTTTGTATTTGTTTTTGTGCAGGTCAATAAATGTTTCTTATTCTTATTCTTATATTTTTAGCAATGATAAATACAATTTTACCTTCAAAAAAGGTGGTAACCCTACGCGGCGCCCAGCGTCACGTGCGTGTCTCGTCTTTTCTATATGTTTAAAAAGGTTGCCCCGTCTGCGCCCCGTCCGCGCCCCGTCCGCGTTTTCTGTGTGTCCCGCGCCTACACTAAAGTATACTTGCGTAAGGTTTTCAACCTTATTTACATCCCCTTCCCTGAATCTATTCTTACAGTCTGCATCCTTATTCTCGTCAGTTAACGTTGCTATTCTGATCTCAACACCGTTTTAATTGTTAATAAATTTATCATTTGTTCTCTATAGAATTAAATTTGACATTTATTTAGATATGAATAAATTTTAATAGTCCAATTTTGTTTCCACCAGGCATCATCAACAGAAGCAACATAATGCCGACCCCAGACCTGTGCGTCATCAACAACCGGCTGTTCTGGATCTTCGGCTCGCTGGTGGCGTTCTACATCCCGATGCTGACCATGGTGGTGTCGTTCGCGCTGACTGTACAACTGCTGAAGAGGCAGGCCAGGCTCGCAGCGACGCCTGTACCTGGAGGCACGCAAAGGAGGTAAAGCACTATGAATGAATGAATAAATGCATAAATGAATGTATGAATGAATGAATAAATAAATAAATGCATAAATGAATGAATGAATGTGTTAATTTTGTTGGTTGTCCTATTAAATAAAATAAATAAATAAATTGAAATGAAACAACTTTTACGGATCTACTCGCGTTTATTTTACACATATAACCTGCTGTACTTCCATATATGAAAGGTGTCACTAACAAGATTGGACATAATATCTTAAAGCGAGCTTCAATCAACACTTACTTCAAGCCGCCGAAGAAGATCAACCAATTTTTACGACCTGTCAAGTGCAACATACCCCTTCAAGATGCAGGCGTGTACAAACTGGACTGCGACTGTGGGCTCTCTTATATCGGGCAAACAAAGAGAAGTGTAGGAACCCGTGTTAAAGAACATATAGCCGACGTCAAGCATAGGCGCGAAAATAAGTCTGCAGTATGCGAACATTCCCTAGAGGGGCCCAACCATTGCATCAGATTTGATAAACCACAAATATTCGTTAGAAAACAACGATTCATCCCTAGGATGATACGCGAGGCTATTGAAATTAAAAAACATCCTAATTTTAATAGAGAAGATGGTTGGAATTTACCACCAGCCTGGGAGCCCATCATACAAAATATTAAATCCCAGCCCCGACACCATACTGCCAGACCAAAAGATACTGTAAGCTCTTTCTGCGTAAAACGGAACGCACCTGATTAAATTTAAATGAGGGTATACAAGCTACCAACTAAATGAAATAAAATGAAATGAAATGTGTTTATTAGAACACAGTACAAACTTATGTAGGTACTTAAAACAAAACTAATTATGAGATGACCAACACCTCAGTCTCCCTGTGACCACGGACCCTGCAAAGGGTTCGAAACGTCAGGATAAACATTAAATAAGTAATGTGTAAAATAAACGCCAGTAAATCCGTAAAAGTTGTTTCATTTCAATGTGTAGTGTTCACGTAAACTTTAGAAAACAATAAATAAATAAATATTATCTTTTGTCCTATTCTATGGTGTTTTCTTCTACTTGTTTAGGTAAAGTTTTTTTAGATTGCTGCTAAAATGCCAGTTAATCTTAGTTAATGGCGTAGCGGTTAGTCGTTCAAGATACGATCGTAAAAGTTAAGCTACTTTTAATGCGTTATTCCAAGAATGACCAAATCATGTTTAGGCATTAGGCCCGGTGTTTATGTATTGAGATAGTTAAGTTTTATAGTTCTTTAAGCACTACTTTATAGGTTGTAAATATGTTACAAAGTTAGCTATGAATTTAGATAAATAGGAAGTATGATGTGTTTTTGGAAAGGGATTTAGGTTTTATCTTTAGTAGATTAGGTATTAAGTTTGTATGTTCCTGTCGTCTCTATGAATCAGCACATTCCACCATCAGCCCCTCTCGACTTACTGCTGGGCATAGGCGTGTCTTTGCTTAATGGCATAAGCCTCGATCCTGCGCTAGGCTGGGCCACGTGCAACCCACGGTCCTCCCGATTCCCATAACAAAAAACGTTCTTAACGATATCGTAGCCACTTACTCGTCGAAACCATTTTCATACTAATATCCGATAATGTATACGGTTTGTTGAAACTTCGTTCGAACGAGTTTAAAATCGGCTCCATTAACGGATGGGAATACAAAAATGGTTTCAACGACAAAGTCGCTACATACGATATCGATACGGTTTTTGTTACGAGAACTAGGGCACAGCAGAGAACGTCCCCATTTGCTATATTCGGCATCTCTCGGCTACGCTAAGTCCACGTTCTGGCCAACCTGTTGTCATTCCACCATATAGTTTTACATTTCACTCTTTCTCTTTCTCTTAATTTAAACGTGACCTAATTCGTACTGACACTCAGATCGTGAATAAGGGATAAAACCTTTTTGCTAATTGAAAATAAAAACAACCTTTCGGTGTTGAACTGTGCTCGGTGGATGTAATAAGCTGCTATTTGGTTTCTTGGAGTAAGGCCAAAAGAAAAAGGGTACCTAGTCCCGCGAACACTTGTATTACTTGCCATTATATGAAAAATTCATTGAGCACCGTTGCGCGAGCATTACGCGTGGAAATCAAACACTTTTATTTGAATCTACTCGCGTTTATTTTAGACATCATTATTTTTGTATTTTTCGAACCATTGGCAGGGTCCGTAATGACCAGGAGACTGTAATAAACGTCAAGACCGACTTTGACAGACGCGTTTATATTTACAATAATTTTAAATAAATAAATTATTAAAAAAATATTTCAAATGAAGTTGTTTATTATTGTTTTTTATATTTGTTGTAAAGTATTATATACTTTAGATAACTCGAAAAACTCACTCACACACGCGAAAGTAGCGGAATAATTTAATAGACACACAACAGTAGTGTAATCAGTTGGAGCAAATAAGTAATTTTGTTTTCAGTGTTTCGGTTTTTGTTTACTTTGATATTTACTATAAAATATCCGCTAACGAATATAATGGAAAACTCCTAACGGTAATTGAAGGAAATTCCATAGATATACCATTACCATAATTATCTTAGTCTAATTCGCGCACGTGTACGTCTCTACACAGATGGTGTTAATAACATAGTATACATTAGTAACGTCGTATATTTAGTAGTTTATTATTTTAGTAGTTATTATGTTTAGTAGTTTATTTTTTAACCGACTTCAAAAAAGAAGGAGGTTACTCAATTCGACTCGTATATATACTTTTTTTATGTGTGTTCGCTGATAACTTCTTCGTTTATGAATCGATTTTGATGATTCTTTTTTTGGTGAAAAGGAGATGTCCCAAGGGTGGTACACACGCCTGCACATCAACCTACCACAAACTGTCAAGTTTCCTCAATAGACTTTGAACTTTATGCCTTTATAATATGGTTGAAAATGTATTGAAGAAATTTGACAGTTTTGGATAGGTTGATGCGCAGGCGTCTGTACCATGATAAGGAAACCAGGATCTGATAATGGTATCCCAGAAAATCGAGGGTAACTTTCGAAAACCGTAGTGGCGACTTGTGCGTTTGTTAATGTTTTCATTAAGTATTTTAAAGCACTACTACATAATGAAGGTCTGGAGTCGATCTGATGATGGAGCCGAAAGACAGTCAAGGGAACTCCTCAACGATTTACAGCAAGTACATGGTGTTTGGGCTTGATTAATTTGTATTGATGGAACTTTACACCTAGATGAGTTGTGACTGTCATTAGGGGTCTGATGATGAAGACGAAGGCCAGTAAAGGGACATTCTCAATGTTTTACAGTAGCTACCTTGTGTTTGGTATTAATTTATTTCTATTGATAAGAACTTTGCACCCATAAGAGCTTTGCACACATATAAGTGCCATTAAAGGTCTGATGATGGAGACCATAGACAGTCGAGGGAATCCCTCAACAATTTACAGCAGTTATCTTTTGTTGGGCTTACTTCATACTGTTCAATATGCCAAAATGTTTAGTTCGTACAAAAATAATACCTAGATTTAAGTTTTACATAGGAATACCACTACCTACTAGGCCGTCGTTTCCTCATCCGAGAAGCATCCTTGTTAGGTCTACGTCTACCCATCGCTAAAAATAGTAAAATAAAATAGTTTTTCACAACAAAAAAAAGGAAACTTAAAAAAGTTCAAACAGCTCTAAAAAGCAAGAAATAATCTTTTGTTCGCATGTTTTAAAATTTCTCAGGAGTCCAACTTTATAACAACAAATATATTGAAATCATATTATTAATTACATAGATACGCATGTCAGTTTAAAAAAATGTCTACTGAAGTCGGGAACAACTTTATAAGTTTAAATGAAACAAAATAATTGTCCCCCAGCCGACAACTAATCACCACACCACCCATATGGATCACACCACATCCATATGGATGTAAGAAAAGTTGGACTCCTGAGAAAGTTGGAAACATGCGAACAAAAGATTATTTCTTGCTTTTTAGAGCTGTTTTAACTTTTTAAGTTTCCTGTTTTTTGAAGTCGGTTTATTTTGTTTGTTAATAAGATATGTAAAGAGAAAAGTAAATATAGTGATAAAGTAAAATAAAGTAAAGTAAACAGCCTATAACTGTTCCACTGCTGGGCAAAGGCCTCCATCATTGAAATCAAGTCATCACTACAATTGATGGGTAATAGCTTAATCACCACGCTTGCCAAATGCGGGTTGGTGATCACAAATCCGGGCTATGCATCGAAAAATCCGAAGCACACTTTGCCCGACCTGGGAATTGAACCCGGGACCTACGGACCGAGCGCTCTGCCACTCGGCCACCGAGGCGTTATAATTATAAAGATAATTATAGGGATAAATATAGTCATAGCGATCATTATGGCAGTGTTCAACTGTTCAGCGTGCATCATGCCTTATAAATTAATATAATTTAATTATTACCTAACGTTAAATATTCATCTACGGAACAGATTACGTTTTTAGTACAGAAAAAATAAATAACTACCTCTTTAAATCATTAGTCACTAAAAACGTTTATTTAAATTTTGTAGTGACCTGTTGATATGTATAACTTAAAAACGATTTTCCGTACCGATTGAAGTTAACCAGTATCAAATAAAAATAGTGGAATCGCGAAAAGTTCACAAAGGTTCCCAGCCATAAAATAATAAGCCTCTTGCAAAAAGGCTTTAGGTATTTGCAGAATATCTCGATAACATCTTAGACTCCGTCGTTTGTTTTTCCCTCCAATTAAGTTCAAATAGCCGCTCCCTCTAGGCGGGTCCATTTCAATATTTGGGTTCAATATTTATGACCATTATTAGATTTTATTCTTTAAGAGAAAAGGTGTTTCAATATTTTATTACTTGAATAGAGGGTTACATTGTTTTCTTATGAAAATAAAACTACTAGGCTCATAGTATTTATCAAGTAAATAGCCTAAGTATCACTGAAGTTTGTGATAAGATATTTTTAACAATGGCGATTTCTAAAATGTTTTTTTTTGTTTTGTTTATATAATTTTTAACGTAAAATTTGGTTACGAACAAATTACAAAAACACAAATGTTGCACAAAAAAAAACGTTTTATAAATAGCTTGCCTACTTAAATTCTTAACTGATCATTAGTATTTGTAAAAATATTATGATCGGATGTTAATAACGGTAGTTGTTGACATTGAATGGGCGCCTTTGGCTTTCAAAGTAAAAAGTAATAGTGTTGAATAATTTCGGCGGGCTGGTTAGAACCACGATAGCTCAATTGGGAGGGCACCTGACCCAGTATATCAGAAGGGTGCAGGTTCAAATCCTGTTCGTGGAGTATTTTTCAACATTTGTGTTTTTGTAATGGCAATTTCTTTTAAGATAGTAAGAATCATATTCCGTGTACACGGATCTACACGTAATGATTTAAGATTATAATTTATTCTGACATTTCCAGACTCCATGGTATAATAACACGGGGGTGTTGTCATATTTATGCTTTTTGATTTTACATCAAGTGTGTTTTGTTTGAAGCAAAAAAAGGACTTAAAATATCTTTTAGTCTTACATATTGTAGTATTAAGACCGGGATTTAATCATCTATCCCACCATTTTTAAATTAACTTAAAAGTCTCGCGTATGATTTACCAATCTTGTGATCTCGTCTTGTTGGTTTTGGTTTGTTTCTTTCTGTCACTTTAATGTTTTTTTTTGTTTGATGTTTACTTGCTTTGTATATATATATTAGGCAAAGGGAAGTAAGCCGTATGGGCACTTAATTTATGTTCCATTTTTTTTCTCTCGTTATTTTGTAACGCAAATTAAACTCTTTTTTGTGTTTGACGTCGCCCTACTCAAGGCCCAGCTGAAAATCAGCGTTGTGGCGTCTAGCTGCAACATTTGCTGAGCTGGTTAGCCTTTTCGGCCAACACTGTTATTTTTAAGTATTAATTTGTTTTCTTTAAATTCGTATCTATTTTTTTTTGTTTTTGTTTTTTTCATGACTGTAATTTGTGTATGATGTAGCCGAATAAATGATTTACTTACTATTGAAAAATGGTATACCTTTGTACTGAAGGGAATACTATTAGGGTTGAAAATGAAACGGCTAGTAGTTTATTTGCTCTAAAGTAGGTAACATTTGACAAATTACATGCCTTATATGCTATTTGCCAAAACATTTCGATAGCGCGATTCAGTCAGAATACGAACCGCGCCATCTAGTAAGAACTATAAGAACTAATCTTATTATATATACATACGTACGTCTTCAACAACTATGATCATAAACCTGCGAAGATTTGTATAAAGTGTTTCACTTTAATGGCATCCGACTTCATTAGTGATTCAGTAAATGGTTTACAATTGATCTTCGATTTGACAAATTAAACCAATGGACCGACAGAGTTGTCAGAATTTCATCAAAAGATGTTTGATACAAATAATCAATAAATAAATAAAAATTAATTTTCATCATTTATTCTAATTTTCTAAATTGCAACTATGTCGAGGTAATAGGGTGAGGCCATTTTGGCGTGCCACAATAAAAAAAAATGTTCATTTGATTTTTTACGTTACAGTGTCCAAGGTCAATAATTGATAGTAGATGAAAATACGAGTGTTACCCGTCCTTACAGTTCAACATTCAAATGCAGTTGTTATAACCATTACAATAACAAATGAGCCCAACAATAAAGCGTTAACATTTCCCTTGGCCACAACAGTCATTTTATTGCCTATTTACATCCCTAATTTTCGTTAGTATGTACGCTACTAACTAGGGCTGTCTGTTACGAAGTTACTAACATTAGGAATGTTTATGACGGATGTTTACTACGAGTATGTGATTTGATTCTAATATTTTCGAGCTTTTCTATGGAGAAGGTTTTGTAAGGTTAAAATCTTTTTATATTTATATTTTCTTTTATTTATCAATTCCTATGTTTCCTTTATATTATTGTACATGCATAAACAAATATGGGTAAAAAAGAAATATTTTCTTAAATTTAATATTTTTACTCATTACTTGCTTACACATTAACATTATAATTACAAGAGGGATTTCAAATGGTCCAAACCCAAACTTTATTACAGCCAAGACACTAAACAGTAAATTGTTACAACAAACAGACCTCCATTGGTCACAGGCTTGCAAACAATCACATCTGGGTTTAGTGCCGATTATATTGGCAGTAAAACCAGTATTGGTCCAGTGTTTGGCGTTTCAAGATATTCTGGTATACGACCAACTTCTTGTGCTTAGTATTGTCTCAAGAGATGTTTTTTTGTGTTCTATTAAGGGTGCGCCGTCCGTAAGTGACAAGTGTCATATGTTTTATTTGAAATGTCGTCGTCCATATTTATTTGATGCCGCGCGGCCATACTAATTTTGTATGGGGAATTTAAGGTGCTTAATAAAAAATAATTATTTAAATAACCACTTGATGAATCGAAAATGTAGTCTAGCAATTTGTAGTTTATCCATTGATGATTGTTTAGACAAAATCAGAGGTACAATAATTTAGATAAACTATAAGAAATCTACTAAACGCCGCCACTCGTTTTCATGATCTTTGCCCAACTTTAAATGATATTGTAGAAAAAACTATAGCGTGTTATGAATTTATGGTTCTGACAAATTGTAAACACGTTCCCTATGATACTAAATATATATTTTGTTCATTTAATACGATAGTATTTTCAATTATATTTACTTAACCGTAACTGCATTTTTGGCATTTTTTGGTCGGCCCACCCTTAACAAATAAAACAAAAAAGCATCTCTTCTTTAGCCTGTGTTGAGTGTAGGCTATTTCTTTTAGAACGCGAGCTCTGTCTGTTGGTAGCCAATCCAAACCAGTAGGCTTAGCCAAAGTAACATTAAGAAAGCGATAGCGAAGTTCGAAAAGAATAAAATGTATGGGATTGACATAAGCCGCGCTGAATCACGTGGTCAATCTTACGTCAATCCCATACATTTTATTCTTTTTGACTTCGCTATCGTTTTCTTAATGTTACTTTGGCTACAGCCACTGTTCCTTCCCGCGACCCTATAGGTCGAATCTCTCCATCGAGTCGGTTGCCATCCTCGTCCAGTTCGTCATTGACCATATGTGACCATCATCTTTCGTTAAGTCTGCAGATACGTATTTGTCCTGGCCAAATTTACTTCAGGAGGAAAAAAGGGAAACCCCGCTAAGATGTGCGAACGCAAGCTCAGCAGTATAGGCCGATAGTGTGTGTATGCGAAACACAACATGCAAAATAATAAATATCATTACCAAGTTTTTTTAGTGTTGCTGAAAAAGTATAGTTTATCTAGTTTTTCTAGTTTATTTTATCTAGTATAGAACTAATATTGGGTCCTTACCTATGAAATTGATGTTTTATTCTCGCTTATTAATAGGTGTATTACTTCTAAAAGTCAATACCGGTTGTTAATATTATTATACTCCTTTAATTAGGACTATGTTACTTAGGCTTCAGTACTATCAATGATTATTCATTTTGTGTCTTTATCGTCTATTTTTTTTAACTGTCTTCTTTTTTTGTTCGCGGAATTGACCTTTTTTATCTTGATTTTTTTTCTTTTAATTGTCTGGTATATTTAGCTAGTGAAACAAACACACTACTCTACAGTTTTTATAGTGTTAACATAAATAGATGCTAAGAAAATTAAAAACCGTTTGTGTGAAAAATATAATTTTATAAAAAATCTTCATACAAAACGTCAATTTCATAGGTAAGGACCTAATATTAAATTATCAATTTAGTTAATTAACTATTATTAGCAGAAATGCGAAGGTCTTTAATTATAAAAAGGTTCTCTAGCTCTTTTACAGATCAAAGCATCAAGCTGTTCTTTATATTAATTGTCTGTACAATATTTATCATCCCGCCGCGCCGGGCTGAGACAGGTCATAGATTAAGTGCGGATCTCGCCTCCGGCTATACTTGTATAATACGAAAGCATTCTAATGTACGAACAAAAGGATCACAGTGTTCGCGAGATGCATACAAATAATGCTACCTCTCTGGTTGCTCTGGTATAACATTACTCATATCTTTGAGTCTCTTTACGCTTGTGTTTTGTTCAACTTTGGATGCAGTTGCTACAGTTGCAGGTTTTAGTCTACCTGCGTTCGTAATACAATGTTGGTATAAATATTCTTGTGAATAATTTTGGTAAAATTCCAGTTAGTCTACTACCAATTTTTACTATTTTTGTGTGAGTGACACCATTCAATTTATCCCAATCACAAGGCGATTTCATTATCAGTTCTCTGGTTAGGTTCAATTAAATAGTCCATAGTCCATCGTCGTTCCTCTCAAGGTCCGCAGAGATATAGCAGACGTTAACTTGTCTAAAATATTGTGAAGTGATGTTGACTCAGCGGAACTGTTGGAAGAGGTTAAGCTTATTGTGCCTCGCAGTTACACCATTCGTAAGAATTGAGGCTTCATATTTCACCAGCACGTACAAATTATCGTCAAAATAGCTACCTGTGGCGGTAGCCAAAGTAACATTAAGAAAACGATATCGAAGTTCGAAAAGAATAAAATTGACATAAGATTGACCACGTGATTTAGCGCGGCTCCATACATTTTATTCTTTTCGAACTTCGGTATCGTTTTCTTAATGTTACTTTGGCTAAGCCTACCGTTCTCCCTATTCATCCATAGGGAAGGCTCGTGCCCCAGCAGTGGGTACATAAAATGGGCTGTTGATGATGATTGATGATTGTTGATTTTTGTCTATATGTGGAGGTTTGTTATTAGCTTGTAGAAGCTTCTTAGTTGTACAATTACAAATATTGGCTGCAAACCCTCCTTAAAATATAAATAAAATAAACAAAATAAAATAGAAGCATAAGGTCAGCAGGTGTTTATTTAGATGAGGGTTGTAGGTTTCGATAAACAGACTTGGACAGTATAGACTGTTTGTTGTTAGTGATCCCGAGCCATCCCCGTTGGTGGGAAAGGATGGTACTAGATTCATAGGTATGCTTCGCTTCCCCCGTCGAGCTTTACAGAGCTCTTCAGAGCTGGCGGGCGAAGGGGAGGAGAGTCCACAAAGCCCAAAGTCGCCTTAGCCCCAGTGTATGCTTAAAACAACATTTTATCTAGTTATAAAAAGAGATATATCATGTAACTTTCAGACTGGCTAAATGTACAAACCGCCCTTAGGCATTCATTAGGAATAAAGATATAAGATAAAGATAAAAATATTTAATTCCTACAAAATTACAATATTAGTTAGTGAAGATACAAACAAGCTAACATAGTTAACTCCTAAGTGGTTCAGGATCTACAGCTTTAACCACTCACTATCAAGTGAGATGAAGGCCGAGGTCATTTCGCTGTGAAAATAAATTGCTTAAAACAATATAATAAAAACTCGAAAGACCTTCCCACCAAACAGATTCAAGTTTCGCAATCAAATTCGTACCAAGATGAGCCCGGTCAACAATAAATCCCGGAACACATAAAAATTGGGACGATCATAATAAAACTCCAATTCGTTTTGACACTAAAAAAACATAAGACAGAGTCAATAATAGATTGTGTTGTGGGATTACTTCTAGAGTGCTTTCCATATTATAGCGAGTTTTGGTAGCACCAGGGAAATAATACGTGAACACTAATCTATAAATAATTCCTCTTTTGCTATTGGTGAATTGAATACTTGATGATATTATTCGTTCTTTGGTATTGGTATTATAAGATATAACACTTTTATTTCAGGTAAATAATAACACATACCTACCATATAAGGCTAAGAACTTGAAAATATATTACTTTTTTATTATTTTTTTTTTATTCGTATAGGGACTTAATAAATCAAGGTAGGTATAATATTGTCTAAATCAGATATCTCAATCATCATCATCATCATCATATGATTATGATGATACCAATCCTTTATTGTACATTAAAAGATTACAGTCAAAAATTACATTATAAAAAACATATACAAGGGTGAGCTTATCTCTAAAAGAGATCTCTTCCAGCCAACCCTAGCTGTAGTTGGAAAAGAAAGTTTGCGGGACCAATTGTCGACCATAACATAATTAAATACCATACACATAAATAAATGATGATGATGATGATGATTGAGATATCAAGAAACTTATACATATAGGTATTTCAAAAACCAAACTAAAATGTATTCCCAATCCCACCCAAAATGAAGACACTTAAAGAACTCTCACATGGTCACACTATACTACTGACACCTATTTAGGTGTCCACTCAACTTAGTAAAGCCCCACATCTTTACTGAGACACTAGAGGGTTGGAGGGTATATCATTTCTCACTTCTCATTTCTATTATCATTCATCATCATTATAAGGAAGGAAATATTGTTTATTTATGTATGTAGGCTGATGCCTACATTAGTCCACTACTGGACTGCCTCTCCAAGTGCACTCATCTTCAAGTTCTCTCATCCAGCTCATGTAAGCCACCTTGCAAAGATCGCTTCTCCACCAAGTACCCACCCTGCACTAAATTAGTTTATAATCGACTGTGGAACCAGTGGAACAATATAAAATTTTCAGGAGATTTTTTATATTAAATAAGACAAGATTTGATGACAGACAAACCGACAGACATCGGGACAGGTGAAACTAAATAAAAGCTTGTAAAAATACACACATTGCGACGAATATGTGATATACGGTAGTAGACTAATACGTATGTATAAGTATATTATCGATAATGTTTTTTGTCCAATAACAGACAATGTGGAGGTTTCGACAACGGACCAATGCAAGGAGTGAGGAGACTCGGCGCCAGAAGCTCACCAGACTTGTCTCCGGGCACTTCGGTGTCTAGACAGCTGACGTGGAGGGTCACGAGCACAACCAGGTACGTCTACTCAATTGTCTAATAAGCAGTGATCGAAATAGGTAAAGAAAGAAAGAGAGAAAAAACATTTACTGGAACCACACAAACACTCAATTTAATATACAACAGGTAACAAAAAGAATAATTATATACATTGTGATCTGTTATTTTCTTTTGGAGAGAGATTGCGATTGAGAGTTGACGACCAAGGAGGTCGTCAACTCTCAATCGGTCGAGTGGCTTGCACACCGGTTTTCATGGTGTCGCCATCTCTGAGGTCCCGGGTTCGATCTCCGGTCGGATCAATTTAGAAATACCTGTTTTTCTAAATTGTTTCGGGTTTGGTATTTCCTATGTATAATAAGTAATGTATTTAAGTAGGTATATTAAGTATGTTTATCCGTTGTCTAGTTAACCATTTCTCGAGTTGCTTAAGGAAGCTTTTGTTGGGGCTAGATAATTGGGGCTAGATAATTGGTGTGAGTGTGTGAAACATTTTATTTATTTATTTTATTTTATTGCTGATTGCTTAAGGCTACATTTTCAGCGTCTCTGACCTTTTTTGGGGACAGCGGGAAACTTAAAGGGTTTCTCAAGCCGAAACATCGTCACAGTTATCCTAAAGGGAATGACATCACGCGCTAGTGCTCGTCTCCGTTCCCTACTAGATTTTCCAAAGGGTTCAGATCGGGTCGGGAGTGGAATAACCCGAGGGCACCTATAAAAGCTAGGATCTCCGCTCAGGTTGACCGGGTCGCGGGGGTGGGGAGAAGCGCTCAGGTAAGTACTTGTCTGTGCCTGATATAGAGCGCGTTTGAACCGGGTCGTACACTTCTTCTAAGAGTACGGTGTCTTGGGCCTAAGCGAGTGTGCTCAGTTTAAGCAGAAAGTGGGTCTGCTGCTATTCTGCTGTACACAGTAGTAACATCGTGGTACGAAAGGTACATTTTAATATAGCGAGTAACAACTTTTTTAATATATTTATATTGAAATACTAATTTTAGTTTATTTCGCGATAGAAATATTGACAAAATGTACAACATTAAGTTATTAAGTTGCTAGATGAAAGATACGAACTATTCAAATAACATCACGATCATCAAATAACCGAGTTCTTTTTCATTTAGAACTCTAATAAAAGCCCAAATTATGTATCTATCAGTTAAACCGTGAAATGGCTTTTACAAATAAAGTACCGACGCTTTGCTTTAATCATATGGCTCGTCGATTCACTGTTTATAAAAAGCTGTAATTATTTTTCAAATGCGTCATGAACAAATATTTTTTCGTTGTACAGAAGGCTTCAAATATCTTTTATAAAGAAAACGATTCTTACTGTTACGTCAGTGTAATTACTGTCAAACTTTTGTATTCAATCAAAAGTAATAGAGTAATTATTAAAGGGATTCTTACCATGTTTATTATTTATGAGTATCCGATATTTCGGCGCAGTTGCATGCGCCATGATCACGGAATTACTGAAGTTAATGCGGGTGAGTTTTTTATGAGCAGACAAAACGATCTACCCTCTTCCTTAGTCGTTTTTTGCGCTCGATGCCCGTACCACTGATTTCTAAGTCACTATTCACTCGAAATTGCTCACGACACACTACACTCACATTATCAGGACGCGAAACGACTTTTTTGATGTTTTTGCAGTTTTTAAGAAGACTAATCACTGGGTTCCAGACACGCGACAGTTTGAATCCATCTTCACGATTGAAATTTTTGTATTTCGTAATTTCAATCGCTTCTCTCACCAATCTAGGTACGTAGTGGCGTTCTGTCGAAATTATCTGAGGGTTGTAAAACTCAATCCAGTGATTAGGACCCGACTGGATCAGATGTTCAGCAATGGCCGATTTTTGCGTATCGTTGTTCTTGACAGCTTTGATGTGCTCCTTAATTCGGCAAGCAACTGTACGTTTCGTTTGGCCAATATAGGAGCTACCGCAGCTGCAATCGATCTTATATACACCCGGCTTTTCCAAGGGAAAACTATCTTTCGGCGACCGTAAACATTGTGCTACTTTTCTAAAAGGAGTGAAGATAGTATTGATTGAGTACTTATTAAGTATGTTTGAGACCTTATCTGTCACTCCCTTCATATACGGCAAATATACTGGTTGCCTGTCTACCCTGTACTTAAGGTGTTTGAGTCTGTGTCTAAATGGTACTATCTTCCCTTTATATCCATTTTTCTGTAGAACATGCCGGACATGGACTAATTCATTGTGCAAAGTTTCATTATCGCACAAGTCGTATGCACGGTTAGTCAAGGATGATACTACCGAGTCAAGATGTCTTGGGTGGTGATGTGAGGTTGCGTTAAGATAGCGATCAGTGTGTGTAGCTTTCCTGTATACCGAGTGGCCAAGAGAACCGTCATCCCGCACTCGCACCATGACGTCGAGAAATGCCAAGCTCCTGTTTTCTTCCATCTCAAAAGTGAAATTTATTTTCGGATGTATACCATTCAGACTTGCCAAATAAACCTCGACATCGCGCCGACCACCAACAAGTATACAGAAAACGTCATCTACGTACCTTTTCCCCAGCTTAATTGACGTGGGTGCAACAGCGATAGCGCGCTCTTCAAAATGCTCCATCCAGATGTTCGCCACCACTGGAGCCACAGGACTGCCCATAGCCACCCCGTCAATTTGAAGGTAGTACTGACCTTGGAATACAAAATAGTTCGCCGACAAACAGTGATGTAATAATTTGGCGTAATCCATCGGGATGTTGCTATTCAGTAACTTTGCTTCAACGACCTCTAAACAATCCGCTACCGGCACGTTAGTGAAGAGTGATTCTACGTCGAAACTGACCATCAACTCGTTGTGCTCAACCCTGTTTTGGCGCAGAATGTCCACGAAATGACGGGAGTCCTTTACGTACGACGATGTTTGTCCTACCAATGGTTGCAATACGCTCGCTACGTGCTTCGCTAGTTCATATGTCGGTGAGCCTATCTGGATCACAATCGGTCTCAAGGGGACGTTTTGTTTATGAACTTTTGGCAGACCATAAAGTTTAGGCGGTTGAACGTTTCTAGAACGTAGTAAATATTTAAGTGTTTCGTCGCCTAAAGAATCACCGCATTCCTTTATTAGTGCTTGAGTGCTTCGAGAACGAATCGAGAGGCTAGAACGATTCGATTCGTTCAAAAGTTCATAAACAAAACATTGCTGAACATCTGATCCAGTCGGGTCCTAATCACTGGATTGAGTTTTACAACCCTCAGATAATTTCGACAGAACGCCACTACGTACCTAGATTGGTGAGAGAAGCGATTGAAATTACGAAATACAAAAATTTCAATCGTGAAGATAGATTCAAACTGTCGCGTGTCTGGAACCCAGTGATTAGTCTTTTTAAAAACTGCAAAAACATCAAAAAAGTCGTTTCGCGTCCTGATAATGTGAGTGTAGTGTGTCGTGAGCAATTTCGAGTGAATAGTGACTTAGAAATCAGTGGTACGGGCATCGAGCGCAAAAAACGACTAAGGAAGAGGGTAGATCGTTTTGTCTGCTCATAAAAAACTCATCCGCATTAACTTCAGTAATTCCGTGATCATGGCGCATGCAACTGCGCCGAAATATCGGATACTCATAAATAATAAACATGGTAAGAATCCCGTTAATAATTACTCTATTGCAAGTGACCATGATAGTTTAAATAGTTATATAATCAAAAGTAAACTTATTTTACTCAAATAAATATACCTTTTGGCTCATTTAGTTGATGTTTCGATCACATGTAGGTAGTGTTGAACACAATCGCATATATATTACTGATTATATTCTGTTCACCGTGTCCCTACGATCTTTCATGATTACGTTCAGTAACTTTCCCATGTACCTATAAGTTGATAGTATTTACCATTGAGTTTTTATTCATCCGTTCCTATTTTTTCTAATGTATATCCACACCCTAGTTACTTTTTGGTTAGTTTCTAAGTTTTTTGGACAACGCCCATTCACAAGAAGTTACTAGAAAGTGTCTTAATTTTAATATGACAATGTTGCAAAAAAGCTCCATAAAAAGTAACTGCAGTGTGGCTGATGCACTATTAAACAATTCATCGCCATCATCGTCATCAGAATCTCAGCCATAAGATATGTACTGCTGGACAAAGGCCTCCCCCAAGGATCTCCACAACGACCGCGGTTATGTTCTGCTCGCATCGAGCGGCTGCCCGCGACCTTCACCAGATCGTCACTCCTTGGTGGTCTGCCTTCTCTGCATCTACCGAGAACTGTTCTACTCCAGCAATTTATTTATATAAATTATATTTCTTTCTCTGTCTTTCATAGGGCTCAGCGCAACAAAATTGGCGTCAGTGTCTCCCACCCTCAGCTCAGCTACATGAACGGCTGCGGAGGGGGTGGTGGCTCCAACTCCAGGAGAGGGAGAGATGTCGCCACGCAAACACCACCCAGTATAGCTGCAGAGACTAGGAGAGCCAGACTTATGCCTATAAAGTTGACGTTGGCTACGCCAAATGCGCTGACGCTGAGGTGAGTTTGGTCTTTGTTTTTATATTGTTGCCTGATTTTGTCTTAAGAGCGTTTACGCCGCACACTAGCGCCACTAATGAAAAAAAAACATATCTAGTAATTAGAGATAGAAAATCAAATTATGCTCAACAAACTATTTGAATTAAGTAATTTAGCATTTTTACGTCACCTAATGAACACCTCACATGTTATGGTTTAGTTAAATAAGACGTTACGGCCACTTTTAACTATAACGCCATATTTAACTAATTCTATTTCTATCTCTAATTACTAGATATGTTTTTGTTTTCATTGGCGGCGCTAGTGTGCGGCGTAAACGCTCTTAATCACTTGCTTATTAAAAACAAGTGATTTATTAAAAACGAACCATTTAAATATATTGCGCTGCTTTATCTTTAAATATATGATTCTTTAATACGTGTGTATATAACTAAATGCCTTCTAAACGGCTGGACCGATTTTGTGTGTTAGAAGTGGGTCTTTGGATGGTTTTAACTCACAATTGCCCCGTAGTAGGTGGCGTTGCAATAGGGTAGTGCGGATTAAGTAGCGAGCGGGCCGCTAGTAGCCTTTGGTCCACGTTCGTAACTGACATTTCATAACGAGTTACAAACATGGATTTTTTTCTTGCTTTGATAACCTTGCTACGAAAACAGAATGAAATTAATAATAATAATATTAGAAGCATTTATTCATTGCCACACAAAGAAACAATAAGTTGATGCAAAATACAGAAAAACTTAAAACTAGTGGCCCTGAAATAGCTCCCACTCAGCATAATATCGAGGTACCGGATTGGCACCACGACGCTGGTCTTCCGTGGGTACCAGAAGAGCTTAAGTACTATAACATTCACATTTAAACATTTTTCTTAAAATTAACATTATAATAAAATTAATCTCAGTAAATATATAGGTTATATAGGTAAATAATTAAATACTATTTCGTGGATCAGACAGTTTTGTAGAATCTAAATATAGGTTATTATGTAGAACCTGTACCACATAATATGCTCGATTATACATTATTATTAATTTAAATATAGCTTTTACTTAAAGTATACATTGCTGGTGTTGAAGGTATTTTTATATTTATTTTTAAAAGAGCCAACAGTTGCAGAATTCCTAAAGGGTAATTAGCTATATATTTATTTTACTAACTGTGACAGGTGTTATATGGTGAATATTGTTATATTTGAAAGTAATTACGCTGATATTTCTATTACAGAATTATATAACCTCCTGCTTATAATTTTTTATTGCATTATTATTCAAATATTAACAGGATCGTGTATGTTTCTTACATCGTTGAAGCCATCTGAATTACGATTCATGATGGATTTCCACCACCGAACCAGACATTTAATGAGGAGGAGGTAATAAAAAGCGATGTAGGAAATCGTTATTCCCACATCTTTCATCTTTAAATACTTGTATTAGTAGTTCCTTGGAACTATTAACAACTTTATTATTCCCTAATAAAATATCCCCTCTCCTTTTTCACAGTCATATTCTTTTTATTGTAAATATTTACTATTTTTACGTCATCAACTTTCTGGTGCAAGTCAATTCTAAAATCATCCAGCCTAAGTTTTCACAGCTGTACAGGCAACAGCAAAGGTAACTGATGATTGGTCAAGTTTCAATATATGAAATCAGTATGAAAATCAAAACTTTTTAAATGCATATCGACAAACCTTCGAGTGTCTACTAGTACCTGCAGACTGACTGTAGTTATATAGAAAATACGGACTTACACTATCGAAACTTAATTTTGAAATCTAGTAAACATCATCTACTTTTGCTGTTGACTGTACGTATTATTTACATTAGCTTATTGTTTCTACACAATTTTGAATTCGGTTTTTTCTTGGAGATAATTTGCTGATTGACTAGGCTTTTTAGCTTCACCGTGCTTTAGTGGAGGTGGCGATTAACTTAAAGGGTTTCTCAAGCCGTGTGAAACGAAGCACCGTCAAAGGTTTTCTAGAGGGAACGGCATCACGCACTAGTTCATGTCCCTGTGCCCTACTAGATTCGCCGATGGGTTTGGATTCGTGTTTACAGAAACGTCACATTTGACATTATCGGTTGAAAGGTTGACATTCACAAAATATTCTGTCAACAAAAAGGTCAATCAGTCCCTTCTATTGTTCGCTTGCTCCAATTGAGTCCCATGAACCAAATCTACGAAAATTGGGTACTGTACAACCCGTTTCATTCATAATAGTGGAAATTGGATGGGAGTTTATCCTGACACTATCGGGGTTTTACAAAAGGTCTACGGTATTTCAAACTAAAACTGTTTCGCCGGGTCTGGATTAGGGGTTTGTTATTCAGGCTTTAAATCCCACGGGTCGCGATGTAGGTAATACAGTTACTGCGGTTTTTGGGTAAATTACGAAATATTATCGGCAATAATTGCGTGGCGTCGGCTTAAATTATAGGTGTTAAAGTGGTCGTCAAATGAAACTGCTCGATACTGGATTAATCTCTATGCTATAAACGGGACTGAGACGTGGTCGCTCACTATGGGCCTCATAAAAAGGCTCAAGGTCACTGAAAGAGCAATAAAGAGAGGGCTATGCTCGGGGTTTTTCTGCGTGATCGAATTAGAAATGAGGAGATCCGCAGAAGAACAAAGGTAACCGACATAGACCGAAGAGTTGCTAAGCTCAAGTGGCAGTGGGCAGGGCACAATGCTCGCAGGACTGATGGCTGCTGGGGCGGGATAGTCCTTGAGTGGCGACCGCGTACCCGAAGACGCAGTTTGGGCAGGGCTCCAACAAGGTGGACCGACGATCTGGTGAAGGTCGCGGGAAGCCGCTGGATGCGAGCAGCACAAAACCGGTCGTTGTGAAGGTCCTTGGGGGAGGCCTGTGTCCAGCAGTGGACGTCTTTTGGCTGAGATGATGATGGTTGCATAATCATAATAATTTATAATAGATGGAGTTTTAGGAAGGTATACAGTCATATTGTTTTAGAAGGCTAATTCAATTATGATGATGATGAAGCAATGTCATCGACCACATTTTCTGCCGCCACCGTGTATATTTAACGTATATCATTTCGTTTAGATCTATTTGAATATGTAGAGTAGCGTGTATATATAAATACAGTAGACAGTAACAGCCTCATGTTTGTTTGTAATTGCTACTTATCTATATTTTCCTTGCGTTTCAGTAAATAAGATCGTCGATATTGCGTCTCCTTTCCAACATCGCTATTTACAAATGTTATATTTGTTGATAAACCTACACGATTTAATAATTATATTTGCTTACATGAACATACAGATAATACTCCTACACAACTGTGTTGTAATAATAAAAGGGAAATTATTCATTAATTCATTCATGAAAGCGTAACTGCCAGTATTTCGAGAGAGCCACATTCATTATTCCGATGTTCTTTTTAATTTGATCTAATACGCGTGGAATATTTGTATATATGAAACGTCGCTCGCAAAATTAAGCACAGTCAATATAAATTCATTGGAAACACACAGTTTTGTCATTCACTGGGTTGCGAAATTAAACATGTTGCGCTTTTGGGCCCGTGCTAGAATTAACTGAGCGCTAACGTGTGTTGATAAATTAACAAATCATAATTAGGATGAGTAAATGACTGTGGTTATTGTGCTAAATTGTGTATTTATAATGGTGTTTAAAGACCGTGGCTCACGGTTAATAATGCAGCATTTATTAAAGTTTATTATATTATTTATTTATTTAAAAAGTTTTTTTTACAAAATATATAAAAATACCTTTAGCGCTCTTATGCCAACCACGTTTGTGCACTTAACAGGAGTCGATGCCGAATACGTCTTACCTCAAGTCATTCTTTCCCCACAAAATCTTAGGAACACTTATTCGTTAGTAGTCCCATCGTCCCATTTCTGGGCTTACCATCTCAATTAGAGCAATAAAGGCTACAAACTTGAAATATTGCAGGATGTTTATTTATTTATTTATAATTTATGTACACACAAACGAATAGAAGAGAGAACAAAGTAAGAATAGACAAGTACAAGGGCGCTGCTTATTTCACATTGAAATTTCTTCCAGCAGGCCCGTAGAAGGAGAAGATACAAAGAAAAGTAGACAAAGTGTGACAAAACAAACAAAACAAGTATTTAAGGCTAAACATAGAGTAAAATAGTTACGACACAAATTATACATACAATAACGGTGACATACTCAAGTGGAAAGATAGTACTCCTTTACGCGCTTCTTAAATGTTTCATCAAAACAGTCACAGTGGAAGGGTTTTTAATAACTCCCTCGGGTTTACTACGGGTGACGGGTGTTTAATAGGATGAAGTGGCAAGTTTATAATACAATTTGGTTTTGACATGAACACTCTTTAACTGATAACAATCCGACGATAGCTAATTAAGAAAATAGATGCACTGTTCAATAATATTTGTACATACATAAAAGTTGAATAAATATTTTCTTTGGTTATTTAGACTGCCTTATAAAGAAGCTGTATTAGTAGTACAGCTTCTTATAAGCAAGCAAGCAAGTACTGTAGTAACACTAGTTGTGTTCATGTCGTGTTACTATGAGTTGTCAACTTGTAAACAGCTAAGGTATCTCCAATCTCAAGATAGTTTCTGTTGAACATATTTAGATTTAGTTTAATATCGTTTAATTTTCGCCCCATGCATTCCTATATGTAATTGCTATGAAACTTCAATAAGTTCTTGTGCATGCGCAAGCGAAGGTTTTTGACTTAGTGTCGGGACGGTTGTTCACGCGTAAGTCGCAGGCAAGCAAAAAAAACAAAAATACAATAAAATCTCTGTCATGCCGGCCGCTTGACCGAAGGCAGAAGTCGTGTGTGACTATAAACCCGAGAATCATCGATAGAGGACATGATCCGAGACCCCAACCAGCTAAGGCCGACGAAGCCCAGCAGCTGCAGTGCTGCGGGCAGTTCATAGGTTTAAAAAACCAAACCTATAATTTACTGTAGCATTGACTCATACATTTTTTTTAAAACGTTGCACGGCAAATTACTCCACTCCACCTGGTCTTTAGTGGAGATGGAGTCCAGACGCGAGACAACTGGTGCAGCATGAAAACAACGCCGCATCAGTCACGCTCACCCTACCGGCAACAAAGGTGCTTCTTCACGCCCCGTTTAAAGGACACCATGTCATAGGAAGGAGGGAAAATGTGGATTTATGGATGATTGTATAGTCTAGGAATGTTAAGATTTACAATGACATGACGTGAAGCTTATGTACCATGTCACGTTAGTCTGTCTACGTGCTTGAATAAATAAACAGCTCACAAGTCAATACAGGTGCTGTCTGGTCAGTGACCTTCGTAACGTCTGGACGGGCAGCTGTCAAAATGTTTTTGTTTTGGTTCCATTAACGCTTTTGGCGTCGACAGCAATCTTGACCAGATAATGGTAGCTAATGGTACTCCGAATAACCTACCTTTGTTTGCAAAATGGCAACTTCTTATCAATACTTAATGAGTAGATCGTTATACAAGTATTATTTGAGTTGTATTATTTGCGATGATCTGTTTGTAACGATCGTAGTATCACTGGTTTTTTTAAAGGAAATCATTATATTTAGTAAATAATGTACCTATGATTCTTTTGGTACTTTCGCCTTCATAAGTAATTGCTTCTTTGAAAGTTTGCTGGCGCCAGAAATTTCTGTCCCCATGCCTTAATGTTTCGGATGGCTTTGTTCCAGTTTGAAGCACTAAATCAAGTAAAATTACGTATTATTAGTGCGTATAATTAAAAAAACTGTGGTTTCGGGGGTGATCACGAGTAGGTGATGCTTTTGTGTCGCAAGCACCATCTACGAGCTGCGCAGTGCGGTAGCCACCTTCTATCTGTCGGTTCAAATGCTCCACGGCTTCTTATTAAAAAAAATATATGTAACCTCAATTAGACTTCAATATTTCCTTACCTGGGTGCCTGGTGCTAGTTTTGTTTTGCCACTCACTCGATTAACAGTCATCGACTTGCCGGTATTCTTGCACTCTATTTATGAATTGTTAACCTACCTATTATTTTAATGCTAGTCGGTGTATAAATTTAGTTAATATTTAGCTTTGCATTTTCTCTATACGTGAATTTTGTAAATTCTTTTAAGAAAATGAATTTCTGTAACCGTATTAACAAAAACGAGAATTTGTATGGCACTGAAGCAGCGTTTCTGGTGACAAACGAGAAGGGTTAACTTTGCTAAACAAAATCATCGGCAAATAGCACACACTAGGCACCTCACTTCGTGATCTAAAACTTATGTGTCCTTCTTAGGTTCTTAGCAAACCGCAAGAAAGGCAGGGCGCTGTCAGCGAACGCCGTCGCCAACGAGCAGAAGGCCACGAAGGTGTTGGGTCTGGTGTTCTTCACATTCGTGTTGTGCTGGGCGCCATTTTTTCTACTCAACATGCTGTTTGCGTCGTGCCCTGCCTGCATAGTACCAGGTAATGCCTTTAGAATTAAAAAGAAACAACTTTTACGAATCTATTCGCTTTTTAAATAAATGATCCGCAAAAGTTGTTTCATTTCAATGGGTAGTATTTTTTTGGAGATAGTTTTTGTGTGCCGTCATCCAAGTTTTTGGGGGCGGCGAAAAAGGTGATTGTAGCACCTTCAGAGGTTTTCTAGAGGGAATAGCATCACGCACTAGTGCGTGTCCCCATTCCCAAATAGATTCTCCGAGAGTTTGGATCGACAATCGATCGATAAAATTAATATTTGGAGGAGACTTCATGCCAAAACGAAAAAGTTTAATTAATAAATATAATTATTACAAATGGCATAACATACCTCGGTAATGCAACAAAATTCTGAAAAAAAAAACACACAAGCGTTTTGCCAGTTAACACCAAGGCGGTTACTTTCACAAAACACGAACATTTATACAGCCTAACTCAAGTTTACAGCCTAATCTACTGCAAAGCCCGTAAATTGTAACAGTGTTACCTTGGTTCTAAGAATTTATTGAAAGTCACTAAGCGGGTCATATATTTTCCAAGACCTAGGAGAGCTGTTTTAAAAACTTCAATGCCACTATTAATCTTAAAAGGGAAACGGATCAACATCCAGACCAATCACGTTGAAAACTGGAGCTAAAGGCAATCTCCGGGGAAATTTATTGGTTTTGGGAAACCGCGATGGTTTCACCCCGGGAAAAATGTGCGGATATGAATAATAATATATAATTTGTTCATTTGCATAGCGCCCACTGGCTCGCAACGTGTTTGTACGGAGTTATATTGTGTACCTTACTGATATTAAATAAAACAATTGTTTAATTAGTATATGCAAACTTTTAGAAAAGGATGTGGGATACAAAATGAATCAGCAAACACAATGTAAAAGTATAATCAGTTGTTGAATAGAAAGTTTTAATTGTAATAAGACATTATTATTAGAAGACTTGAATATTTACTTATAACTATGGAGATTTAAATATATTTTAAGCTTATACTTATCTTTGCCCATTCCTAAAGATTAAATTGGTCCCGAGCCGCATGGGTAGATGGAAATTTAGTTTTGACATGTACTTATATTTAGTTGTAGTAATATTTACGCGGACTGACGACGACGCGTAGCACGGCGGCGTAGCGTGGCGAAGCGAGGCGTAGCACGGCGTAACGAGGCGTAGTGTGGCGTAGCACGGCGTAGCGCGGTGCGGCGTAATGTGGTTTATTGAGGGTACGGAGCACGGCGGGCGGCGTAGCTTGACGTAATAAGGCTAGAGATGGGCAGCAAGTTTAAACCCGAGAGTCGAAATCAGCGGGTTTAAACTACTGGAACTAATATCTTGAGTCGCAGGCACTATACATTATACAAATTATAATAAGGCTTTATGGCTAAAGATAATGGTTAAATAAATAAAATAACAATAATGGTACCTTTTTCATTAAAATGAGACCTTAAATACGGCTATAAAATTAAGAAAAAAATGAAAAATAATATAATTAAAAAAAAAAACTATATGTCCTCATTCCGAACCCAGAAGTGGACTAGTTTAGACTGATGATGATGGTGGTGGTGGTAATGATATTGATGATGATGATGATTGATATATGATTACGTTAATATTATTATAGTTGGGTTTAAACCGGGTCAACCCGATCTCTAAATGTAGTGTACATAGGCGTAGCACGGCGTAGCTTGCATAACGTAGCGTATTAAGGGTGTGGTGTAGCACAGCGTAGCGAGGCGTAGGGAGGCGAAACACAGTGCAACGCAGCATAGCGCGACGTAGCGAGGCGCCTACGCTACTAGCATAGGGTTGCATTTTTTATAAAATCATCACTGCAATACAAAACAATGACTTTCGGTTGAACAAAATAATAATTGATAGCATTGTCCTGAATATTGATTCTTATTAAAGCTAAACTAATGCTCTTTAAAACAGTCATCATCATCATCATCATCAGCTCACTTATATGCGCCACTGCTAGGGCACGAGCCTTCCCTATGGATGGACAGGGAGAACGGGCCAAACCACCATGCGGGCCCAGTGAGGGTTGGTGGTTGTTAACGACTGCTAATGCAGCTGGGACCAATGGCTTTACGTGCCTTCCGAAGCACGAAGGACCTCGAGCTGATAAATTTTTGGTCACCCATCCGATGACCGGCCTTTGCAAAACTTGCTTAACCTCAGCACTCGCAGACCGGGCGCGTTAACTGAGCTTTAAAACAGTAGAAAACTGAGCTTTAAAACAGTAGAAAACTGAGCTTTAAAACAGTAGAAAGTTTAATTCGTCATGATCCTCCACAAAAGAGCTCCAACTTTTGTCTAGAGACAATCAAAAATAATTAACAGTACACTAATACCCAGTCTCAAAGCAATATCCATTTCAAATAAAGTTATTTCAGACTTCATTGCTGCATCAAAGAGTCTCCATTACCATTTTCACCAATTTAAATTGACAAAAAAACATAATACCCTTACAATCGGTCTTGTTTGGTTGAGCTTGAATGCATTAACGGAAACATAAAAGAATTTTCCAATTTCCATTATTGTAGGTATTTGAACGGACAATCGTTCTTTACAAAAGAAAACTGAACGAGACGCTTTAGTATAAGGCGTCGTTAAATTGTAGGATGATACTTAATCTTAGATATGCAAAGTAACAGTTAATATACAAAATAAATATAAACGCAAAATTTTTGAAGTTAATGTCTAAGAAAGTCTAGTGCACAACTTGTGCTGGTTGTAACCTTGCTTGTTATGCAACTTTCTCAAAACCGGGTTACCAGATTGGTGATCAAACTAGAAATATGCTTCGGGCGGTTAGCCTTCAATCTAGGTAGTTGTTTTCCGATAATATTTTAATACAACCACGCCATTTTGGAGAGTATTTTTATTGGTTTGTAAACGCCACGGCACCTGGCCCGATATCCGAAGAATCTGTGGCGGTAGCCAAAGTAACATTAAGAAAACGATAGCGAAGTTCGAAAAGAATAAAATGTATTATATATATATATATATGGGATTGACATAAGATTGACCACGTGATTTAGCGCGGCTTATGTCAATCCCATACATTTTATTCTTTTCGAACTTCGCTATCGTTTTCTTAATGTTACTTTGGCTAAGCCTACTGGGTTTAATTTTAAGCTTTACATGCATCCCGGGCAAATAGAAAGCAAAAAAAAAATTGAAAGCAATTATTAAGTTGACTAGGTACCTACTTTTACGTTTTCAAAATTATAACATTGTGAAAAAGCATAAAACTGTATGAATATCCTACGTTAAAAGTAATATATAAGAGTCATTTAAGTGAATTTAATCGCCAACTAGCATTTGGCAAGCGTGGTGGTTATGCCAATAACCCACTAATTATGACTTGATTTCAGTGATGGACGCCTATGTGAGACAGTGTATAGGCTATACTTTTATAAGGAACTTATGCTCATTTTTGTCGGCAGAGCACGTCGTAGACATCTGCCTGTGGCTGGGCTACGTGTCGTCCACCATCAACCCCATCATATACACTGTGTTTAACCGGACCTTCAGGGGCGCGTTTTTGAGGTTACTACGTTGCCATTGTAACAGGTAAGTGAATTTATATAACAAAATTTGAATTTAATATACAAAAACAAAAATAACTATAAATAGAAGATGTTCTCCAACTTATAACCTCATTACATAACAATTGCATATCGAAGCGTATGTTTGCAAGTATCTCTGTGCCTTGACTTACGTCTGTTTTCACCACAACAAACAACTTTTAAGGTCAAAGTCAAAGTCAAAGTCAAATATTCTTTATTCAAATAAACTTTAGAAAAGTGCTTTTAAATCGTCCAAAATTTTTTACTTAATACCCATTCAGGGCGTCTATTTTTTAGCCGTGGAGAAGAATGGGTGCCCTTATAATGTTACATGTTGTATACAGGGCGTCCCAAATATCGATGCCAAGCAAAAACGGAAGACAAGCCTACTTGTGACAGACTCTGGTAACATCTGGGTCATATACCTTTAAATTAAATAACAAACAAAGTCTTAATTATCTCATCACAAAGCAGTTACTTAAACACAAAACAAGATAGGGGTGCTGCGGTAATCCTGTCTTTAAGAACTTCAAGCTCTAAGCTCCAACTCCAAGCTCCCATTCCTTTAGTTTCTTTATTTATTTACATTACAAATTTCAACCATTTTTCAGGATAAAAGATTTTAAAAAAATTCTAGAAATTTCAACTATTTTTCAGGATACCCCGTGATGTACAATCGAACCAACTGAATCATGACCCACTTGCCTGATAATTCGTTTGAAACTTTCAAACTTGTAAGATCTATCGCGTATAATGCACTTACGACGTTTTAGGTACTAATAAAATTACGTCAATACAGGTCGCAGACCTATGCAATTTTAACCTTTGTTATCATTGCCATAAAACCACATTTCACACATATACAGTCATTGTTTGAATATCGAGCTGGTTCTCGCTTATTTAACCTAAACTTTTTGATGATGGAAAAAATAAATTTAAAAAATGGGGTGTTCTACAAGTGTGTCATATTATGTCAAGTTGTCAGTCAATGTGAAAAAATAGAAATTAAATAGTAAAATGCTTAATAATTTTTAATAATGGCTAATTTAGAAGAACAAAGAGCTCGGATTGTAGTCTTAAGTGAGGAAGGCTATGGCATACGGGAAATATCCCGCGAATTGAATATTTCTCGGAATACAGTGAGGACCTGGATCAGACGGCACGCCGAAGAGGGCATCCTCGAGGACAGACGACGTCATAACCACGGCGTTCGCCGACTCACGAACGAACAAAGAGTGGACATGCAACACCATTACGAAGAACATCCTTTTACTCCCACCCGATATTTTGCGGCACAACATGACGTCTGTCTACAAACTATTAGAAATTATTTGCACGGCACTGGACTGCATTACAGACATTATGCTGAGAAAGTAGCCTTAACGGATGATCATAAAACAGCGAGAAGGAATTTTGCAAACGCTTATTTAGACTACGACTGGACTAACACTATATTTACAGACGAAAAAACATTTCGATCTTCTCAACACGGTCGCTTAACTTTGTGGCGTTACGATAACACGCGGTACACAGAAGATCACGTCGTGCCTAATCAGTTATCCGGTCGAATTTCAGCGAATATGTGGGCGTGGATGGGTATCGGAGGAGTAGGTGAGCTTGTCCATATTTCTTCTCGGCAAAACGCAATGAAGTATGTCGATCTATTAGAAGAATCTATGTTACCGACAGTGCGAACAGTTTACCCGCGTGAAGATGTGCCAGTATTTTCCTACGTTCATGACAACTGTCGAGTGCATACTGCCAGGGTAGTCTCAAATTGGTTTGATCTGCATAATGATGAAGTTACTTTGATTCCATGGCCGAGTAGATCCCCAGACCTCAACCCAATAGAAAATTTGTGGGGTTTGATGGTCCAAATGTGGGATAACAGAAACGAGAGAACAAAGGAAGCAATTGAGCAACATTGTAACGAAATTTGGGATTACTTGAGAGACAGCGACATTTGCAGTCGTCTAATAGGGTCAATGCGTGACCGATTACAAGCCGTTATCGATAACCATGGTGCACACACTAGGTTTTAGATACTGAATCTTATAATTTAAATTAGTTTTGTTAAAGATTAAATAAAGTTTTTTTTTCATTTCACAAATTTTATTACTCTTTTTACTTATATAGCTTGAAAGACCAAGAATGGCATGTTTCTGTCCTTAAAATACTTATAGGAATGACGTGATTGAAACCTGTAATCTAAAGTTTATACTTTTAGCCGTGGAGAAGAATGGGTGCCCTTATAATGTTACATGTTGTATACAGGGCGTCCCAAATATCGATGCCAAGCAAAAACGGAAGACAAGCCTACTTGTGACAGACTCTGGTAACATCTGGGTCATATACCTTTAAATTAAATAACAAACAAAGTCTTAATTATCTCATCACAAAGCAGTTACTTAAACACAAAACAAGATAGGGGTGCTGCGGTAATCCTGTCTTTAAGAACTTCAAGCTCTAAGCTCCAACTCCAAGCTCCCATTCCTTTAGTTTCTTTATTTATTTACATTACAAATTTCAACCATTTTTCAGGATAAAAGATTTTAAAAAAATTCTAGAAATTTCAACTATTTTTCAGGATACCCCGTGATGTACTTGCAAGTACAGTGACAAATATTTTTATTTCCGGTTTTTTTCAAAAGAATATGTTAAAATTAGATTCTTTGTTGGCATATCTATTTAATAGCTTTATCTAATAGCTCTTGCTGAGTTTCTTGTCGGTTCTTCTCAGTACAAGGTGTTCCGCCCAGAGTAGACTTACAAACCGATGGCATTATGAATGTCACTACATTCATAAGAGCTACTTGTAGCCAAAACTAAATAAATGATTTTGAATTTTGAATAATGATGGAAAATATAGTTTACAAAGTACCTACACACACTTATGTGATATTTCAAATTCTATTAAAGTCCAAGAGGATGTTCAGTCAACCAGTGCAATGGTCCGGAAAATTGACCGCAGCTGAGACGGGGCGCAAAGCCCCAGCGACTAAATAAAATGGACTTGCTATTGTACTTTGCTTTGAAAATAAACCTGAATTGGACTTTTGTGCTATCTTATAGAACACTCCTCGGGCAAAACTATGCATGGTGCGTAGCTATTCATTTGGCAATAACTGTACTAAGTTAAAGGATGTACAGTGAATGCATATCCATTGTGATGAAAACACAAACTAGTTGCTACTATTTTCATTTCATCTTGTAATTTACTTATAATTACGGTTTTTGGGATCAAATGAACGAACTTAAATAGAACATCATACGGATGTAAGATGCGATGTTACATGACCTGAATTAAATAGGTAATTAAAGTTATGTCAACAAGAAGATATTGAATGAATTAATGAAATTATTTTTAAAAAGAGACTATTTCATTTTTTATTTATTAAAAATTTCAAATAACAAGACACTATGTTGTATGTTGTTTGAAATTCTATATCGATATTAAATTCGATGGAGTGAAACAATCCACCAACCTAAGGAATAAACTTTGCGAATCGCGAGACAAACCAACTGTTTTATACAATATTTATAAAATTTATGAAATACAGTGAAAAAATTAAACGCCCACCCGACCCAGCCATTTTTTCCGTTAGTTCGAAGTTGGTTGGAAACTTTCTTATTATGTGTTTATGGGTTGTTTCACCCCTTTCAGTTTGTTACACTTTTTTACAAACAACCTGTAACATAATAAAATAATTTGTCAATGAACCTCCTTTATAGATGGCTGAAGAAGAAAATAATGTTTCTTTTGTAGAGGTAATTAGGGGAAAGAGTGTTTATTCTTGCATTTGGACGATATATCTTAAACGACTTATAACCTTTATGATACAACTAGCGGCCGCTCGCGGTTTCACCCGCGTGGTTCCCGTTCCTGTGGGAATATCGGGATAAAAAGTATTCTATGTTTTAATTCAGGTTATAAACTATCTGTATGCCAAATTTTATCCAAATCCATCCATCTGTTGCTGCGTGATGACGCAACAAATATACACACATACAAACTTTCGTATTTATAATATGAGTGTGATTCCTTCTGCTCACTGACATTTGGAATAATACATAATATAGTTTGGCGTTTAGCTATACAAATATAGTTTAGCTGTAACGCTATCCGCGATAATATTGATATATTTTCTGGTTCTACATCTCATTAAAACATAATCTTAAGAAAATATTGGAGTTACTTGTTTTGCTAATTACTTATCTTATCTTTTATACAGTTTTAAACTTATTTTATCGTCTATATTTTATACTCACGTTTTTTGTACCGATGACTTGATTTCAATGACGAAGGCCTTTGCTCAGCAGTGTAGGCTGGAGGACAGTTATAGGCTGCTTACTTACTTTTACTTACTTTTTTTGTGATGCGAACATTTTCCGTTTTCACGTCAAGTCGGGCCAAGCAATAGTCACATTTCAGAACACGGTCAAAAATGTTATTATTGCTTGGCCCGATTTGTCGTGAAAACGGGGAATGTTCGCGATACCGCGATAGTATGGCATGAGATGTAATATTGTAAGTATTTACATCAAGAAGGATTTACTAAAATGTATGTCATTGTCATCTGTGAAAGTCAAGTTTGTAAATCTCGTTTTTTAAAACAATTTAAAAAAAACTTATTTAAATGTAACGAGCTATACTGCTATATTTTTTAAACTAATTATTATTAATCTCCTCCCATCCTTCCTTTAATACATATACCTTTAGTTTTTAATGATTACTTTCTAGTACAGCCTATCCAAAACTGTCAAATATATTCAATACATTTTCAACCAAATGTTAAAGGCATACAGTTCAAAGTTTATTGAAGGAATTTGACAGATTGTGGTAGGTTAACGTGCAGGCGTTTGTACATCTACATAGAAACATTGAAGAAGCAAATATTCTTTGCAAATTCATTCGATTTACGAGCTGAAAACTGTTAAAAAGAAAAAATTACAAAGCAACAACAGTTTCATTGGATTTAAAAATTAAAAGCTGGTAAAGCTGACAGAAGATTAAATTATATCTGTAACAAAGTTTTTCTTGTTTTAAACAGCTTTTAGTTGGTAGCAAAACAGAATAAAGAGATCAGGAGATCCTTGGGGGAGGCCTTTGTCCAGCAGTGGACGTCTTTTGGCTGAGATGATGATGATGATGATGATGAAAACAGAATAATTCCGTCCGACGATGGTCCCGCCCCGAGAGTTAAATCAAAAAATCCTCCTGCGAATTGCTAAATTGTTAATTAGTGTAAGCTATTACTTAGCCATTACGCCCTTTGCACTTGTCTCTCGACCCTAAACGTTAATAATAGAAGGGTATCCCGGCATTTAATTTTAATTAAATTAAATACTTTAGAATCTTTTGTAAACTTGATTATTTTGTAAAGTTGAATTCCAAATTGTAACTTAATTGTATTCAAATAACCCCGACCTACTTTTTAGGCATAATGGTTTTTAAATATTTATTCTGGCATTAACTAGTAATTTACATTAATTGTAGACGAGACATAGTTACGACGAGAAATAGTTATTAGGTATAGAGTTTTAATAATCATCATCAGCCTCTTTCAACCCACTGCTGGGCATAGACCTGTTAGTTACATTAAAAAACTAATTTATTACAAATAAGGGGAAGTTAGTCTCGGCTACAGTCGCTTTATTAGATTGCTCTTAAAGCAAGAAATATTAAGAATCTATTTCTGACAATTCTTTGTCACATATTTTTTAATTAATTTTTCTAGTCCTCGGTAATTTCCTTAATTGGCTTTTAAATTAAAAAATATATTATATTTTATTTAATTACATGGATTATCGAGGTGTTTAAAGTTTTATACAAACCATTGAAGAAGTTTGAAACTTTAAAGTTTGAATCGGTCAACGAAATTTAAAACAAACCTCCTTAAGACAATACTCGATCGATTTGAGAACAACAACTCGTCTCTTGTCTATTGCCAAGACCAATTTCAAAGTCACTGCCGCCGCTTCTACCAACCGGATGGAGGCTTCCGCGCGAGCGACCTGTCGCGAAGCCTGAACTTGGAGGCAGTCCAACTACAGCGAAAACAAGCGGGGATCGATACATACGACCTTCGTTCACGGGGGATGCAGCTAATTTTTTAAAAGCCTTTCACGTTAGTGTTGTTGAATGTAATTTGAATGAATAAATGAATAAAAATTTACGAGATTGTCAATTTGGTATTCACTTGACACTTACACAAAGTAACATTATTAAATAGCTTTAAAGTTATAAGCATCGATAGGCTGTGGTCATAGTTGAGCAATACGCGCAACACTTTGTCTTTTTTCAAATTGTAATTTGTTCGCAACAATATTTGCGTAAAATTATACAATATGTAACAAAAACCCTGTCCGATCCGTAAAGGTGTTATTAGGTATCGCAGTTCTATTTACGTAATTATTTTAAAGTAATAAGTAAAAAAAATTACCCCGATAAAAAATTGTTAAATAACAAAACTTACATGGCAATACTTTTGTCGGCACTTTGGTAGGTAGGACCTTTGGCGTCGCCGCCATTGATGGAAAGTGTGGTCATATTTATAAAATTTAGCATATTTTTGGGGTAATTTGAGCAATTTTGGTACAAAAAACTTGCGTTAACCTATCGATCCCCCCCCCCCTTCCGATCGGATAGGTTTTTTTTACAAATTGTATATACCTACCCACAGTCCTAAGCAGTAATAATATTGATTGTTGTGGCGTAATCCTACTAATATTATAAACGTGAAAGTTTGTAAGTATGGATGTTTATTAATCTTTCACGTAAAAACTACTGAATGGGTTTGGATGAAATTTGACATACAGATAGTTTATGCCCGGGAATAACACATAGGATACTTTTTATCCCGATATTACCACGGGAACGGGAACCGGGAACCACGCGGGTGAAACTGCGAGCGGCAACTAGTGTATTATATAAGGAGACTGAAAAAAAATGTCAAAAACGACAAGGGTTGGTCAAGTCAAGCTTTTTAAAAATAAAAGTGGCCAAAAAAAAAAGTGTTTTTTTTTTTTCAATTTTTATTTAATAAATAGGTACATAACGCATCTAGTACATTTAAATTAAGTTATTCGTTAGGTATCAAATTTATTTTAAAGCGAACTAAAAAAATAATAGAAAACTAATAAAAAATAACGATTATTTACTGACTGAGAGACTGGGGCGGCCGTCGACCCGCCGCGTCATAGCGCCAGCCAGCTGAGAGAGATTAATGCCTACGCCTACGTTACATACAGTCTGGCTGGAATGAGTGAGACCCCATTTATTTTCCCTTTACAACTGAATTGAAACTCTAACGACTATCGATAACATCTACTTACCTATGTTATGATATGTGTGTTATGAGCGCAATTCCAATTCTTATCTACGTATTACAAAATAAGTCTAACACAATTCTGAATAGAAGTTACAACTATCTTTCCTTTACAAATTAAATATCAAATGTAGGTAACATCTAAAGTACGACCAACGACCGAACTGCCATGTAGGTATTGCAAAATAAGTCAATCACACAATTCACACATCAAAAGAAGTTACTACCTACTATCTTTCCTTACAAATGAATGATGAAATGTAGATAGGTACCTAAAGTACGACTAACGACCGAACTTCTATGTAGGTAAGTAAGTAGTAAGTAAACAGCCTACAATTGTCCCACTGCTGGGCAAAGGCCTCCGTCATTGATATCAAGTCATCGCTACATTTGATGGGTTATGGCTTTATCACCACGCTTGCCAAGTGCGGGTTGGTGATCACAAACCCGGGCTATGCATCGAAAAATCCGAATTACATTTTGCCCGACCTGGGAATTGAACCCGGGACCTTCGGGTATAGGGCCGAGCGCTCTGCCACTCGGCCACCGAGGCTATGTAGGTATTGCAAAATAAGTCAATCACATAAATTACACATTAAAAGAAGTTTCATTCATTACAAATCAAAGATCAAATGTAGGTATCTAAAGGGCAACGGCCGGTCGATGACAAAGTACCTATGCGTTATTATTATTCTAAGTACCTATGTTATGTTGTTGTTAAAAGCATTATTTTATTATTCAGTCTTACCTAATAAGCCTAAAGTAATAAGTAATAACATAACACTAAATTAAATAAACAAATGAATGTCTCGCATTAAAGGCAAAGTTAAACATCTGAATAGGTGAATAGGTGTAGGTAGGTACTTACATGGTGATAAAGAGCATTCCAGTTTATGTCATCCGCGTACAGCAAAGGCTATGATAAGCTTTCCATCACACTTAACAGGTTTTGGACTGTCAAACTAATGTAATAATAACAAAATAAAAGTCAACCTTTGGTATAATTACGTAACTAAATTAAAATTAATTAAGGGAGCTAGAATAACTTATTTATTATTATTGACGCATCGTTTTTATTATTACCGACACTAATTCAGCTTGTTTACAAGTTCATCACCTATTTTGCCTACAAGTCTTATAATACATTTTACACCCACTGCATTGCTTGGTACCTAATCATAATTTGTCACTGCACTGATTATTACCTTACTCAGCTTAGAACACTAATCTATTACTACATTAATTAACTAATACGTAAATAGCATCTCTAAGAACTGTTGGTTCGTAATCCAAGGCATTTTTACGCACGCGCAACGCGATAGCTCAAGATGCACAAGTAGACTGCGACAAAAATCCTTGCGTGCAGCCGTGTGAAGGTCGTGTGATTAGGGTTGGAACGCACGAGAAGTAAATTAAAACCATTAGACCATACAAGATATTGACATGTCAAAACTTTTGTCTTTTGTTGATTACAAACTCTTTCACAATTGCAAACATACGAATAGGCTTAACTTAACTTAAATAATTAAGCTATCGTCAAAACTTGCATAATAAGCGAATTTACAATAAGAAAATTTGACGACCTCCGTGGTCAAGTGGTTAGCACTCCGGTTCTGGCGTCGCCACCTTTAAGGTCCTGGGTTCAATTCCCGGTCATGACAATTTTAGAAATAACTGTTTTTAAATTTATTTTGGGTCTGGCCCTTTTACAAGTATGTTTATCCGTTATCTAGTTTAACCATTAAAACAAGTTTCTAAAGGAGCTTAACTTGTGCTAGCTATAACTTGTAACCAAAAACTTTTAATGTCAAGCACTTGTATTGACTATAGTTTTATGGCATTTGTTGGTTTTTTATCGTCATAAAAATATCAAAAATGTTTACTCGTTAAAGTTTAAAAGGAAGAAAGTAACGACTGTGAGACTAGTTGTTTTGGTAAGCATCACGTGATTTCAAAATTATTTATAAATCATTAAAAAATTTGGTCATTTATTTGGATATTACATTACATAGGTACTCAAGCAATTAATACATTTTCGCTTCACCGTTCCTTTGAAATAAAACACATTTATGAATTAGAAACAACGTTATTACGGTCGTTTACCACAAATTCTTATCTTATTAACTTTAAGATATTGAAACTTCAAATAAAGTTGAATAGGTACCTCATGTAGAAATTGAACCCACATCGTTTTCAATGCGGGCGGCTGCGTTGACCACTCTGTCTAAGGCTAAATTCGATGAAGAATTGAAATATTTATGAAATAATCGTAATAATTCATATCGAAAAAGCGCTGCTCATAGTTAGGGGCAGCCCTGAAGCGGCTAAAGTGATTGGTCGTCGCAAACCCTAATCACACGACCTTCACACGGCTGCACGCAAGGATTTTTGTCGCAGTCTACTTGTGCATCTTGAGCTATCGCGTTGCGCGTGCGTAAAAATGCCTTGGATTACGAACCAACAGTTCTTAGAGATGCTATTTACGTATTAGTTAATTAATGTAGTAATAGATTAGTGTTCTAAGCTGAGTAAGGTAATAATCAGTGCAGTGACAAATTATGATTAGGTACCAAGCAATGCAGTGGGTGTAAAATGTATTATAAGACTTGTAGGTAAAATAGGTGATGAACTTGTAAACAAGCTGAATTAGTGTCGGTAATAATAAAAACGATGCATCGATAATAATAAATAAGTTATTCTAGCTCCCTTAATTAATTTTAATTTAGTTACGTAATTATACCAAAGGTTGACTTTTATTTTGTTATTATTACATTAGTTTGACAGTCCAAAACCTGTTAAGTGTGATGGAAAGCTTATCATAGCCTTTGCTGTACGCGGATGACATAAACTGGAATGCTCTTTATCACCATGTAAGTACCTACCTACACCTATTCACCTATTCAGATGTTTAACTTTGCCTTTAATGCGAGACATTCATTTGTTTATTTAATTTAGTGTTATGTTATTACTTATTACTTTAGGCTTATTAGGTAAGACTGAATAATAAAATAATGCTTTTAACAACAACATAACATAGGTACTTAGAATAATAATAACGCATAGGTACTTTGTCATCGACCGGCCGTTGCCCTTTAGATACCTACATTTGATCTTTGATTTGTAATGAATGAAACTTCTTTTAATGTGTAATTTATGTGATTGACTTATTTTGCAATACCTACATAGCCTCGGTGGCCGAGTGGCAGAGCGCTCGGCCCTATACCCGAAGGTCCCGGGTTCAATTCCCAGGTCGGGCAAAATGTAATTCGGATTTTTCGATGCATAGCCCGGGTTTGTGATCACCAACCCGCACTTGGCAAGCGTGGTGATAAAGCCATAACCCATCAAATGTAGCGATGACTTGATATCAATGACGGAGGCCTTTGCCCAGCAGTGGGACAATTGTAGGCTGTTTACTTACTACTTACTTACCTACATAGAAGTTCGGTCGTTAGTCGTACTTTAGGTACCTATCTACATTTCATCATTCATTTGTAAGGAAAGATAGTAGGTAGTAACTTCTTTTGATGTGTGAATTGTGTGATTGACTTATTTTGCAATACCTACATGGCAGTTCGGTCGTTGGTCGTACTTTAGATGTTACCTACATTTGATATTTAATTTGTAAAGGAAAGATAGTTGTAACTTCTATTCATGTGTGTTAGACTTATTTTGTAATACGTAGATAAGAATTGGAATTGCGCTCATAACACACATATCATAACATAGGTAAGTAGATGTTATCGATAGTCGTTAGAGTTTCAATTCAGTTGTAAAGGGAAAATAAATGGGGTCTCACTCATTCCAGCCAGACTGTATGTAACGTAGGCGTAGGCATTTATCTCTCTCAGCTGGCTGGCGCTATGACGCGGCGGGTCGACGGCCGCCCCAGTCTCTCAGTCAGTAAATAATCGTTATTTTTTATTAGTTTTCTATTATTTTTTTAGTTCGCTTTAAAATAAATTTGATACCTAACGAATAACTTAATTTAAATGTACTAGATGCGTTATGTACCTATTTATTAAATGAAAATTGAAAAAAAAAAACACTTTTTTTTTTGGCCACTTTTATTTTTAAAAAGCTTGACTTGACCAACCCTTGTCATTTTTGACATTTTTTTTCAGTCTCCTTATATATCAATGGTTGTGGCATAAAGGGATTAACCCTACGGTGTATTGTACATTTCCGGTTCATATTATCAGTCTTTTGGTAGTCAACTAGCTTTAACAGATTCGGTGACGAATACGGTTCAATACAAATCCTATTGCAAAATATGATATTATAACATAATATTATTATTTACTGGGTCCGCGTGCTCCATCTTCGGTCTCATCTTCGTACCATCTGATATGATTGGGGTCAAACGAGGGTTTATTTAAAAATAAAAAGAAAATAAAAACATTCACTGGGCTGCTAAATCCAGGATAAGTCCCTTACCCTCGTGGCTTGAACCTCGGCCAAATGTAGCTATACTTGGGATCGGGAGCTGACCGTTTTATGAATACCTCAGCAGACACGTTATTGAGACCTATTATTGTGAATTATTTAAAACTAGTTGCCGCTCGCGGTTTCACCCGCGTGGTTGCCGGTTTCACTCTCGTGGTTCCCGTTCCCGTGAGAATATCTAAATAAAAAGTGTCCTATGTGTTATTCCCGGTTATAAACTATCTGTATGCCGCATTTCATCCAAATCCATTCAGTAGTTTTTACGTGAAAGAGTGTTGTGTATGCGTCATGGCGCGGCTGCGTTCCGCGCCCCACCTTGTCACCTGTCAATTGTGCAGCGTCCTTGACGTCGATTAAACAGTGCGTTTAGAACTATCGGTTGTTTCACTTGTCCCGTCCGCATACCTAACAAAGAGTAACAAACATCCTTACTTACAAACTTTCGCGTTTATAATATTAGTAGGATGGTATGATAATGATCCATGGGGATTTAAGTGTTGTTATTTTTTAAATATGTTTTTAATTTTATAACTATTTTTACGGTCGATACGTCCTTGTTAATTTGAAGTACAGTAATTATATAATTCCTGGGAATGTTAACACTAGCATATGTATAGCATACCGGACAAATCTCCGTGATTTATGGTTTGCTTTATAATTTAATTTCATTGTTATATTATTAAAAAAATTAAAAAAAAAAAATATATAAGTTGGTATCTACATCAGACGAGGGTTAGCAACACGCTATAAATTTACCAGAAGGACTTTACTTGTTTACCACCTATTATCTTACGATACAAAAACAATGTTTTGTTACATATAAAGATTGTAAGAGACTGGTGCCTGAGCTAAGTGTTAGTCTGTCTCACAGGCACCAGCGCCCTCCCCTCAAGGTGTGGTCGACAATAGTTTTAAATGTCTTGAGAATTTAACAGAGCTTAAGATAATAGGTCCTTACCTATGAAATTGCCGTTTTTTTCTCACTTATTAATAGGTGTATTACTTCTAAAAGTCAATACCGGTTGTTAATATTATTATACACCTTTAAATAAGACTATGTTACTTAGGCTTCAGTAATAACAATGATTATTCATTTTGTGTTTTTATCGCCCAATTTTTATTTTTAGATTGACTTCTTTTTTTGTTCGCGGAATTGACCTTTTGTTTCATTGTAGCTTTGAAGGGTCTAGATTTTTTTTCTTTTTAATGTCTGCTATATTTGGCTAGTGAAACAAACACACTGCCTACTCTACAATTTATAGTGTTAACATAAATAGATGCTAAGAAAATTAAAAAAAAGTTAGCATGAAAAATATAATTTAAAAAAAAATCTTCATACAAAACGGCAATTTCATTAGGTAAGGACCTAATATTTAAAACTATTGTTAAATAACATATAAACACTTCCTTACTTACTAACTGACCATAAATAAAGTTATGTGTATACATACATGTTTATAATTTCGTAGCAAACAAATTACAATTTGAAGAAGAGTTGAATAAATAATTTATTTTTCCACAAGCGGAAAAATTTGGCTTACTAAGGTAGATTAGTGTTAATACATTTTGGAGGTCAGTCAGGGCCACGATGGCATAAGCGGGAGCGCACCTGACCCGAGTTGCCAGAAGTTGCGGGTTCGAATCCTGCCCGTGGTATTTTTACGCTTTTTAAATTCCCCATAAAGCATTCAAAATATTGTGTAGTAAACTTGATCCTCAGAAGTAACAACACTATTCTCCTAGCTATACGCTTAATAATTATTGTCATGCTATTAAAGAGGAAATAGGTCTAGACACTGACGTGTCTGCAATCCCATTTGTTCCGAGAGGATATTGTGCAGAACGGAAGGTTTTGAGTTTCGATACACCTATGAAGCAACAGAACATAGCTTTTAAACGTGTTGTAGGGGATTCCACCGGTAACATTGAAATTAAAATACGTAAAGTATATTTTTTTATAATTTGTATATTTCGCTACTTACCTAACTACTACACTTTTAGACATTTGCGTTTCATTTTAATCAAAGGTACATAAGGCGACGCATCGCTAAACAATTAATCTAATACGGAGCGTTTGCGCCCCGTACCATAAGATTTTTTATTTTTTTAAATAAAAACTACAAATAAGTTTTAAAAAATGAACTAGCATATTGAAGTGTGTGTTAAGACTAATCTAAGATGCTTAAATCGGTCTGGTTTGCCTGTAAAACGCAAATCTATGTTTTAAAAGAGGTTACTTTGATTTTTTTTTCTGTTATAAAAGTTAACAAATCGCGTTTCTGCAACTAGCAAAATGAAGTCAATTAAATGAAGAATTATGTCATCAAATATCACTTTCATGTTTTGTAATTGTTGGGAAAAATCAAGATATAATAGAAGATGAGATATGTCTACCTATAAAAAATGTTAGCGTTAATCCTCGTTTAGAACCATTACCTATTTACCTTAGCTACTTACCTAAAATAGTCGCCGGTGACTTTAAGGCCAAATCTGGCTATATTAACTTACTATGGTAAGTGTGGGAATGCTTATTAGTGTATTGCACAAACTCGAGCTATGCAAATTACGAAACGTATCGCCCGACCTGGGTATTGAACACTTCGGATGTAAAGCCAAGCACTGTGCTACTTGGACAACAAAGCGGTTGGAGGATCTCGAAGGCGAGGCGCTGTGGTTACCACGCCCGGTCTGCGATTGCTAAAGCTAAGCAATTTTCGCAAAGGCCGGTCATCGGATGGGTGACCAAAAATTTATCATCTCGAGCTTTTATGTGGTTCGGAAGGCACGTAAAGTCGTTGGTCCCGGCTGCATAAGCAGTCTTTAACAACCACCAATCCGCACTGGGCCCGCGTGGTGGTTTATGGCCCGTTCTCCCTATCCATTCAAAGGGAAGGCTTAGTACGATCCTATCAAATATAATAGGTACATGCGGCAACCCTAATCACGTTAACTCCGAATAGCAGCAGAAATTCCGCTCCATTTTGAGGGATATCCGGCTGAAAGCGCATCAAACGGGATGCGGGCATCCTCCGGTGTTCCTCTATGATAGCAAAAGTTATATTGTTCGACTATGATGCTTAAGTATCCGACAAATATTGTGGATAGAAATATATGCTACTCTTTATCGGAAAGCTACAGTTTTTATACAACGTTTCTTATTTGTGTTGAAGTAAAGCTACTTCATCATCATCATCTTATTCTCAGCCAAAAGACGTCCACTGCTGGACAAAGGCCTCCCCCAAGGATCTCCACAAAGACCGGTTTTGTGCTGCTCGCATCCAGTGGCTTCCCACGACCACCACCATATCGTCGGTCCACCTTGTTGGAAGCATGCCCACACTGCGCTTTCCGCTTTAAGCTACTTGGATACAACAAATTAAGCTTTAACCTTTTTTATGGTAATCAATTTACGCGGATGAAACCGCGGGGCACAGCTAGTAATATTATAAAGCTAAAGAGTTTGTTTGTGTGGTTGAACGCGCTAATCTCAGGAACTACTGGTTCGAATTGAAAAATTATTTTTGTATTGAATAGTCTATTTATTGAGGAAGACTAATTGGAATGGAGCAGCAATGAAAAATGTTGCAAAAACGGGAAAAAACGCGGGTGAAACCGCGGGGCACAGCTTTAAATTTTATTATTTATTAATACATGCAGAGAAAACTTCGTGACACCTTTTAAGCATATTGCGCGTACAGAGGAGTTTAAGTTTTGTAATAGTAAAAGTTTTTATGCATTAAGTCCAAAAAAATACAATTTATGTATAATGTACCTACCTATGTTACAAAATGCTTTCGTGCTTCGAAAGACACGTGGCCGTTGGACCCGGCTGCATTCGCGGGTTATACCCTGAGAATCCCATTCCCGGAGAATCCCGAATGCGATAAATGTGATTCCATTTACTTTTGCTATTTTTTCTATTGTGTTTAACTTGTACATAATAAATCAACCTGTGATTACTATAGCAGACTTTTATTTTTTTCAATATTACAATATACTTATTAAAATTTGATTGACCACTTTTTCTCCGGACATGACGAAGTTCATGAACATAAAAACAAATCGGGATCCTCCGGTACAGGATCCTCGGGGAATGGGATTTTCAGGGAATAACCCGCTGTTAACAGTCGTTAACAACCACCAACCTGCATTAGGCCCGCGAGGTGGTTTATGGCCTGTTCTTCCTATCCATCTATAGCGAAGGCTCGTCTCCTAGCAGTGGGGACATAACATGAGCTGGTGATGTTAATGATAGCATAAATGTTTATTTATTTATTATTTGGACAGTCAACAAAAACATATACTAGCAAAAACAATGATACTGTTACATACATAAGCATTATCTAAGTATAGTTTTCAATTAAAGACAGCTACGGCAGGCGTTGTGGGGTTATTAAATCATATATAAAACTAAACTAATTAATCTAAAATCTAATAAAATATTAATTACAGTGAAACTATAGATACTAAAGATACTAAAGGGGGTTCACGTGACGACCAATAACTTTGACATTTTCCTTGTATTTACGTGCATTGAGATGAAAAATGTCCAAATCTTCCAAATCATTAAGGGCGAGAAAGGGCGTTGTATTGCTTTATGTTTAAATGGTTGAATTTCCATCACTGGCTGACCACTAGTCAATAAAATGATGCTTATTAGTATTATTATTATTTATTATTATTTTGTTTCAGACGCGGCAGATGCGCGACCCGCTACCGCTCTGTGGGGTCAACACGAGGCGCCTCCCAGCTCTGTGCGAGGTCGGCCTTGCCCCTCGCCATCTCCCTCCGACCCAACGCCATGGGCACAGGTAACCAGGACACCACTGACACAGTGCTCATGGAGACCCAAATGGGAGACTATAATGTGCGATACTGAAGAAATTGCTAGCGATATTCAAGTGTAAGTCCTTTTTACACGACGGGACGCTAGTACTAAAAACAAACTGTTTTGTAAAGTACATCTGTTTTCTTAGGGCCTTACAAATAAACAAAGAATAAGGTCCAAATAGTTATTTCGTGTTTTGTTTCTGCAATGTAAACGTCATTTCAAATTAAACTAAAAAAGAGACAAAACACGGAATAACTATTCGGACCTTGTCCTTTGTTTATTTGTAAGGGCGTTAATGTTTCTCGTGAATTTTCGTATGTCGGCTATCGTTGGATATCTGTCAGGTGCCCTTTGCACTTGATACAAGCCGGACGCTCTCAATCGACTTGGAAGTATGTAGAGTGTCTACTACTCTTTTTACTTATATAAATTTATTTTAGAATGGGGAGAAATACTATTGTGTAATACGTAATTGATTTACAACTTACAGGTTTACAGCTTTATATAGTTCACACGGAAATCATAACTTAGCTGTAATAAAGTACGTTCTGAATTCAAATTATAATACCATGATAAATCTAACAATGAAGGACGTGGAAATTAATATAAGGTTGCATTCGGAAATGCGATGAGAAGCACTGTGCCGGATTGTGATTGGTTGCATCGTGTATGAACCGCCGTTGAAATATTAGTGCTGTGACATTCTAGATACTCATTGGTAATAACAGTTTGTAACTATTTTATAACTAGTTTGTTTTGAGTAGCGTCGTGTTAGAATGGGCTAAGAGTAAATGTGTTAAGGGTGCACCAACCAAAAAATGCCAAAAATGCAGTCACGGTTAAGTTGACGTAATTGAAAATACTATCGTAATAAATAAACAAAATATATATTTAGGGGTCTTTCGTCGATTCATACCATGAGTGGTTCATACCACGGTATGAATAAGAGAACGTGTTTTCAATTAGTCCGATCCATAAATTCATAACACACTATAGTTTTTTCTACAATATCATTTAAAGTTGGGCAAAAATCATGAAAACGAGTGGCGGCATTTATTTAATATCTTATAGTTTATCTAAATTATTGTACAGACGGCGGCAGATCAACCTACCCAAATCTGTCAAATTTCTCCAATATTGATCCTTATTACCAAACGCTAAAGTTCAAAATTGATTGTAGAAATTTGACAGTTTTGGGTAGGTTGATCTGCCGCCGTGTGTACCTCTGATTTAGTCTAAGCAATCAGCAATGGTCTAAACTACAAATCGTCCGTCTCACATTTTCGATCTATAAAGCGGTTTTTTAAATTATTATTTTTCAAATAACACGTTAAATTCCCCATACAAAATTAGTATGGCCGCCGGCATCAAATAAATATGGACGAAGACATTTCAAATAAAATATGAATGACACTTGTCACTTACGGACGGCGCACCCTTAAGACTTATTTTGTTTAACAGAGACAATTAAAGATTGTCGCTATTTACACACATACCTTCGCTATATTATTAATTATTTAATTCATGACATTATATTTAATGTGAAGTAGAAGAAACATGTTTACTTTACAAAATAGCAAACGAGAACCACCGATAGTATGTTTTTTTTATAGCTAGTATACAATGCATATCATATATCTATGTAGTAGTCATAATTATTGTAGCTTATATGGTTTTAAACATAAAAATGAGCAAATTATTCTTATAAGTTTAATATTAAATCAAAATATAGGATCATGTACCGTTACTGAAGAAATTATTTGTTAATATCTATCCGTAAAATATGCGCCTGGAAATCACGCAGAGGCAGAGATAAAATGTATAAGTATTTAGTCAAACATTTAATTTATAAATGGTAACGTTGTAACGTTCTCACCTAGAATAAACGCGAGTATTACCACACACCACGCAAACTCGATCGATCTACGAACTGAATTTGGGCAACCTTTCGCAAAAAACCTGTTTTAAATCTCTCTCTTTAATCAAAGAACATAGACAAGCAGTCGGAGATTGAACAATCTGCGTAAAGCATATTTTCCGTACAATATATAACGTGTAACAGAAATGTGTGGTAAAAATGAAAAGATCCAAAGTGTATCTTATCTAGATCTTGAATGCAAAATTACGAAGTCATAATTATTAACTTTAATTTGTTTTGGAATTTTTAATTAAATATTTCTATTGTGTCGTCACATCAAAATAAAAATGTCACAGCTCTAGTGGTTTAGTAACCTCTATATGTATTTACATTTATGATCACTGCTGCTTGCTTATGCGCGACTGACGCGAATGACTTCACTAATATAAATATTTAGTTTATAATTGCATTTTAAATTAAAGTTAATTATTATGTCATAGTACAATTATATCCGTCAACTAGTAACTTAGTTGGGATAGCTTAAAATTAAAAAAATATATATTCAAAATCAAATCAAAATCATTTATTCAGTTTAGGCTACAAATAGCTCTTATGAGCGTCATTTTATGGCATCGGTTCGTAAGTCTATCTACTCTGGGCGGGAGATCTTGTACTTAGAAGCAGAGATAGGCGGGAAGGAGAATGTAGTCTCAAAATATGTACCGATCCATAACATTTCGTCTTTCCTCTCCGGTTCTTGGTTAGTTAGGGAACCTCCCTGTCCTCTCCGTCGTCGAAGTAAGGCTTGTTCCACGCGTACCACAACCACACTACACCGTCGCGACAAAAGGTGGTCAAGCTGTGGTTACGTGTGAATAGTGTCGCTGCGGCTTCTTGCGGTTCGCGTTGTGTTACCTACAAAATGTTTGCGATATGGCCGGCCGCTAGTTCGTGGTATCGCTGGAGGTTGCGACGTGGCTGCGATTTAGTCGGTATTAAACACGCGTTCAATAATGACGGCAAAATGTGGCCCGTGTGAATTCAACTATTAATTTTCATACAAATTAGCGCCCGCCCACATGTTGTGGTTGTGGTACGTTTGAAACAAACCTAAGTATATCTAGGGTAGGTACTTAGACTATGTGGTACGGTTACGAGTTATTAACATGTAAGTAATGTATTACAACAATGGAATAAGAGTCAAAACTAGTCAAAGGTGTAAGTTTATGCTTGTGACTGTACTTACAAGAATTCGATACGATAAAGGAACGTTACAACGTTACCAAATGTTCAATGAAAGCTTGAAGAAGATTAATAACGATTAGGGAGGGATCGTTTGTCACAATTAAAATGTAAACTACCCAAAACATTTAACAAAAAAACAAAAGAAGTATTTGGAATAGGATTTGTTTTTAAGTTATTTTTTAAAACATTGATGATATTGTTACCAAGCCAAAGCGATGTAAAATGTTTATTTTAATGAAAGTGTGCATATTGGGTGAAATGTAATTATATAAATAAAAGTACGTAGGTAAATATGAATGTATTTAATAGTTATCCTGTGCCAAAAACAAATGAATCTATTTCTATCAATGTGTGATATATTTTTTATTTAGCATTGAAGTTGTATATTTTAGGTATCCCTTCTAAATTATTTTTAATAAATAATACTTTGTCGACCTGGCATTTAATGTAAGTATAAATGTGAAATAAGTATTTGATCGTGTAGTATATGTGAAAGATGTACATAATTATACATAAGGTACACTAGACTTTAATCTCGAATGATGGTTAAGTATATAAATAAAATATTGTGTTTGTACAAATGTATGGAAGTAGAATAAACATTATTTTCAAATAAACCATGTATTTATTTCTTCTGTATACAAGACCTTGACCCTTATTACAGATTGTACCTAATCAGTGATTTGTTTATGTGTACCAAACTATTTCTCATGAACAGATCACGAATCATGCCTAATTGCTTCTTTAAAGAGCAAAGTAGCTAATAAGGTCTTTACCTAAACTGTCCCACACACCAAAAGTTACTTTATTACCTACTTCTCTTTTTTTTTTAGTTGATGGCTTCGTTCGATTTGCACATTTAGCCAGTGTCAAAGTAATTTTCTTACAAGTAATACATAAATAAACAATATTTCCTTATATGATGATGATGAATGATATTAGAAATGGGAAGTGAGAAATGATATACCCCCCAACCCCTCGAGTATCTCAGTAAAGATGTGGGGCTTTACTAAGTCCTCACGCGAGCTTTTTGAGAGAATTTGAAACGACTACGAACACCTAACGGTTAATAATCCACCATTATTTCACATTAATATTCGACATAACACAAATTTTGGAAAATAAGACAAAACCGCAGGCATGACGCTTCACTTTCCCGCCAAGAAGTTGCCTACTTCCTTTTTATTTTAATTGTTAAAGTTTTTTTTTAATTATTTAGTTATAATAAAAAGTTTTGGAAGAGGTGGAGGCTTGTTGTTAGCATATCCATATTTATTAATAATTATGTCACTTGAAAAGTTTGATGTAAGACTCCCGAATACAAATAAATAAAAAAATAAAAAATACTGCCCAATTTACCAATAATCTACGAGTATAATTCAAATAATTCAATTATAATATGGGCCTCTATGTAACTTAGCATCTGAATATAATTTGTTGCCTGGATTAAATTATTTCTATTTCTATTAATATTTCTAAATACACAGTATAAAACAGTATAAAAGTTCGAATCTCTATATTTCTTAACATTCATCTCAGGTCCAGTATGTGATAAGAAACTTATTGAGATATAAAGTAAATTATTCATAGAATCTATTGAGGTAGAGAATCTTGCGTCAGATTGAAAGGGAGTTCTCCAACTTGTAGAACGGAGTGAAAATGTATTCAGCGCGAGTTAACGTTGTTCTTTGTCGGAATACTTAACTCGATCTGTAAAGTTTATACGCGTAACTCGTGAAGTACCTACTCGAGAGAAGTGATCACCTTCAACTTTTTGCTGGAAGTAGGTCAGTAGGTGAGTATCGAATACCTACATAAGTTGTGGTAAACAAAGATGGCACTAATGGATCGCAATTAAAGGAGAAAAAAAAACAAAAATAAATGAGTAGGTGTCAGTGGCTCCAGCGTTCGACAGGAACCAAGACCAGCAACCAACTATCAATTTTTTTTTTTACTTTTATAAATAAGTAGCGGCCGCTCCCGGTTTCACCCGCGTGGTTCTCGTTCCCGTGGGAATATCTGGATAAAAAGTATCCTATGTGTTATTCCCAGCTATAAACTATCTGTATGCCGAATTTCATCCAAATCCATTCAGTAGTTTTTACGTGAAAGAGTAACAAACATCCATACTTACAAACTTTCGCGTTTATAATATTAGTAGGATCGTCGTCGGATGGAACGCCTGGAAGAGCTACTGGCCCATGAAAGAGCTAATGAAAGGTAAGCTTCCGCTTGCCTTGAAACGCACAGACTCGTCGACATGTGCATCCTGCCTATACTAACCTACGGCTACCTATTTTGAACCGGACCAACCAATAGAACCTTACCTCGAACAGATCAGAAAGGCACACAATATGGCGAGAGGCAGAAGAATTCTTATTGCCGGGGACGCAAATGCCAAGAGCACGTGGTGGGGGAGCAGGCAGATAGACCACAGAGGCGAGGATGTGGTAGGGATGCTACATGAGAGCAACCTCCACATATTAAACAGCGGCAACATACCCACGTTCGATACCATCAGAGGAGGTAAAAGGTACTCTAGCTACGTGGACATCACGGCATGCGCGGAGGACCTGCTGAGCTTCGTGGACAGGTGGCGCGTAGAAGAGGGTCTGACGAGTTCGGACCACAATGGCATAGGCTTTTACATCAGTCTGAAAAAATCAAAAGGGATTAAAATTGAAAGAACTACTAGGAAATTTAAAACTAAAAAAGCAGATTGGCAAAAATTTAAAAATCAATTAAACATAATTAACACAGAAAATTAAATAAATTTAGAATTAGTAAATAAAATAAACAATAAAACACAAATAGAAGAAATAGCCAATAAATACAACAAAGCAGTAGAAGAAGCATGCAAACAATCCATACCAGCAACTAAAAAGACAGATGTACTTACCTTGCCATGGTGGTCCGATGAGTTGGAGGCGATGAAGAAGCAGGTGGCCACGAGGAAACGCAGGATCCGATGCGCAGCGCAGCGTCGCAGAGCCGTCGTAGTTGAAGAGTACCTGAAACACAAGAAAGAGTATGAAGCCGCTGTCACAAAAGCCCAGACAACATCGTGGAAGAGTTTCTGCACGCAGCAAGATCGCGAATCTGTTTGGGACAGCATATACAGGGTGATAAAGCGCACATCCACGAGAGAAGAGGACCAGATGCTGATTAGAAATGGTGCACAGCTGGACGCGGCTGGATCAGCAGAACATCTTGCCGCAACATTCTACCCGGAGGACCTAACAGAGGAAGACAATGCATCACACACCGAAATACGCAAAAAAGCAAAGATTGCAAATGCGGGGTCGAATGGTGACACATTTGACCCCCCATTCACCTGTACAGAGCTGCGAATGGCTGTGGATGCATTCAATCTGAAGAAGGCTCCGGGCAGAGATGGACTCACCGCCGACATTTGTAGGATGGCTATTCACAATGATCCCAATCTGTACTTGGGCATTGTGAATAAATGTCTGGAATACGGATCCTTTCCGAGTGACTGGAAGAGGGCAACGGTAGTGGTACTCAAGAAGCCGGGTAAGACGGATTACTCGGCCTCTAAATCTTACCGTCCGATTGGCCTGCTTCCAGTTCTCGGAAAGATTTTTGAGAAGATGATAGTCGGGAGGCTCAAATTTCATTTGCTGCCAAAGTTCAGCAAACACCAGTATGGGTTTATGCCTCAACGAAGCACTGAGGACTCACTCTTCGCCCTCGTCAACGAAATTAGGCACCAAATCAAAAATAAAAAGATCGTGACCTTGGTCTCCCTCGATATCGAGGGAGCATTTGATAGCGCATGGTGGCCAGCCATCAAGGTGAGGTTGCAAGAAGAGGGATGCCCTCTGAATGTTAGGAGAGTCTTAGGCGACTACATGTCGGGTAGGAACGTCGCGATCCGTTATGCAGGGGAGGAAGTCCGCAGGGAAACCACGAAGGGATGCGTCCAGGGATCAATCGCTGGACCCATCCTGTGGAACCTACTGCTGGACCCTCTCCTGAAAGAACTGGAGAGTCGAGAGGTTTGGGTGCAGGCGTTTGCCGATGATGTGGTTTTGTTGTTTGTGGGCGATACGGCGGTGGAAATTTCAAACCAGGCAAATCCTGTCCTTGCCCTTGTTGAGGAGTGGGGTGTACAGAATAAATTAAAATTCGCTGCTCACAAGACAAATTGTCTTACAGTCACAAGGAAGCTGAAATACGACACCCCTCGCCTCAACATGGGTGGGACAGCAATCGAACACAAGCCTGAAATTAAGATCTTGGGACTCACCATTGACAGCCAGCTAACTTTCAACTCACACATCGCAAACGTCTGCAAGAAAGCAGCCGGTTTCTACAAACAGCTCTCCAAGACAGCCAAGGTCAACTGGGGACTCAACCCAGAGATACAAAAAACAATTTACACAGCGGCAGTGGAACCGGTTGTGACTTATGCAGCTGGCGTTTGGGCTACGGCCGCAGAGAAAATCTCCGCACGAAAACAGCTGGATATGTTACAGCGGGGCTTCGCACAAAAAATGTGCAAAGCATATCGCACAGTAGCACTCAACTCTGCCCTGGTTCTGTCCGGAACGCTCCCACTGGACCTTCGAGTTAAAGAGGCAGCCGCCCTTTACAAGGCCAGAAGGGGGGTCCCCCGGTCAGATCTCCGGGGTAGAGACATAGAAACTCCACATTCATTTTTACACACACCACACCCAGCAGAGTACATCAACATAGACATCAAACACATCACCGAAGACGCACAGATACACGCACATACACACAACATTTACATTTACACAGACGGCAGTAAGATTGACGGCAAGGTGGGGGCGGCACTATCCCTATGGGACGGGACCGCTGAAACCAAAGCCGTGAAACTTACTCTACCGTCATACGCCACAGTATACCAAGCAGAAATACTAGCACTCAATAAAGCCTCGGAGGTGGTGCTGAGTAGAAAGGAAGTTTCTTTTGGAGTGTACAGCGATTCCATGGCAGCCTTGCAAACGGTCGTGAATGTCTCCTCCCTCCACTCCTTAGCGGTCAGCACAAGGCAAAACCTTGGGCTGGCTTTTAGACAGGGCAAGTCTGTAGACTTGTACTGGATAAAAGCACACGCGGGACTAGAGGGAAACGAGAGGGCCGACCAGCTTGCCAAGGACGCCGCTCTACACTCCAAGAGAAAACCTGACTACGACAGGTGCCCTGTTTCCTTCGTCAAGCGTCTCATCAGAGATGAGACGATTGAGGAATGGAACAAGCGGTACCAGACAGGCAGCACAGCCGAGGTAACTAAACTATTCTTTCCTGACATCACTGCCGCTTACAAAATCACGCGCCACATCACCCCCACACAACTCACCACACAGGTGTTCACAGGACATGGCGGGTTCTCAGCGTACTTAAATCGCTTTAAGTGCAAGGACAGCCCGTCGTGTGCCTGCGACCCTAATACAGACGAAACTCTCATACACATCCTCTCCGAGTGCCCTATACACACTCTGGAGAGGTACAACATCGAGGCCTATTTGGGCACCAGAGTCATCCCCAAAAACTTCGCAACGATATTGGCTGGTAAAAATACAGACAGAGAAAAATTTATAGATTACTGCGTAAAAATAACAAACATTGTTAAAAACAGAAACAAAACCTAATAGCAAACAATTTTAGATGTAAGAATAGTATAAGAGAACGCAAATATATTTGTATATATATTTTGACGTTCTCTAGCAATAAAAAGTAAGCAAGATGTAAATTAGAATAAGTTTTGAAATTGTAATAAAATAGTATAAGTATAATTAAACATGTATAAGGACCTAAAATGGCCACCAACACTAAGTAAGAATAGTATAAGAATAAAATAGTTAAGAAAATAGCAAAGTAAGAAAATATAAGGAATACTGTATTAGATATAAGCACAACATTGTTAAAGAAAAGTCCTTAAGCTGAATAGCTTACTGAAAAACTTATTTTCCCTAAAAAGTAAAATAAATAAAAGTAGAAAGATAGAAATACTAGTACTAGAAATACTAGTAACGTAGGAAACGGGAGTCCCACCCGCAAAAGAGTAAAAGATGACGAATGTCTGTGAAGTATGAAGTATGAAAGTGCGAGAGGAATAAATGCGAGAACTAGTATGAAAGAGAATAGAGATAATAAAGTCTCCAATAATGTTGGAGGAGCATAGAAAAAAAAAAAAAAAAAAAAAAAAAAAACCTACGGCGCTCAGACCGGGTCTTTGACCGAACATCAAAAGTCTAAACTCAAGGTTTGCCAACGAGCGATGGAGCTCAGCATATTAGGTGTAAAAAGGACCGATAGAGTTCGTAACACTACACTGCGCTCCAAAACCAAAATCATAGATGTTGGAGTTGCGACCGCTAGACTTAAGTGGAACTGGGCTGGGCAAGTTAGCCGCATGGGCCCAGGAGGTGATCAAAGATTGCCACTGAATGGGTTCCGTGTGATGGACACCGGAGACGAGGCAGGCCAAAGCGGAGATGGGGGGACGATTTGAGCACTTTTTTGCCGGAGTGGTATGAGGTGGCCGATGATAGAGAAGAGTGGAGCCGCAGATGGGAGGCCTTTGCCCAGCAGTGGGACACAAAAATAGATATAAAAAAATAAAAATATAAAAATAGGGGTCTGACTGATTTTAGTTTCAGCGACAACTGAATATATACCTACCATCCGCCTTCTAGCAGTCATTCCGTAAAATTATAATAAATATTTTAATAAGGACTTCCAACAAAACTTGTACCTATCAATACATTAAATAAGAAAAAATAACAATCAAAACTTATAGCTTAACACAAATCTTACTAAAAGGAAGCCACAGAATGTAAGTACCAATCTAAAGCTAATAAAAGCTATAACGTAATATAACCTAACCTAATATATAAAAACAAATAAAATTTAAATACAATTGAAAAATAAATAAATAATCATTGAAAATAAATTAAAAATTAAAATCATTGAATATTAAATTAAAAGAATATTGAAAATTGAATATATTTTTAGACAACATCACATACATTGTTCTGATCCCAAGGTAAGTAGTAAGCTCTCGTATTATGGAAATCAGGCACAACGACGGTACCACAACCACCCAGACCCGTTTTTGACATTGTTCCGACCGGGAATCGAACCCGGGACCTCAGATTTATCGCCGTCCAAAGTCCGGAGTGCAAGCCACTTGGCTATGGAGGTCGTCAGAATGAAATAAAAATGAAAATCTGAATCTATTTGAATGAAAATCGATGTTATTTTTTAGCGAGGAAAATTATGTCGAACACTTGGGGGGCTTATACGAGTAGTGTCTTCCTAGTAGTACGTTATAGATTTATTGGTGGGAAAGTCAACAGTGATGCATGCGGTCTTTATTTACTATTATAATTTTAAGAGATAATTATTTTTAATAATAATAATACGAAATAATGCAAGTGCAGTGCTGAATTAGGTCTTTTTTCTAAGTCTCCATAGAAGACCGCGTGAGGAGTCGGTCCGGCATTTATTGACTTACTTCCTCTTTACTTAAGCTGGCTCAACGATTCGAAGTGGATCTTCGCTTCAGACGCTAGACGACGCCACTAAATAAATAATTAATAAAAACGCAGCCCTGTGACCACGGACCCTGCAAAGGGTTCGAAACGTCAGGATAAACATTAAATAAGTAATGTGCAAAATAAACGCGAGTAGATCCGTAAAAGTTGTTTCATTTCAATGTGTAGTGTTCGCGTAAACTTTAGAAAACATATACTTGTATTTTATCATTATTTATAAGGATTACAATGTCCTCTAAAATTTTGTCGACTATTGATAAAATCACCCTGTAGATTGCTTAGCACCCATTGGATAATGGATTTTGAACGTTGCTAATCAACGTTCAAAATCAATTATCCAATGGGTGATCAAATTCGACAATTTAGAGCTTCTACGTGCTTTGGCAGGCACGATTTCGTCCGTACTAAAAATTCAAAATAATTTATTCAGTTTAGGCTACGAGTAGCTCTTATGAACGTCACTATGCCATTGGTTCGTAAGTCTACACAGGGCGGCACAGTCTACTATGGATTCGGAAAGGAATACCCCCATCAGTGGGACATTAATATGGTTGGTGATAATGAAACTTAAGTTTCATTGCCTTTGTAATATAAAACTATAGATTATAGGTACTTTTTTTAAAAACACATCGATAACCGTCCTGTTATCTCACATAGCAAGCTAACTTGCTTGTGTAAGGTATGGGTTTACTCAGTATGCTAACGAAGTTCGGCTACCGAATTAAAATTACTTTGTAAGAACAAATGAACATTCCTATAGTAATTTTGTTCCTTTATGATCAGAATGTCTAAATTTCAATACGTCTACGAAGCAAAATGACTAAAAGGAAAGTCTACGTGGCAAAATACCTAAACAGTAATTCGTCTAAAGATGAAAATGTCTAACAAGCAAAATGCCTAAATTGCAATAATACCTAAGCAGTAAATCGTCTAAAGTCCATGTCCTATTGGACTGCAACGGGCAGTTGAAAGCGGCGATCCTTCAGAATCAGAATCAGAAACATTTATTGCTTCCTTTTACGCTATCCTTTTCTCTGGATAGGGGTGACAAATTAAATTTTCTAGAGCTTTCAACACCGTTGGTTGTTGTTAGCAGTCTGTTAGCCAACGTTATTAGTAGTAAAGTCTTTTTGAAGTGAAAACTTCTTTAGCGGCGTTGTACACTTTTTTTGTAATGGGTAAAAAATGTTAAATTCGCGTCAGGATACGTGACCCGCGTCAGGCGTCAGGACACGTGGCCTGATCGAAAATTCGTAAGACGGATGGAGAGTAGACAGCCGGCGCGGCGTAGGAGAGGAAGTATCCCCCTCTCTTTCTACGGCGCGGCGAAAATGTATGCCTGCTGTTTTGTTTAGGCGGCGCAGGGTGCTTGCGAGAATGTTCGAATGCTTTTTGTGTACGATAGCGCAATAAATAAATATTGTATTCTACCACATAAATTATAGTACTTTTATACTGATAATTGAAGCAATTCGTGCTAAATTATTCCCTAACCATTCCAAAATATCAAAAATGCAGAACGTTAATATTTTTCTGGGGCAAATGTGTATACGCATACATCTGGGCTAGGACGAGCCCGTGTCATGTGGAGCTTTTCTTCTCTTCTAATCAGACTGATGATAGGCAAATTTGCATAAAAGAATAGTTTAATTATACACAGATTTCTGAAACTGTTCATCGCCATAACCTATAAAATAATATTTAAAAAAAAATTCAACAACTCAATTCCAGATTTCTTTGTATAAGTCATGGTATAAGACTCCGGGTGATACCCCCATAATCTGGATAACTTTGTGGAAGTGGAAAATTACTTTCTGCTCAGTACTCGAGCGAATTTGGACCCTCACGCAGAAATATAACTGGTTTATCCAGAAAGTTTTATCGCATTGTAATGAGTTCGAGATTGGTGCTAACATTGTTACCGTGTGAATACTAAGTGGAATATCAACATACCAGGAGCAGGAGCAGTTCCAAAGAAGTACATTGTAATTGGAAAGTTGACTTACACAGCCAAAAGAATACATTGTTACATCAATTGAGTGTTAGTTCAACCACTTTCATAGTTTATGTTTGGTTCAAATTAGGAACAAACATTGAAATTAAAACACTTTTCACTAATCTACTCGTTAAAATTTTACTAGAAAACATCAACCAGCCTCAGGAAGCTCGAGTGGGAATCGAAACCACGACCTATGAAACCGGTCCAATACTCTGACCGCTGAGCTACTAAGGTTGATTTTTTTTAGTAAAAATTTATCTTGTATCGTAATACTTGTTTATTCCCAAATATGACAGACAGAGCACATGTCATAGAACCCCGAAGAATTATAAACATACCAGAAAAGCACTTTAAGGCCCAGACATTAAGGTCGTTTGTTAGTAAGTAAAATTGTAAGGTGACAACCCTTGGAGCAGTCCTTGAGTGGCGACCGCATACCGGAAAGCGCAGTATGGGCAGACCTTCAACAAGGTGGACCGACGCGACGATCTGGTGAATGTCGCGAGGAGCCGCTGGATGCAGCAGAAAGCCGCTCGTTGTTGAGATCCTTGGGGGAGGCCTTTGTTCAGCAGTGGACGTCTTTTGGCTGAGATGATGATGATGATGATGATGAACCCTAGATCCAGCTGATACATTGTTTTTGTTCGTCAACCTCATGATCCAAACAAAACAGAAGTCAAAACATGTCAGGGTTGAACAAAAATAATATAATAAAATAAATTAAAGTTTTTGTATGGAAAAGTAAATCTTCATAAATATGATTTTGCATGTTACCGTGGTGTTATTTATACTTTGTTGCATGGCTATATTTCGGGATTAAACATATATTACGAACATACACCCATACACGAACATACACATATAATAACACCCTGTATATAGATTGTGAATGCAAAATTCAAAATAATAACAATAATGTACTCGTGTTTAATTTTTACATTTTGTATTTTTTAGGTCACTTTTCAGGTCAAGGAGTATAGAGAGGTGTTGGTCGCCCCAAATTATTTAAAAACTTGTGTAAATTATTTTTTGGGTGCGTTCTGTTTCATAAAACATGTTCTTACGGTAGTATCTTCTGGATGACATATGAAATTAATTATGATGATATGATGATATTTATGATAGCATAATGACGTTCATAGAGCTATTTGTAGCCTAAACTGAATAAATAAATAGTTTTGAATTTTGCATTTTGAACTTTGAATAATTGTTGTTATTGTCATACTTTCTGTAAAGAACAATTTTATCAATATAAAACTAGCAATACATTTGAAAGCAAAAAGTTTTAATAACTTTAAAAAAAAAAGTTTTACGTTGCATTATATTTAGGTACTAGCTAATTTTTGCCTAGAAGCAACACACTTAGTGTGTGTAAACTGTACTAAAAGGCACAATTTAGGTTCAAGCATCCTCGTCAACGAAGTTAGGACTTCAGAGGGATGCCAAGTAACAAGCCGGAATGTTTTGATTAGTTTGTGTAAGCAAAACATTCAAACTTCATAAGAAGGGTAACTACACGATACTTTTAGCTGCGCGGTTGATGTGACCATATGATGATATTAAATTTTCAGAGCGCTTTTTTTGTCTGGGTATTGCAGTGCAATTTTTGAATCTCACTCATCATCCGCCTATACTTGTCCACTGCTGGACATAGGCCTCTCCAAGTGCACGCCACCGAGCACGATCCACGGCTACTCTACTCTCATCCAGCTCTTGCCAGCCACCTTTCGAAGATCGTCACTCCACCTAGTCTGATGATGCGGTCTCCACTCGAGAACTCGTTTACCCCAACGGTTATTGGTTCTGCAGCTAATATCTCAATGGTGATCTTGAAATAAAAAGTGACATGACATACACTATTAATATACTTAATATTTTTTTCATAACTTACAATTCGTTTATTAAGATACGTAGATAGATACCGTTCGAGGGTTTTCGAGTCAACAAATTGAGTACTTATATACGTTGAATTGCACAAAAACACAAAAACAGAAAACAATATATAAACAATGGTGAGAAAAGGGTGATCTCTTACAGCCAACCTAAGATGGAATGGGAGCTATATGTGTAAGTGAAAGCAACAAAAGTGCAAACAAGTATACTTATACAACGTTAGTCGGAACGGGGGTACTAAGCCGAAAGGAGAGTAAAGAATACATGATAGTAAATAACTTTTGTCTAAGAACTTTTCCTTCAAAATGGATAATTTTAGATTAACAGCTTTTTTAAGATTTCAAAAGAAATTACGCTGTGGTAGCCCTGGCCACAAAAAAAAACAAATTAAAAGTTAATATTACTGGATACATTAGTCCAATTATTGAAAGAAAACTCGACTCTTTACAATGCTCGTGTACATTGACATTAGAGGTAAACCTATTTGCTGAGAACCTACGTCAAAACCGAAGCCTACTAGAAGACCAATCAAATGTAAATAAAAAAGAAAAAAAGTAAAAAAAAGAAAAAAGTAAAAAAAAAGTTAATCACTATCATGTATACTTTTCCCTCCTTTTAGCTTAGTTCCCCCGTTCCGACTAACGTTGTATATAACACAAATAAATAAAACATAAATAAATAAATCTTATCAATCATCCATATGATACCTATGAAATTGCCGTTTTGTATGAAGATTTTTTATACAAATTTTTTTTTCATACTAACGTTTTTTTAATTTTTTTAGCATCTATTTACTTAAACACTACAAATTGTAGAGTAGTGTGTTTGTTTCACTAGCTAAATATAGTAGACATTAAAAAGAAAAAAAATCAAGTCTCTTCAAAGCTACAATGAAACAAAAGGACAATTCCGCAAACAAAACAGTTAGTCAATTTAAAAAAAAATTGGGCGATAAAGACACAAAATTAATAATCATTGTTATTACTGAAGCCTAAGTAACATAGTCCTAATTAAAGGTGTATAATAATATTAACAATCGGTATTGACTTTTGGAAGTAATACACCTATTAATAAGTAAGAAAAAAACGGCAATTTCATAGGTAAAGACCTATTATTAATTTCAACCAGTTACTTTGAATAAGAGAGAGAAAAATACACGTCATTGATATCATAGTATGAGAATTAGACTCCGTTTCAAAAAATTGCAACCTTGAATATCTCATCGTAGCATCACAGTCTATCTAACCTCTTCGTAGCATCTTCAGGGTCGAAAAATTTCATGCTTATTTTTTTGCTATCACAAGGCTGATGATAGAGACAGAGATGAAGAGGAGTGAAGGCATGGGGCTGAACAAAAGGTGCCAGTAGATTGAAGGGGTCTGTAGAGATAAATGACCTCAAAATATAAAATATACCTATCGTATTTTATATTTTGAGGGTACCGTAATAAATCGGTAATTATTGTTTCGCCACGTCGGCGTCGTATGTCTGTACAACCAGCCGACCACCAGTGTCAGTAGCAGCTGTGTTTCCCGCAGATTAAGGCAGAAATATAAATTCCGGCATATTTGTAACGCATACAAAATTAAGAGCACAATTTTTTAAACATAACAAATTCAAAATGACAACATTTAACACATAATTTAAAAGTTATTGTTCTCAAGTTAGGATATTTGTCAAACAAACACTTTATGTGTTGAAATTTATCAAAAAGAAAATCTATACGATGTTTTCGTATGGTCTCGATACTCCTATGCACACTCCTATGTTATTATGTAATATTGTTATTATTTATTATTAACTCAAAATAAAAAGTAGGTAAATTTAGAAAATATTTCGTTTATCTCTAAGAGAAAATACTAAGAGGTTCTCTCACTACTGTGATTTTTCTAGTCATAGTTACGCAGTGTTTCCAAGTCATTGTCACTATTAGCAGAGTGGTCGTGATCATCAGTAAAGATCTAGCATTGGCACTTTTAACTATCCACCGCCATTTTCTTTCCCCGTTACGTGTCTAGTGCACAGTTATAAGGTATAGAGGAACAATAGCAAATAGTTGAGAATTAATGTCCTACTCGTAAGTACCATAACTGCGATCATACACTAAACTAGCAGGCCACTTTGGAATCAAGTTGATCGCTTTAGTTAGTAAAGTTGTAACCGATTTAGACTATAATATTGAAATTGCACTTTCATATAGGTACTATACTATGTTTATTATAGGTACATAAGTTTAGTACTTCGATCAATTATGTACTTGATTCCCAATGAGCGCTTGAAAAACGGTTGGCGACTTTGGGGCCACGGAGCCACAATGACGATAGTGGCTACTATTAGTTATTCTGTAGTAGGTAATATTATGTACACATAGTACAAATATTTTGCAACCTTAATAATTATAATCTTTATATTTAAGATTCAGATCAAATTAAACAAGTGCCTATAAGTAAATTTAAAACTGCATTACGTAAGTGGTTGATTGTGAATACCTTTTATACCATTGATGAGTTCATGAGACACGATAAATAAATAAATCGATTTACAGTTTAATTTGTAATGTTTTAAGAAAGAAAGAAATGAATTATGAAACAGTTGTAATAGGTATATAGATTAATATATTATTTGTAAGCGAATTTAATCTAAATTAATTAAAAAAAAAATATTTAATTTTAATTGACTAATATAATTTGTGATACTTATTGAGAGTGATAACAATAATGAAATGTAATAATTAATAATTTTTATGTGTCTTCAACTTAAACTAAAATGTTAGCATGCTATGGTGATATAGTTAAATAGGCTAATGATACTTTATAATTGTTTTTACCATCTGTAACTAATGATACCCTATTTAAAAGCAAATAAATATTATGATTATTATGATTATTATGGTAAGCTGAATCTGTTGAGGCTAACCCATGTTTTTTTCAGTTTTAGTTATTCGAAATTTAAATGTATAGGTATGAGCAGACACGACCACTTTCAAAATGCATTTTTGTTTTGGATCTTTTATCTAGTAACGGATCATTAATGATCGAAGGTTTAGTATCATTAATTAAGTATGTACTTTACAGATAATTACGTCGGTGGCCGAGTGGCAAAGCGTAGGGGCCGATACCCGAAAGTCCTTGGTTCGATTCTCTGGTCGTCGGGCAAAGTAATTTCAGATTTTTCGATGCATAATCCGGGTTTTGTGATCACCCGCAATTGGCAATATGGCTTAATTGTCAATTTTGCCATGCAGTAGGATAACCAAAGAAGTAAAGTAATGAGTCTCATTATATTATTTTCGACAACTATTTTTTCTTTGTAAGAAATAACACAGAAAGGATGACGGCCTTGACATGACAAATTTTCACTCAACAGATGCAAATCTTCCCTCAGCGGCCTACAGAAGGGTTGAAGTTAGCAAACTGTGACTTTGTAACCCCTCTGAAGTTGCGAAGTCGAACAAAAGTTACTTAACGCATCCCATTCTATGTGTGGACTGCTTGGCGGCGTATATCTCGCACATTATGGTACTGTGCAAGTTATTGAATGTGGCGTTTTTATTTATATATTATTCGCTTCACACCACATTATTTCTGCAGAGAAGCAGCGGAAGGAGGTCCATCAAGAAATAAATTTGTAAAGGGGTTGGTATCATAACGACTACATTGTGAAAACGACCAAATCCTCATAAGGTCCAGATCTCAGAAGGACCATCTCTGCAGAAAGCCTATATCTCCGAATGACTTTGTAGCAAAACGACTGGTTCTATAAACGACTGGTTCTTGAAAAGACTACATCTCAAATAGACCGGGTAGCAAAACGACTGGTTCTTGAAAAGACTACATCTCAAATAGACCGGGTAGCAAAACGACTGGTTCTTGAAAAGACTACATCTCAAATAGACCGGGTAGCAAAACGACTGGTTCTTGAAAAGACTACATCTCAAATAGACCGGGTAGCAAAACGACTGGTTCTTGAAAAGACTACATCTCAAATAGACCGGGTAGCAAAAAAAAGCTGGCATGACAAAATGAGAACTTGACCCAATGCGAATTTGACTAAAATAAAAATTCAGTAAAATAACTGGGCATCATTATAAGGATATAAACATCCCAGTGCTGGGCTCAAGCCTTTTAGTGGCGGTTGTAGGTGTAAGATAACAGTTGTTAAACCTACCTACCCGCAGAGGGGCAGCGTAGCTTGTTATATCCTTTTTATAGGCTAGGAAAATTTGTATCCGATTCATTCAACCTCCATATGCTACGATTGCGAGATCTAATCTAATGATTGGACGAATGTGATGACAGAAACAAAGTGGCCATTCCTTGTTTGTTTGTAGGGTCAACCCACTGTTTAGTGGGTGGGTGTAAGTCTACATCCATGGAATTATTAAGTACTTTAATAGTAATAGTATTAACATGTCTTTTATTTCCAAATTTATTTACTTTAAACCACCTTATAACAATGGCAAATTATACATTTATGAGATGATTAATGAGCTGATGATGATGAAGTTACATATCTATATATTAATACGAGAAGCAAAAACTTTGTACCCCTTTTTACGAAAATTGCGCGGACGGAGGAGTATGAAATTTCGCACACTTAAGGCCTTTTTCCTGTCATGCGTATTTTCACCCGCATGCGGATCTCGTCCGCATGCGGGTGCATGCGGGTCCGCATGAGCATACGCTCCGGGCCACACGCAAAACAAAAATTTCGTTCACCGCTGCAGTGTCGTGCGTGTCGCCAGTGAGTATACTCGTGCACAGAGATAAACGTTAAAAAAGTAATTAGGTATCGCTTATATATTTTCAAAAATAAAAAAATATAAAAAACAATTCAGAGTAGATCCTTATCTTGAAACTAGATCACTTACTGGAATATTTAATGTAATTTATCAAAATTAAAAAATTAAGGTCAAATATAGGTAAAAGAAAGGCAAGCTACCCCCCTACATAATAGTCATTGTTTTTTCCAGCCAAGCAGCCACCCTTGCATCCCGGTTTTTGTAAAGCTCGTCCTGCTTGTTCCATAACAAAGGGCAAAAATGCACTTCAAAAATAAGTCTCTCTCTCTCTATCAATTTTCATTTTTGTTTGCGATTGTATGCGTACAATGACGATGCGTGTAACCCGCACGACAGTAAAAACTACACTGGCAGTAGAAGAACGCGCCCCGCAAGCGGGTAGCGCGCGTGCGGGGCGCGCGCCCGCAGCCCATCCGCGTCCCGCGCGCGTTTTTCCCGCGTGATAGGAAAAGCATGTATGAAATGATAGGATGCGGGCAGCCCGCATGCGGACCAAACCCGCACGCGGGTGAAAATACGCATGACAGGAAAAAGGCCTTTAGAAGGAGTACAGAATGTCAATATCTTTTTTTAAATTATATTATTAAAAATACATTAAATCAATAAAACAAACATTACGCACACTACCATGTATTTGACACACACGCATATATACTCTTTTCAAAAAATTCTAAATTGGAAGAGGAGCGGCCGAAATCTGTCAATGCCAATCCAAACTCACATTCTATCTTTTTTTAGTTTTTCATTGCTAAGGATACAATCCGTGCAGTGTGCAGCCTTAACAAAATTACGGTTGGATTTTGACCACCGGGCGACCACTAGTTAGTAATAGTCGCCTGTCCTCCATGACTAGGACTAAACGCGAAGCTTGCGAGTCGTCGAACACACAAGTAATTAATCCGAACAACTTGTGATTACAAGTCAATATTGCTGTTGAGCGACAGCCGTGAAAACAACTTCGGACAATGAAACTGGTGGGCTCCATTGATTTTAAAGTTGAATGCCTGTCTGCAACGGCGGCTTAAGAAAATAGTGTTTAGTGTACTGTATTGAACGGAAAGAAGAAAGCGGGAAAGCAAAGTAAAACGTACAATTAGTAAATAAAAAAGAAGACATGTCAAAGCCAAATAGCGGGTCAAAAACGACCACAAGAGATTTCTTGGCAAGAAAGTAAAGTGTCAAGTTTGCAAAGTTTTCAAAAAAATGGCGAAAAAAAAAATTTAAATTAAAAATGAAAATAGAAAACGCACGAGACTAAAGTTGTTGGGGGGTTTGAGTGTTGCAAATTTATTCTAGTTTGTTTAAAGCTAAACTTCTTCATACAAAAGTAGACTCTAAATAAATAACATTTAAGTTTTAAGTCGCGTGGCGAGCGCGCTCGAATTCGAACTTTGGGGTTAGACGGTGTCTTGCCGGTCTCGAATTCGAGCTTCTGGGGATTGAGAGGTTAAAATTGAATTAGCCCTCTAAAACAATATGACTGCATACCTTCCTAAAAACTCCATCTATTATAAGTTATTATATGATATGCAATCATCATCATCTCAACCAAAAGACGTGCACTGCTGGACGAAGGCCTCCCCCAGGGATGTCCATAACGACTGGTTTTGTGTTGCTCGCATCCAGCGGCTTCCCGCGACCTTAACCAGATCGTCGGTTCACCTTGTTGGAGGTATGCCCATGCCCTCACTGCGCTTTCCGGTACGCGGTCGCCAATAAATAAATTAAATTTGTTAATGTGAATTATAGAGGATTATTAACTGTCAGGCATTAAGGCAATAATGTATGGAGTATTTCTATACGAATAAAAAGTCGGGCTGACGTGTATTATGATATTCACTGAAATTGTACGAAACTATGTCGACTGTCGTCTTGGCTGTAGACAATTTTGTCCTAGTTATTTATTTTTTCCTACTGCTCTTACGAAGACTCTTGAGACGATTTGACGCACTTCAGTAGTGAGTGAGTACGGTTTATTGTTATTCTTTCAGCCTTGTTCACGCATTGCCGATATTTAATGATATACTGACGACGCTCTCTCATCTTCCTCTCTCTAAGCTTTTCGAAGCTAGATTAGGGAAGGAAAGGAGATTCCCACATAACAAGGGGTCACTGGGTGGCAAACCAATGTATGCGTAAGAACAGCATATTATAGTATATAGTGCATAGGGTATAGGGACCTTAGGATCTTAGTTTTTTTTTATACTTAGCTCGGCAAATGACTCCATCCCACCTGATGTTATGTGGAAATGAAGTTCAGACGCGAAGACAACTGGTGCAGCGTGGAAACAATCGTAGCATCAGTCAACTTCACTCTGCCGGCCCACAAGGTGCTTCTTCACGCCTCTCTTGGAGGACCCTATATCATAGGAAGGAGGGAAAACGTGTGCTGGTAGACTATTCCATCTTTTGGAGGTGCGACAAAGAAACGAGTCACCAAATTTCTTTGTGCACGATGGGATATTTGAGACATTGAATCGGTGACTCCGAAGAGAAGCACGTGTATGTATTTATATTGAAAATGAAATGAAAATGAAAAAATGAAATGAAATACATTTATTGACACACACTACAAAATTACACGATATGCACAATAACAATACAAAACAAAAACAGTGTGGCCAACTAGGCCCCAGCCTCAGCACGTGCTACAGCGACCTAGAGCCGCTGCAACGCTGGTATCCTGGAGGAGCCTAAATCGGTGACGTGTCCACAAAATAATGAGAAACCAACATAGACAAATAAAAATAATAAAACGCTAAAACACAAAAAAATGTTGATTATTAATAAATATTAGATTATTAATAAGGTTATGATTATATATAATTATACGCAAATTTTGTTGCGAACAAATTACAATTTGAAAAAAGACGGTTGAAAAAAGTTGAGAATAGTGCTCCTTTGGCTTGCAGAGTAAGTAAGAAGAGTAGAGTAGTAAGAGAAGTAAGAGTCATCATCATCATCTCAGCCAAAAGACGTCCACTGCTGGACAAAGGCCTCCCCCAAGATAGGGGGTATTTGCCATAATCGCCACGCTTGGCAGGCGGGTTGGCGATCGCAGTAGGTTGAAAGTAACCTCAGAGAGATGCTGCTGCCCATCCTCTGGAATGGTCCTTTAGTCGCCTTTTACGACACCCACGGGTTGAGATGGGGTGGTGCAATTCTTTATCCCCGGCACCACACAGGGAAATAAGAGTACTTAGATAGTAATAATAATAATAATAAAATAAACTTTATTTTCTCATCACAAACAAGTAGGTATACAATTTTATGATTATAAGTAAACAGTTGTACATTATAGTAGTTTGTGTGAGACTGACGCCTGTAGTGTTGACAAACTTCGGTAAGTTGAATTGAGCTACGATAGCATATTTGGTAGTGCACCTGACCCGGCATGTCATGGGGTGCGGGTTCGAATCCCGCTCGTGGAATTTTTCCAACATTGTCTTTAAAAAAAAAATATTTCAACTACCTCTGGTACTGTGGTTTTGTAAGAGGTTTCGTAAGAACCCGGGGAATACCCCGAAACAGATCCGTACAAACTTTTTTTCGGAAATTAGTGTACGTAATTACTTTCGAAAATGACACAGTTAACTTAATATAACAAACGTTGTCATCAATATTAAACGTGAATGTTTTGTTTAATTTACATTAAATTATCGCTAGAGGCCGTAACAATACAGTATTCACACCAGGCGCAGTGTTTTCGACTGAGTGCAAATGACATGCAATTCCAGATTAGCTTAGTTGATACTTAATTTATTCGGCGATGACTATTCATTAGTGCAATTAGACGGCCGGCGTCAGGCTCGTTCGCCCATAAACTTTGCATGATTACTAACACCAAATTAGTTACACTTTTTATATAAATAAATAGTAAATAAATAAAACCATTTATTTCGGATAACTTAATCCATATCAGTTAATAGTACAATAGATACATAGGAGATTGTTAGTTAACTATATAGATTCATTGTTTGTGTTTAAATAGTACTGGAAGCGGTTTATATCTTAACCTGTCGTATTAATAATCTCAATTTAGTATCCTTTTGCAGGAGTCGCAAGGAGATTGAGAAGTTGGTCGCCCCAAAATTTCCGTTTCAAAGTTTTATTGTTATAGTCCCGTTTAACGCATTTAAACTTAATAGAGTAAAAAACACATTAAAAAATCATCTAAATCGGTGCATAGATGACGGAGATATGCTCAAACATACATACATTTTTTAAGTCTTTTTGAAGTGACTTTTAATATTGTCACGTTATAGGTTTAAAATTACATAAAAAGTTTTTATTTTATCTGTAATTGTCATTTTATTTATTGTAGGTATCTGTGCGTAGAATGTGCATCGAACAAAAAATTCATATTTCTATCTTTCCCTATATATTATGTTTTTTTCAAACTTTGCCTTTGTATGTGACCGCACTATAACGCAGTTAACAATATTACTATGATCATACAAGTGAAAAATTTTTGTTAATGCAATTTAGTCTTAAATTATGCATTAAGCCGACTTGTAAGTTTACCTTGCAATATAATAATAATAATAAATGTATTTAATTCAGATCAAGATTCAATAACAATCCATATTTTGTTAGTAAAGTAGTTATAACTTTCCTTAACCCTAGAAAGATAACGTTATTTTTTGCTACAGAAAAGATAAAGATACGCCTTAGAGGCGCTCAAATTTTCAATATCAATTTTTTATACAAATTAAAGTAATTATTTTACTTTTTTATAATTTTGTGAAATGCTACATTATTAATAAGTAAATAAAACACAAACTTAAGTTATTATTTTTTAATTATAATAAAAAAATTGGCATTTTAAAGATCTCTTACGAAAATCAACAAAAATAAAATGTCTTCTGTAAAGGTACATTTTTTACAAATATGTACAACATTTATAGTTTTTTCTCTTACTAACTAGTGAGTTATGAGATATTCAGTCTCAAAAACAAAAAAATACTTTAAAAAAAACAAATTTATGTACAGTGGTTGCGACAAAGTGGCGCCTTTCGAGCGCAATGTGTTGCCATAATATTGAAACTATGGTGCTTACCGAACAGGAGCGGTCGCCTCTCGGGAGTGTTGACCGACGACTGAGTTGGCGTCGAAACACAAACTTGTACGCGCGTAAAAAAAAAAAGACAGCAATTTATTTGTTTTGCGGGCGCCTCTGAAGCGCACATTATCTTTCTAGGGTTAATATTTTTAGTACACGTAATATTTTTTATGATCCCTATAATTATGTCCATCCAGCGTTTTGGGATGGGACAGTCCAGTCTCTCAGCAATAGCGTTATTGAAACGTTAGCGAATTGATTATTGTATTCAAGAGAACTTTCAAGTACCTAACTCAGTAAGAGCGTATATTTTCTCCATTTCTTTATAGCGTCATAATATTGAAAAACGCCTATAAAGTCCCTTTCATGAAAGGACATTTTTATACGGTTGACGTAACAGGTCATTGAAGTTTACTATTGTAAAGGCTGCCTAACCGATAAAATCGAAACATAAAAACTACCCTTTAATACGTATTTAACGTATGTGCATCAGTGACATTCAAGTATCTATTCGTTCGTTAGCACAGACCTTTAAGATAATTGGTTTGTGTTCGTTAGCCTTTTTTATTAGTATTAACTGTTATTGTTGTTTTGTTAGTTGTTATTTTTTAATTGGTATTAACCGCAACTGTGGTCTATTGGTTAAGATCATCGGGTCTAAACCCGGTGGCCTAAACCAATAGACCAGAGGACCAAAGTACTAGACCCCCAATGGACCAGAGGTCCCGGGCTCGATTCCCAGCGGGGGGTACATGTTTGTGTACTCGGTTTGGTTGGTGGTAGGGCTTATTTGCCCTAAATAATGTCACATAGCATCAATGTTTGAAGCATTGTTGTGTTCCGGCAGCTAGAGATAAAATAGTCAGTGCCTCAGTAGTTGAGGAGCCTCAGTAGTTGAGGATTCTGGTTGAAGTGCGCTTCCACCTTCGGCCTCAACATCACTTAACATCAGGTGAGATAAAGGCCTATTGCTTACCCGTAACATAATAGGTTGGGGATAAAAATTCTTCGCATTTTTTAAGAAAATTGAAAACATTTTTTAATATACCTAGTGGACGCGCCACTATACACGGTACACAAACCACAGTCCTTATTTTATTATTATATACAACTCTGTCAAGAAAGTACCGGGAAAAGATCAATAATACACAAAATGTTTGTTAATCATCCAAATTTATTTTATCACCTTCAAAGTATGCTCCTTTAGAAACGATAAACTTACGCCAACGAATAATCCAATCATCAAAACATTTTTTAAACGCTGTTTCCGGAATTGAGTTCAGTTCTCGCCGCGAATTCTCCTTTATGTCTTCTACCCATTGAAAGCGGGTGCCATGAAGTGGTAATTTGAGTTTAGGAAAAAGGAAGAAGTCGGCTGGAGCCATATCTGGTGAATATGGTGGTTGCTCGATGGTATTCGTTGTGAGTTTGGACAAAAATTCGTTCACAATAATGGCCTTGTCTTTCCACAAATCTAGCCTTTTTCGTCGAATTTGCACTCTTAAACGCCGCATAACGCTTAAATAATATTCTTTATTTACCGTTTGACCTTCCGGCAAGAATTCCGAGTGCACAACACCGCGATAGTCAAAGAAAACAGTCAACATGACTTTGACTTTTGATCGACTTTGGCGTGGTTTTTTCAGTTTCGGTTCAGTTGGAAGGCAGGAAGGAAGTTTTTCTCCGAAGCTTGTTGACTAGTTTGCATGTCAAACTCGTAAACCCACGTCTCGTCACCAGTAACAATGCGTTTCATGAATGTTGGGTCGGAATTGACTCGTTCTAGCATATCCTCAGCGACTCTCATGCGATTGAGTTTTTGAAGAAAATTCAGGTCTTTTGGAACTAGTCGAGCGGAAACATGTTTCATACCCAAGTGATTATTTAAAATGGTACGGATCGACTCGTGAGACAGAAAGTTCGGCGGCTATCTCGAATGTAAAGCCTTACCGGCATTTGATCCCGACCTTTTTCGCACGTTCTTGTCGTATGTGATCCACTTTTAATCACCAGTTATCAGCTTCTTCAAAAATGGTTCGGTTTCATTACGTCGTAATAAAGAATCACAATTGAGTAGCTACACGGTTCATTAGGTTTCTTTCAGTGAGCTCGTGAGGTACCCCAATAAAGAGCTTTTTTGTGTACCCAGTTTTTTTCAAATGCGCCAAAACTGTTTTGTGGTCGATTTCCAGTTCTTCAGCTACGTCGTAACTACTAGCATATCAGTAGTTACGACGTAGCTGAAGAACTGGATATTCTGAAAAGATCTTACTAATTTTTTTCAAAAATGGCATCCATTTTATCCGCAATAGGGTGGCGACCAGAACAACGTGCATCTTTGACATCAAATTTTCCGGATTGAAAACGCTTCAACCAAATTTGTGCTACTCTCACAGACATTGCACCTCAGAACAATAACCAAAGCTATTAGTTATTATTCTGAGCATTGCACTAGGTCCATAAACATCGCAAATTTTTTTCGCGGCTTGCGTTGCATTTTTATCTTTTTTGTAGTAAAATTTTAAAATGTATCGAATTTCTTCATTAGATTTACTCATCGCGACAGTAAGAAAAACAAATGAAAATCACACAGTTTCAATATGAATTTGGAATTATCTTCTTTAAATCTTCTTCGTAGTCTTTGTATTTTCCTGAAGCATAGAAAGTTTCTTTAGAACTCATTGGTTTATTATCATTCAAAGATATTTGATTTTTTTTAAATTTTCCGGCTGTTATGTTTCTATGAGCGTCTGATTTAAATAAATAAGCAAGGAAAATTATGTTGTTTAATACTAATTGTTAACAAAGTGGGAGCCCAAAGAGATAAAGTGCTGCATGATCTCGATGCCTTTTCTGATGCTGGTTATTAAATAAATGCATAATAGATGGTGGAAAACCATTAAAACTCAGAGAATGTCAGAGTGTTCCTAGCATTGGGACCGAATGTATAACTTACCTATAAGCTAAATAAAGAACAAGAAAATTTCGACCAAAATGTTTATTTAGTTTGTGTCTATTAATGTAAATTGCATGCTCGATCGTTAAAACCAGTTCAACTACATTGCAATATAACCAAGCAAAATTTAACAACGCAATAACGTATTCCATTCTACCTAAACATCGTTTCGCCACTGTTGTTGTGGCCATTGGTGCAAAATTCAAAGTGACGTTAAAAATGTACCCAATTTTACAGCACTCACCGCTTGCGAAGACAAAGTTTCCATAAAAGAGTCGGCGTGCTCGACTTTAACACCGTAACTTGGGTCGTTAGCTCGATTTATGGCGATTTAAAATTAAACTACCTCGCCGCGACTTATTAAAGGGAATGGAGACAACGTCACGACACGCACACAACATATGGAGACAGCAAAAGGTAAGCTTCAGACAAACACGCTCTAGCCAACATAGACAACAGCTGCGCACGGACTGGTTTGAGATGGTCCGAGATTCTGTGTTCGTGAAAGTCCGTGTTGCTATACAATGTGTGAGATTGCCGAATAAAATCTTCCAACAAGCGCGTTCGACCAACGCACATACAGGGTGACTTTTTTATCACCGTCCAAACCTTCTGAGATGACTCCCGTGATACAAACGTTGGACAAACTCCCTAACTCGAAAATAAAAATCAGCTGCTCCATACATTTTGGTCGAATGAATATTCATGTTGTAATGGTAGTAAACGCTACTAACGCTACACTAATAAACGCTAAGGAATGCTGAAGGGTGGTGACTCCGAAGAGAGCTAAAACAACCAAACCCGACGAGTGACGAATATAGGTACACTAACTTTATTGCTTCCACCAAATTGCACAATTATTAAGTAATTAGCAAAGTTAACGCCTCGGTGACCGAGTGGCAGAGTGCTCGGTCCGATACCCGAAGGTCCCGGGTTCAATTCCCAAGTCCGGCAAAATGTATTTCGGATTTTTCGATGCATAGCCCGGGTTTGTGATCACCAACCCGCATTTGGCAAGCGTGGTGATTTAACCATTACCCATCAAATTGTAGCGATGACTTGATTTCAATGATGGAGGCATTTGCCCAGCAGTGGGACGGTTATAGGCTTTTTACTTTAGCGAAGTAATGCTTAGACTAGCTAATTAAAATTTAGGTCAATATAAATATGTCCCTGTGTGGTGCCGGGGATAAAGAATTGTACCACCCCATCTCTTTCCGTGGGTGTCGTAAAAGCCGACTAAGAGCATTCCAGAGGATGGGCAGCAGCATCTCTCTGAGGTTACCCTCAACCTACTGCGATCGCTAACCCGCCTGCCAAGCGTGGCGATTACAGCAAATACCCCTAATATCCTTGGGGGAGGCCTTTGTTCAGCAGTGGACGTCTTTTGGCTGAGATGATGATGATGATGAAATGTTTTTTTTTTATGGTAAAAGTAGGCAAACGAGCAGGCGGGTCACCTGATGGAAAGCAATCACCGCCGCCCATGGACACCCGCAAAACCAAAGTTATCGCAGATGCGTTGCCAACCCTGAGGAAGGAGTTGGATCTTGAGGAGGGAGTAGGAACTGGGAGGGGGTAGGGGGTGAGAGATGTGCGGCTAGCCCGTACAGATGTTTTGTCCCTGTATAGACGGAACGCAGCTGTTGCGTGATTCCGTGTCCGTGGGCGGTTATCTATATGTGCGTTACTAAAGCGCGTTTGTATGAAGTTTACCTTCTGAGTTCTGCAGTCTCCTTAACATGTGAGACGAGTGTAATCAAAGTAGTAATGCCTGTTGAAGATGTCGACGAAAGAATATCAACGTTTTAATGAAGATTTCATGGATATACCTATGGTATTTGGCAAACATAATGATTATTTCAAAAACTGGAAAGAACATGACAAGGTCATTACTTAATAAAATAAAAAAATAAACTCTCCTACACTCACACCAATTATCTAGCCCAAGAGAAGCTTCGTTACGAAACTCGTTAAAAATGGTTACTAGACAACGGATAAACATACTTAAAATACTTAAATACATACTTATTATACATAGAAAACACCCAGACCCGAGACAATCTAGAAAAACAATAATTTCTAAATTGACCCGACCGGGGATCGAACCCGGGACCTCAGAGCGACACCATGAAAACCGGTGTACAAACCACTCGACCAAGGAGGTAGTAACGTATAAATTACTTAAATTAAAAATAAATATGCTAAGTAATTGAACCGAATAAATAAGGGTTTTTTTCTCAAGACCTAGTAAGAAAGACAATATCAGTTTTGAACAAACTTTATGCCGTATCTTATAGTAAAATGGATAGATTTACAACAACAATTTAGTATTATTAGTCTGTATTCCGAGCATTTGCGTGGCTGGTCCCAATGTAGGTACTTATTATATGACTGACTTATTTTATTAGGTGACGACCTCCTTGGTCGAGTGGTTTGTACACCGGTTTTCATGGTGTCGCCATCACTGAGGTCCCGGGTTCGATCCCCGGTCGGGTTCAATTTAGAAATTATTGTTTTTCTAAATTGTCTCGGGTCCGGGTGTTTTCTATGCATAATTTAAGCATCTATTTATGTATTTTAAGTATGTTTATCCGTCTAGTAACCATTTTACGAGTTTCACAACGAAGCTTCTCTTGGGCTAGATAATTGGTGTGAGTGTAGGAAAGTTTATTTATTTTTTTATTAAAACAGCTTTTTTTCATTCTTAAAAACAATTAAGAGATTTTTAAATTACTAGTTCATGCAGTGAAGGTAATAAGTGCCTACATAATGAACTTGTTTATACTATCACGAATAATGAATTGTCCAATCGCGTGATTCAATTGTGTATTGAATGGTACCGCCATCCAGCGTTGTTTGAGCCGTGCTTTACTGAAAGCGTTTTAATTATTAATAAAAAGCTGACAAAGACACATTAGATACAAGAAGAAAATAGAACGTATCTTTTGGTATCTTACATTTTCTTTAGATTTTGAACTGAAGATCTATTTGAAAACTAAAACAAATGAGTTGCAATGATTTTATGAAGTTTTTAAAACAATTGAAGAGATAAATATTTTTGTTTTAGTTTAGTTAGAGTAGTTAGATGACCGGCTTCAGTTCCGGGTTCGAATTCCAGCGGGAGAACATGTAAGTCTAACGTTCCACAGCTGGACTTAGGTTTCCCACACTGGGAGATTAGGGCCATCACGCTGCTGGGGTGACCGATACTGATTACTTTTTAGTGAGTCTAATGTTCATATACATAATTCCTGAAAATGTATTTTTTTATTATTATGGCTTTGCACAAGCATTTAGCCAATGAAATAATTTTTCTTACAAGTAATACATAAATAAATAATATTTCCTTCCTGTATGATGATGATGCATGATAATAGAAATGAGAAGTGAGAAATGATATACCCCCCAACCCCTCGAGTATCTCAGTAAAGATGTAGGGCTTTACTAAGTCCTCACGAGGACTTGAGAGAATTTGAAAAATGACGTTGCACTGTTTTGTTTCATTTGCCAACACTCATGCACACTCACAAACACTTAACGGTTAATAATCCACCATTATTTCACATTAATATTCGACTTAACACAAATTTTAGAAAATAAAACAAAACCGCAGACATGACTCTTCACTTTCCTGCCAAGAAGTCCAAAGTATTTTTATCTTGTAGTTTTTATCTAAGTACCTATTTATTTTTGTCCTAACCACTTCAAGGCCATGCAAAGTCGCAGGATATATGTTGTTATGGAACTGCATTGTCTCTTGTTTGCTATTGGCAATAACTGAACAACAACAGTTTTTCTCATAATGGTTGTACACACGTCTGCAGATAAGGCTACTACGAACTGTCAAACTTCCTCAATAGACTTTGAACTCTATGTATATGGCATAAGGTTGAATATTTATTGAAAAAAAATCGACGGTTTGGTCAGTTGATGTGCAGGCTACTGTACAAGTAAATTGGTTCCGAAACTATATTTACTGCGAAACCCACAGTCATTATATCAACAGATATTTATAACCTCTACAGTGTTCGCTCATGAAAGTTGCAGCGAATTAATAATTATGGTTTAACGTAGTCTTTCTATATATTTCCTTTTTAATATACATGCTGGACTTTCGCATAATACACAATGCGCAGAGACATGAACAGTGATTTACCTATCGGCATAACGTCAGAGTTACAGCACAAAGACAAAATGCACCAAAGTAAACTGTTGCTTCCGAATCAACCCTATCATGACGTGAGTATGCTTATTCTTATTTTATAGCACAGACCGAACAACCTATACAATTAAGTTACCATCGTCATCATCATCATGAGACCCGCTAGATCCATTTCTGCATAGGTCGCTTCCATTCCCAGCGGTCTTGTGCCCGCTGCGTCCAGTCCTAGATGAAGTTACTATCTCGTAGTAACAAATCCCATGAGAATTTCAATAAACACACTAAATGTTACTTTTTATTTTTAAGTGCTAATTGCTACACTTGCCTAAGCTGAATTAAAATACAGTGAAAAATTTAAATGCCTATCCGACCCAGCCAGGAATCGAACCTGGGTCTTCCGCAATCCGGGCGGCTGCACTGACCACTATGCTACCGGGAAGGCTAATATAAGAAAAACACTAAGTATCTGTTAAGTAAATGCAATTTGCGAAGGGTGAAGTAGCGAGTTGTAGGTCGGCAAAGTGAGGAAAGCACTACAAAATACGTTCAAGGCACCCATTTAACAAATCCTAGTGAGGCACAAACGAGGTGTTGACGCAACTTGTAGGTCAGCAAGTTGATGACAGCTAGTGTCTTGCTTCAGCTGTCTTCGCGTCTGGACTCCGCTTTAGTTTTACACCAAGTGTAACGGAGCCATTTGAAAGAAATAAAGAAAATAACACGTTTACTGACACATACACGACTTACAATTAAAACAAAACACAGCACAAAGTAAATAATTAAAACAGAAAGAAAAAATTGGCCTACTAAAGTTTAAAAACATTGCAATAGGAATTTCTAGAGACGATGACTAGAATCTTCAACTGGTCTCGGTGGTTTGGCGTGATGGGACCTGGAAGACGCGTCTGGAAAGCCTGTAGTCTGTTGCTGTTCGTAACGCTGATAGTCATAGAAGGTGGTGCTTTATGGAAGGTGATCAAAGCACTGGCTGGTTGGGCAGTGGACATTGAGGGAAGTCGTAAGTTATATAATCAACCAAAATTTAGGAAGGTTTTTATTTTTTTTGTTTTTTTTTGCATTCACAATGCTATTTAAAGTTACAAGATAATTATAAAATGTTTTTGTTTTGTTTAAATAATTTTTAACGTAAATTGTGCTGCGAACAAATTATAAAAACACAAATGTTGAAAAAGTACTAACTAGGAGGTTAATGACGGTAGTTGTTGACATTGAATGGGCGCCTTTGGCTTTCAAAGTAAAAAAGTAAATAGTGTTGAATAATTTCGACGGGCTGGTTAGAACCACGATAGCTCAATTGGGAGAGCACCTGACCCAGTATGTCAGAAGGGTGCAGGTTCAAAGCCTGCTCGTGAAAATTTTTTCAACATTTGTGTTTTTGTAAGATAATTTTACTAGAAACAATGTACCAGCCTCAGGCAGCTCGAGTGGGAATCGAACCCACGACCTTTGGATAACCGGTCCAATGAGCTACCGAGGCCGCAGAAGACTCGTTGAATTTTTCTAGTCGTTTGTGATTTACTGCTGTGACTGCAAGCCAGCGGTGTAACGTCACTGTGACGTTACTACCCTCACAGTCGAAAGAACACTTTTTCAAGTATTTAACAATTGATTTTTGATTATTTTTTTGCATTCAGAATACTCTGTAATTATTATTAGAGGTTCATGTTTTTTATTTCCAACAACAGTACATAAATATTTTACGTTTATTTAAAAGAAGACATGAGACAACTTGTTTGTAGTTTCTTTGTCCTTATTAAAAAAAATTTGTCACGAAAATCTAGGTATAAGACCGTTCGTGGACTAGGTCTTGTGCTGTTCGCGCATGTGCTTTATGTGGACTATCTCACAATTTCTAATCAAACAATTTATGTGTGTAATATTATATGATATCATCATAATATTTATTATTTTTAATTGGTTGTAGTCATTATTGTCTCCAGCTCATTTTATGTCCCCACTACTGGGGCTCAAACCTTCCATGGATGTATAAGGAGAACGGGGCATAAACTACCACATGGGCCCATTGCGAATTGGTGGTTGTCCCGATTCGATCCGAACCCCTCGGAGAATCTAGTAGGGCACGGGGACACGAACTAGTTCGTGATGCCGTTCCCTCTAGAGAACCTCCGAAGGTGATTCGTTTCATACGGCTTGAAGAACCCTAAAATAAGAAGGCAATCAGAAAACTCTCGCAAAAAAAAGTGGTTGTTAGGGACTGCTAATGCAGCCGGGACCAATGGCTTTGTACCTTCCGAAGCTAGAGGAGCTCGAGATGATACAATTTTGGTCACTCATCCAATGACCGGCCTTTGCAAAAGTTGCTTAACATTAGCAATCGCAGACCGGACGCGTTAAACCACTGCGCCATCGAGAATTGGTTCTAGTAACATTTTTAATTAATTTTCTTTTAGGAAGCGTGACTGCTCGGTTTTCCGGCACTATATTTTATACGAGTGCAATAGCATCTCTTGTGCTATCATCCAAATTTTTTATGGGATGGAATTCATTGGTGGAGCTCTGGGTATCTATTGAGAGGGCAACGGCCTTTAATGTTCCGCATGACTTGACATTGAAGAAGCGAATGCTCATAGTGGTCGTTACAATGGCTGTTTGTTCTATCCGTAAGTATTAATAGAGTTCTAAATAAACACTTTGAAATAACTTCTATAACGATTGAAATTTTCAATTTTCCATATTCATTGTTACTTCCCAATGCGGGAACACTTTTATCACATTAAGAACGGGCAGGTTAAAGAACTAATACCAAAAAAAACAGTAAGTCTTCGTTGATTTTTTTAGCAATTCCATCATTGTCTTTATTTTAAACCCAATCATGAGACGCATACGGCTAAAACAATATATATACAGGGTGTCTTATTTAAATCGGTCAGTATGGGAAAGTCTGAAACTATAAGACGTACGAATATCTGTTCTTAGGAACCATGTCATCGATTTTAATAAGAAGAAAAACTGCATTCATACATTTAAAAAAGACCTGTACTCAGCTCGGGAATCGAACCCTGTTGTTTTGAAAAAATAAACTTACACTATTTCTATTTAGATATCGATTGTGTAGGTCTTAAGCAGTTTTTTCAATACAATATTCAACACGTTTAGGTAACGATCTTACAATCACAAAACCAGCAAAGACGTACAAACAACCATAAAGACAATTTTACATGCCTGAACTTGTTAAATGTAACGGTTGTCACTTCGAACACCTACTAAAATAAATTAAAGTATGTGAAAACAATGCATTTTATTCATTTTAGACATCATGTTAACTTAAGACCTACACAATCTGTTACTGCTTAAGACCTACACAATCAATATCTAAATAGAAATAGTGTAAGTTTATTTTTTTCAAAACAACCGGGTGCGATTCCCGAGCTGAGTACAGATTTTTTTAAATGTATGAATGCAGTTTTTCTTCATATTAAAATCGATGACATGGTTCCTAAGAACGGATCTTCGTATGTCTTAAAGTTTCAGACTTTCCCATACTGACCGATTTAAATGAGACATCCTGTATATATAACTATAAACATTTTATTACGCAGCAAATTACTCGCTACTTGATTTATAATTTCTGTGAAATGCATTGTCTCTTACACGGGCAGCTTGAAGCAGTCGACTGCTTCAAGCTGCGACTGCATATTGAACTACAGTTTTGCAAACATACATGGAACCAATCAAGCAGTCATGACTGCTCCGGGCGTCAGCAGCTCGGTGAAAGGGCAGCTTCACCAAGACTGCTCAATTAGTCCGTGTATTTTGGTAACTGGCTAACAGCTCCAGCAGCCCGCGTATGTAGACCCTCGAATGAACCTACTTCAATGAAAGAGAAGACAATTCACTATTTGGTATGGCATTTGGGTAGCATGAGCCGCAGTTGATTGTAAAAAAATGTATTGGTAGAGACCTCTAGTTCTTAATAGAATTAATTGTGAGCTTCTATTTCCAGTTGAGCATTTGATAAGTGTCATTGCGCTGACTGGGTTAGATTGTCCACCTGATTTATTATTGAAGCGATACACACTGCGCTCCCATGGATTCTTGTTGCTAGGAAGTAAGTACTAAGACCTTATAAAATTTCCTGTATTTTTATACGTGCCGAAACGGATTGGACTGGACCAACATTGAAGTCGACAAATTGAACGCGAAAATTTTGAATGTTGTAATGTTGTAATGTAAAATTATTACCACCATGTGAAAGATACCGTGCTTTACCGTTGCTTCCGGTTGTTGCCGTAAAATGGCAGTTGTTTAGTGTTTTTTAGGGGTAACGAGAAACTTAAAGGGTTCCTCAAAGCAACCGTCACCTAAAGTTGTTACGGAGTCGGTGAAATAAATTTGAGTTCTAGGGGCGTTATGGCCCAATCTTCTCATGTGCTGTTGTTCATGTGGAATGCCAGGAGCCCAGCTGTGCGACGCTTACAGGCTGAAAATAATTATCATAACATTAATTTGCAGACGAATATTCAGATTGGTTAGCAGTCCCGCTCCTTTTCATACACAATATAGCCACTGCGCTTTGGAACTTCCAAGATGCACTCGTAATATTAGTGTCTATGGGTCTGACGTCACGGTACATTAGACTGAACAAATACGTGGCCAAAGTCTGCGCTGAAGACAATAAATGTTGCGAAAATGAGGTAAGAACGTTGTTTGTGCACTTGTGTACCTACTGCCTTTACCGGTTTGATTTGAACTACGTTTTAACAAACGTGACATAAAAAGAAGATGAACCATATTACTTATATTCTTATTTAACCCAGCGAGTGTTGGTAGGGTATTCAAAAAAAAAATTAAAAATATTTTATTTCAGACTTTACATCTGGTAGGAAGAGAAACGGGTACCTGTCTTTTTTAGCTTTTGGTGATCGCTGGTGGGTAGCCTCTTCATCCAGTATTTGTGGAGAAAGCATCACTTAGCAGAAACTAAGATCACTTTTCTTGCGGTTTTATAAAGTTTTTAGGTTTTTAATTGAGAGAGAAAGTATACAGCGCGCGCGCGGACCGATCCAAACAAAAACTAATCGTGTTGACAGGTGTCATATAAGGAAAAAAGGGTGGGAGGGATGTGTGTTCGTTTCATAGTACATAAATAGAAATGGAAGTTAAGAATTGAGTAAGCTAATTAGTTTGATAGGCGCAGCCAACATCCATATTTTATTAGTGTGTTAGTAACATTTTTTCTTATAAAGTATATTAGTTAGTTAATGTGGATAAATATTAATTTAAAATAAAATTATTTTATTTGGCCAGTTAGTATTTCTATCCAGTGTTGTTGGATAGAACAGTAAGGACGAGCAGTAATTGTTTTCAGAACGCTGTTGCTGCTGGCCCTCATGCGTCGTCAGTAGGGATGCGGTTTTTTTGCGCATAATCGCGTGGAATCCGTCAATCCGTGCGGCCGCGAACATTCCCGAGACGCTGCAGAACCGCGGCAGCCGCAGCAGCGCTCTGGAGGCGTTGTTATACTGCACGCGTAGTGTGCTGTAGGCTCGACGCATACGCGTTATACAACTCGCCCACAGACTACTCGAGTAAAACGATTGACAAAATGCCCTAAAAAGGATAATTTTGACCTCCGCCGTACATCGAGTGAACCTGCGTGCAAGCATGTTGCCCCTTACCGCCAGCGCCCTAGGCTCTCTCTCAATACCCAGCTGTGTATTTCTTTATTTTCACGATAAATTAATTTGGGGCTCAGTAGCTGGAAGTAAGGGGTTTCGGGAGGAGGTAGTTGCTTGATCTCACATGTAGGTACTCTTGGTTAAACGACTACAAACCGAAGACACCTTTCAAAGACTTGGACCCCGCTCTGGTTCACGGCTTTAAAGCTGGATAAGCTTACCTACGAAAGAACTAGAAATTCATTGACGGTTCGTATGATGTCTTGGTTTAATACTATAGTGTGTACATGGACCAGTCTTAATTCACACACTTATTAAGTCGTCGCTTGCGTGATGATGTTAATTGTGAGTGAAGGTTAATTGGTCAAGTAAATCATGTGATTCTCTCATAGGAACACACATTGACTGGCAAACGTTAATGAAAATATTCTGTAAGACAGTACAGTACCAGTCTTATAGGTTACAGATCACTTCGAATATAATTAATGAACATATAATATTTTTTTAATTACATCATTAGTCACTAACGAGAGCAAGAAGCTTGATAGTCTTTTGATAGTGCAGCGCCAGCTGCTCATTTTGTTAGTGTTTTTTTTTTCGCAATGTCAATTTTAATAACGCAGCAAATGAAAAAAAAAATAATAATATACTAAAATATTATATTATTATATTTATTATCTATTCATCGAAATAAATGTTTTGATTTGATTAATTAACTCTTTATTCGAATGGCACGTTAAGTTATTAATCTCGCTTGATATAATAGGATGCTATATTAGCCATTAAAATCCGCATTAGTCTAGTGTGGTGGCTAATCATGTTGTTGTAGAAAGGACTGCGCCTAGTAGCGGGAAATTTTCAAGCTGATTATAACAGTTAATTTTTAGAAAACCGAGGCAGTAAGAGTCTATAAATGGAGGAGAATACGAGAGGCTTATGTGAAGCAGGCAGACTTAGTCCGTAAGGTGGATGGCAGCATCGGCGGAGTCATACTCCTGTCGTCTTTCGGGAACTTCTACTTTATATGTCTGCAGCTCTTTTTGGGCATCACGTAAGTTGAGGTTTTATTCTCGAGAACCGCAGTGAGTCCGCCCACCGCACCGCGGCCTTATTTTTCTTAAAATGAATTCATAGCATGGTGGGATTTGCATATTCAGCCAGTGTCAATGTTATGGCAGATGTTAGACCAAGACCTAGAGAATTATAACTACCTACTTTCTTTTATATGATTGTGAGTGTTAATAGAAATGTGTGATGATAAATAATATCACTCCAAACTCCTTGCGTATCAGAGAAGATAGTAAATATGTGATACTTTGTCTAAGCTAACGCGGACTTCTAGAGAGAATTTGAAAAGTGACGTTGCACTGATTTGGCTCATTTGTCAACTTATGCATGTTAAATATAATTATTCCACATTCATATTTGACAAAACACAAATTTTGTAAAATAGAACTGCGAACAGAATCCTCTACTTTCCTGCCAAAAACTTCTGCGACTACATTATGGAGATTACTTTCTTGTTTCTACGCGACGATAATGTTCGGTCAACGCCCGCCTTAGTTTGAATATCGGTTAAGTGGTAGTGCTTCTAGACGAATAAATAATAGGATGAATGATTGCTGACATTATTTCTACCTCCAGACAGTATAATTTTACATTGCTGTATTCCGGTTTGAAGAGTAGAAACCTACTAGATCCAGTGAAATCACGAGGCATAAAAACATAGTACCTGGACGACCAAGCTTTGCTCGGTATTTTTTTTATGGTAATTTTCTAAAAATGAAACCTAGCTAGATCGATTTATCGCCCCCAAAACCCTCTGCATACTAAATTTCATGAAAATCGTTGAAGCCGTTTTCGAGATTCAGATTAAATACAGGGTGGAATTTTGTAATGCCACCTGAAGGGAAAGTACTCTTAATACTGTAGATAGAAAATTTTACTCAAAGAAAACATTCCTTTATTTTTGAAAAGAAAGAAAATTGTATTCAAAGATTTTCGAAAATTTGCTTGCCACAACCGGGAATCGAACCGACTAAAATCTGCACCCCTGTGTGGTGCCGGGGATAAAGAATTGCACCACCCCATCTCTTCCCGTGGGTGTCGTAAAAGCCGACTAAGGGACCATTCCAGAGGATGGGCAGCAGCATCTCTCTGAGGTTACCCTCAACCTACTGCGATCGCCAACCCGCCTGCCAAGCGTGGCGATTACGGCAAATACCCCTCATATCCTTGGGGGAGGTCTTTGTCCAGCAGTGGACGTCTTTTGGCTGAGATGATGATGAATCTGTAAAAATTACACCCTGTACTTTTATTGCATCGATCGTTAGGGTCAATTATAAGGATGAAATCTCTCTATTAAACTTTATAAATTAAATGAAAGGAAACCATGAAATTTAATGGGTCAAGTTAAAGCACTTTTACTCAAAGATCCAACTGTTTACTTATGTTAGTAATTAATAATTAGCATTGAGAGATTTCATCCTTAAATGAAATCTCTCAAACAAAAAAAATACCCTTTAAAAGTAATTGACCCTAACGATCGATGCAATAAAAGTACAGGCTGTAATTTTTGCAGATTTAAGTTGGTTCGATTCCCGGGTGTGGCAAGCAAATTTTCGAGAATCTCTGAATGCAGTTTTCTTTCTTTTCAAAAATAAAGGAATGTTTTCATTGAGTAAAATATTCTATCTACAGTATTAAGAGTTCTTTCCCTTCAGGTGGCATTACAAAATTCCACCCTGTATATACACTAGTTGTCCGGCGAACTTCGTACCGCTTTGACAGTTACCATGACAACAAAGCAAACAAAACGTTGACAGTTTCCATGATAACAAAACAAACAAATCATTCTCAAACAACAATTCTCACGAATACTTTCAAAGCAATTGTATAGTGATAACGTGGAACAAGAACCTAAAAGATGTATTCTCAGTTCAAAATTAAAATTTCTTTAAAAACCCATTCGAAAATATCTAATGTACGGAACGGACATCGATAGTAGGATACTAGCACCTACCAATTTCAACTTCCAATAAAAAATAATAATAGGCCTGAAGCTTGGCAAAGAAGGCTGGTGCGCGTAGTGTCATTATTGTTTAAACTACAGGTAGCCGCTTTTCATCGGCGGGTAGTATGCTCGTTTCATCATTATCATCTTCATTTTATCATTTCCCTGTATGGTGCCGGGGATAAAGAATTGCACCACATCTCTTCCTGTGGGTGTCGTAAAAGTCGACTAAGAGACCATTCCAGAGGATGGGCAGCAGCATCTCTCTCAGGTTAACTCAACTTAATGCGATCGCCAACCCGCCTGCCAAGCGTGACGATTATGGCAAATCCCCTCATGTATCCTTGGGGTGGCCTTTATCCAGTCAGTGGACGTTTTTTGGCTGAGATGATGATGATGATGATGATGATGATCTCATTTTATGTTCCCACTGCTAGGACTCGAGGCTTGCCTATAGATGGAAACCCCACAAGAAGAACGTCCCATCAACCACCACGCGGGCTCAGTGCGGATTGGTGGATGTTAACAACTGCTAATTTAACCGGGGCAAATTGCTTCCACGTGCACGAAGCACGCTCAATAGCTGGTACTAAAGCAATGGTGTTTTTCAGGCAGGGTCTTTATGGCACCGCAGTTCTGAAGCTAATCTACTACATGCTGTCGCTGCTCTGGATCATGGTGAGGTTCACGTGGATGGTGTTGGCTGCTGCTGACGTCAACGCCCATTCCAAAGATGCTTTACGCCACTTATACGAGTGTAACTCACACTGTTACAATTCAGAGGTGAGATTGGGGATGAATAAAACCTCTGTTAAGGTCTAACATGAGAACGGAATTTATTCTAACTGTCTCTGTGTGACTGAAATGAAATTTATTTGGGACAGAACATTTTAAACATACAGATAAAAATGGAAAAGCATAGGAGTGTCCCAAAACGATTTTGACTCAGCAAAATGTTAGCCTTAGTGAAGTTAGCGCTGATATTCCGTCGGAACCGGTTTAGGTGATGGTGTCTGGTATCAGTCTTAAAGATAATCCTGACAAAAATAAATGTGAGGAGAGAAGAAATCTTACTTAAAGTCCTTCTAAGCTGAACTTCTGTTAAAACCAAGAAGAAACAGAACTTGAGAATTAAGAAATTGAGGAGATAACCTACATATTTCTGTGGAAGTTAGGTGTTAGCGTATGTGGTGTAATGGTTAGACCACTGCGGGATATTTCGATTGTGGTAGGGTTTATTCTTATACGACTTGGCACTATCTTATCTGAGTATAAACAACAATGTTAACTGCATTGTTGTGTGTTTACTGACAGTACAAAAGAGGTTTGATAATTTATACAATTGATGAACTTATTTATAATTTGTATTGATTTTATTACTTTTATTGAATGTTTAAATTTTAATGAATTTTATTATTTTTAATTTTTACTATTTAGATTTTAACTAATTAATTAATTATTTGTATTTCCCACACAAAGTTATTTGTTTGTGGAATAAATGAAATGAAATGAAATGATACCGGATTCTTAGTGGTTGATTTTTTTTATTGTCTCATATACCTACCATACTTGTCTTACAGATAGACAGATTGCAAAATCAGCTACGCAAAGATTACGTGGCTCTGAGTGGTTTGGGCTTCTACACGATGAATAGAACTATTTTACTAAAGGTAAGATTGGTCTTTTAACTTCTTAATGAGGAGCTCGATGGCGATTAATTTGGTAACCCATCCGGTGAGCCAGCAATGTGAAAGTTGCATAACTTGCAAGATCGCAAACCGAACTTCCTTAGGGCAACACTTTGGAGCTTCTCGTAGGTAATATTTAGATCGGAAACATAAACACTTGAATCAATAAATTGTCCCACAAATTTGTCCCAAAAATTGTAACACAAAATGTTGTTAAAATGCTTTTACGCTTTGTTGAGTCTCGTTCATAAATTACTTAGCATACCGTCATTTTTAATTATATTTTGATACTACGCACTTGTATGAGGTTCTTCCTACCCTCTCCTGACAAAATAACGTCTCGGCCCGTCGCTCCGAGTGCAACAGATTGCAATGGCTGACCTCGCCTACGCGACAGTGTTTTAAAAATCTAAGTAAATCAAGCTAATCTTCTTCCAAAAACATTTTATTCTTATAATTGGATATATCGATACACTAAATACAGCAGGCCTGCTTGTGATTGTGGTAATTGTGAAGAGTGGTGAACTGGATCTCATCTGCAGCAACAGTGAGTGTTTTTTTCCCATATAACCTTCCCTTAAATCTTGGTACAAGTGCCTTGCCCATGATGTTTTTTTGGTGTTTTCTAATTAATCTCAGGTTTTACTGAACGAGGCTTAATTACCTTAGTTGTGGATCCGAGCTGAACCAAACCTCTTAAAAAATACAGTCCACTCATATATCATATTTCATCTAGTAAAAATAATTAGTTAAACTACAGCTCAATAAGTGATCCACCCCTTAGGCTTTATTTTATAACCTAAGGAAGCGTTCCATAGCTACTTGCCAGTGGAACCTTAACCATACATTTTTGATCCGGCTCGAAGGACCAAAAATGTAAATGTTTTTGGAAGAAGATTAGCTTGATTTACTTAGATTTTTAAAACACTGTCGCGTAGGCGAGGTCAGCCATTGCAATCTGTTGCACTCGGAGCGACGGGCCGAGACGTTATTTTGTCAGGAGAGGGTAGGAAGAACCTCATACAAGTGCGTAGTATCAAAATATAATTAAAAATGACGGTATGCTAAGTAATTTATGAACGAGACTCAACATCCCCCTCGCCTTGAAGGAACCCCTTCAAATTAAAGCAAGTTACTATCAAAAATATGAAACTAATAACTAAAACTACGACTAAGCTTATGTATGCTGATTATACTATTGCGAAGGTAACGGACATAATTTTACGATAGGTCGTTTGAGCATACCGCTCTTAGTTCTAACGTCTGCAACGCGTACGACTCCGTCTCTACCAGGGTGCAACCCTGTTACAATGCCGAGAGGCCATTGTAGAGGAGGCGCGTTATTACACATAATTATAACAACCGTACCTATAGTTATAGGGTTGGAAGGCGTATTCCATTTCTCTCGCAACTGCAGATTATGGAGATACTTCGTCCTAAATCGTGTCCAAAAGGATTGGACTAAAGAATCTAATAAAGAATAACGAGTGAGAAGATTAGTCCGTTCACTACTAAGATTAGTCGCGGGAAGAAACGCTAACGATGCGCTAGATAAAAAGTGTGAAGGAGTTAACGCGGTAGGATCTGAAGGATCAGAACTTAATAAGTAGAGAGGGCGACTGTTTAAAATCGCCTCTATCTGAGTCAATACTGTAAGAAACTCTTCATACGTTAATAATTGAGTACCTATTACTCTAGAAAAGTGTGACTTTACACATTTAATATTAGCCTCCCATATGCCCCCAAAGTGAGGTGCACTGGGCGGATTGAGTTTCCACTCGATACGAAGGTTAGAAAGCTCATTAGAAAAAATTACAAAATAATCGTCATATTTTAAAAAGGAGTGAAGCTCACTGAGATAAGATTTAGAAGCTATAAAATTAGTACCGTTGTCGCTGTAGAGACATTGACAAGGACCAATATACAACAGAGCGTAGGTATTTATCCCAGTTAGAAAAAGCTAAACTTAAAGTTATAAGTGGATGTTCCGTTTCTGGAGAGCTAGTAGCTACGTGCGTAGTTGTCTTCTCCTCAGGGAGCGCTGAGGGAGAAGGCGCGAAATCGGAAACCGGCCAGTCACTTATATGAAGAGACATCCACGACGGTCCCGTAAACCAAAGTTCGTGGTGTATCAACTGCGAAGGCAAAAGCCCACGCGACACACTGTCCGCGGGGTTTTGGCTCCCAGGAACAAAACGGAAAGTTTCCTTAGGAAAAAGAGACTGAATTTGTGCAATTCGATTTGCGATAAATGTACTAAATCTATGTGGGGACAAGTGCACCCAACATAGCGCTACTTCCGAGTCGAAAAAAGCGTATACGTCCGATATAGGGAATCGCTTAGACATAAGGTCATAAACAACGCCTAAAAGCTTCGACATCAAAAGGATCGCGCAAAGCTCTAGACGAGCGAGTGTTATGGTTTTGATAGGTGCAACCTTTGATTTTGAGCACAATAAACGTATAGTGTGCTGATTATCATTAATAACATATGCGTATATTACGCAACCGTACGCTTTTTCAGAAGCGTCCGAGAAAGCTACAAGATAAAATTTAGAATTATCATGAATGCCTAGATGGCGTGGAAATCTCAAAGTAGATATTAAAGGAAGTTCCTTTATAAAAGTAAGCCATAAATTTAAAATAAACTGCGGCGGCTGATCATCCCAATCTAGTTTAAGAAGCCAAAGTTCTTTAATTAATAATTTAGAATAAAGTATAACGGGGCCAACGAGACCTAGAACGTCATACAAGCGAGCAGTAGCTGATAGGATGGCGCTCTTCGTACCTTTGGTGTCCGGTGGTGTTACTGTAAATTTAAAACAGTCGGAAGAAGGCAGCCACTGTAAACCGAGAAGTTTTATAGTGGTGTCGTCGTCGAAAGAGACAGACTCCTGCTGGCGATGTGATGCAGGAATGGCACACAACAACTCAGGAGAGTTGCTGGTCCACTTAACCAATTCAAATCCACCAGATTTGAACAGCTGGAGCAACTGTGATGCTGTCTCTACTGCTCTGCCTAGCGACAGAGCAGAGGAAGCTAAGTCGTCCAAGTAGACGTCTCTTTCTAAGACTTCAGCAGCCAAAGGGAAGTTTTCTCGCTCATCATTAGCAAGTTGCCGTAATGTTCGAATAGCGAGAAATGGAGAACTACGGAGACCAAAGGTAACGCGATTAAATTAATAAGTTTCGATGGGATCATCTGTTGAAAATCTATATAAAAACCGTTGATAATTACGGTGCGCGGGATGTACTTCTATACATAAGTACATTTGCCGAACGTCGGCGAAAAAGGCTACTTTAAAAATACGTACATTAGTAAGTATATTAAATATATCGTTCTGTAAATTGCACCCGGTGTGCAAAACGTCATTAAGTTTTCACCCGGGCTTTCGCCCGGAGTCGGTTCTAGCACTGGCGTCCAGAACGATGCGAAGTTTAGTAGTATCCTTGTCATCACATATGACAGGATGATGCGGCAGGTAGAAGCCCTGCGACGAAGTATCGTCATTAACTAAAGAAATGATATTTTTATTTAAATAATCGGCAACAACATTATTATAATTTGTACGTAGGTCGGGTGATCTTAAAAACTTATTTTCGAGTGATAAAAAACGTCTATGAGCATTAAGAAAAGAATTACCAAGTTGGTCTAAATTATGTTTAAATGGCAAACTAACAGAGTAGGTATCGTCAGCCTTGCGAGTAGTGGTAGCCACATAATTATCCTCACAAGCTTGTTCATCAGGCGATAAAAAAGTCTTAGAAGGCACCTCTTCTAATTTCCAAAATTTTTCTAATATTTCATAGACCGGTTCGCGGGAAAATGCACAAAAGGAATGTGTGGAAAGATAATTATAAGTTGGGATATTACCCATTAAAATATAGCCTAAACTAGTTTCCAAAGCGGTAGGTAAGTTGTCTCCAGGTATAATTTTGTTAAACATTAAAATTTCACAATATAAATTAACACCAATTAACATTTCTATAGGTCCCGGCAAGTTAAAATCATCATCCGCGATAGGTAAGTTATCCAAATAATTTAACATAAAAGTATCGACGCGGGAGTCAGGTAGCAGTGACGTAATCTCCTCGACAACAAGCGGTTGAGATAAGTAACTATTCCCGCCATCAAAGCGCGATGTAAACTTAACTGTAGTTATACCTATAGTACGCTGAGATGTACCACCTATACCTTGTACTTTAGAATATTTATTTTGAGTGTAGATAGGAAGAGATAAGCGTTTACAACAAGATGTTGTTATATAATCGCTCTGCGAACCCGGGTCAATTAAACACCTAACATAATGAGCGCGGTTATCAGTATCTATAATTTTAATTTTCGCGGTCCCTAATAGTGTAGTGAACGAGCGACGATCACCATGATCACGTGAAATGTTACAAACAGATGCATTAACTGAACCATTAGAAGGTTGAGCATTAGAAACTTCGACCTTATTGCAAGAGTACGATGGTTCATTATCGACCGTACAACGGTTATTACTTGAAGTGAAGTTGTTGCGATTTACCACTAACTGCGAAGTCGCAGTGGGCACATGACTAACGTCACGTTGTTTATATAAATGCAAGTTATCAAAATGTAACATGGAGTGATGATATTTAGAAGAACAAAAACGACAAGTACTATTAGAAGTGCATGTATTTAGCGTATTATTATTATCAGGTTGTTATTGAACTTTGATATTTCTGGTTAGGCACAGTTGCGCGCACCATCATCATGGATGGAACTGAAGTTACTGCGATCGTTTAAACCCGTTTAAACAGTCTATTACTTACGGTTAAAACTAGGACCAAATTTTGAGGAACTGACTAATGGTTGCAATACCAGGGTGAGAATGAAAAAGAGAATCATCGCAATTTCCCGCTAATAATTACACAAAAGATGATTATAATGACAGTAAAAAAAAAATATTTTTACATTGTAGTAAAAATATAGTTAAAATGATCTCTCCTCGCAGCAGGACTAACAGACTGCCCGAAACGTGTCATCGTAACGTAACCGTAACGTACCATTCGCGGCGAGCTTGATACGTCATTGCTGACTGACCGATAACAGGGCGGAGCTTACGGCGAGCGGCTCGGCTCTCTCTACTGACCATGCGAGTGCTCGCAACGAACATGTTAGGTTTAGCAAAATGCTCCGGTCAGTCTCCATCGGTACAACATAACTCAAAGTGCCTTACAAATAAACAAATATTAAGCTTTTAATAGTTATTCCGTGTTTTTTTTCCTGTCATTTAAATGTCATTTCAAATTAGAGTAAAAGAGACAAAACACTGAATAACTATTCGGAGGCTTCTTGGCGGGAAAGTGAAGCGTCATGTCTGCGGTTTTGCTTTATTTTCCAAAATTTGTGTTATGTCGAATATTAATGTGAAATAATGGTGGATTATTAACCGTTAAGTGTTCGTGAGTGTGCATAAGTGTTGGCAAATGAAACAAAACAGTGCAACGTCACTTTTCAAATTCTCTCAAGAAGCTCGCGTGAGGACTTAGTAAAGCCCCACATCTTTACTGAGATACTCGAGGGGTTGGGGGGTATAGTATTTCTCACTTCCCATTTCTAATATCATTCATCATCATATTGTTTATTTATGTATTACTTGTAAATTAAATTACTTTGACGCTGGCTAAATGTGCTAACCGCACGAAGCCATCAATTAAAAAAAAAAAAACTATTCGGAGCTTATTTATTTGTTTATTTGTAAGGCACGAAATCTTTTACAGATGGCCGCATCGGTGGTGACGTACGAATTAGTACTCATCCAATTTGAAGATAAAGGATCAACGGACCACTGAGCTAGAGAAAACTTGTAATTTGATTTAGAATTTATAGAAAAGATTATTTTCAATAAATGTCTATCGTATTTATTTTATGCTCAAAGAAATACGCTCTTTGTGCAAGAAAGCCGTCCATTAAGCTTGATTGCATTTTACGTTGCTAAATTGGATGAAAAATATTTCAAATAAATATATAATAAAAAGTGTTGTAGTTTCTTTTAGTCATCAATTACTTTGACGTGTTATGGACGCCACAACGCGTTGTGGCTTCCTTCAAAAAAAAAAATTTTTATGTTGTGCTGACTACATTTTCCAATATTTTTGACGCTGTGAGGGAGAAAAGAGCTGGACACTTGCTGAGTTTCTTGCCGGTTCTTCTCAGTACAAGATCTCCCGCCCAGAGTAGACTTACGAACCGATGGCATAGTGACATTCACAAGAGCTACTTGTAGCCTAAACTGAATAAATGATTTTGAATTTTGAATTTTGAATTTTTACAAGAAATTACTAAAGATAAGACAAGGATAAAAATATTGATTTGCTTTAGTCACTTTAATTTTAAAATTTGACTCAAATGGGGTACCTATGATTAAAAAGGTGGCTCTTAAACTTTCACAAGTCATTTTGTCTAAAAACTAAACTAAACTTAGATGTAGTATAAATGTGATGTTTGTCAACATTCTCATTGTGAAAGTACTAAACTATTCCAGACTCGCCATCTGATTGCTTACCAAGTTACTCCCGGGTAATTTCATTACACCTGGACACTTTAACTGGTCAGGTCTTGTTGACTTACAAAGTCGGAGCTCGTTAAACACCGGCGCCCTAACGACGTAATGTAGCGCCTGGTTGTAGCTGTCAAAGCAAAACCAGTTGCACATTAGTGCATTTGAGTATTTTCATATGGATTTTTGTGACAACCACTAAAATATATAGATATTGCATGATTTGACAATCGACATTGACGCAGGTTTATTTGTATAAATATTTTTTACTGATCATAGATCTAGAGATCCCGAGGTTCGATTCCCTTCGGGGTTTTATATTACCTTAAATCAATTTTTCACTTTTAGCCTTATTGCCAATTACCATCAGGTGAAATTAAAGCCCGCTTGGCCTTAATATAAAACTCATTTCATAGCTAGAAAATTATAAATACTTAAATACTTAATAAAGACTTCATCCGCGTGGAATAGTGACTTTCGGCAGCATTTTTAATTTTTTATGCTCTTGTTCCCGTTTTTGCAACGTTTTTCATTGCTGCTCCACTCCTATTAGTCGTAGCATGATGTAATATATATAGCCTATAGCCTTTCTCGATAAATGGACTATCCAACACAAAAAGAATCTTTCAAATCGAACCAGTAGTTCCTGAGATTAGTGCGTTCAAACAAACAAACTCTTCAGCTTTATAATATTAATAATAATAATATAGATATAGATTAAGTTCTTTACTTTAAACCGTGTATTCAATAACCGCAACAATTATATGTGTAGATAGACATTCAAAGTGACATAATGTTTAGTATGCAGCAATAATGCAGACATAGGACATTTCATAATATATTTAAACAAATTATCGAAAATGAGAACACAGAAATAGGGCACTTTCACTTAGTTGCATTTCAGCGTTATTTCAGCATTAATTGTAAAGCATTTATACTGAGTTCACCTAAAAACTTCGCGGCGTTAGGCGTATTTAAAAAAAATATATATTAAGGGGTAAGCACAGTGCCTTGATCTCGCCTGATGTTAAGGGTGCGCCGACAAAAAAATGCCAAAAATGCAGTTACGGTTAAGTAGATATAATTGAAAATACTATCGTATTAAATGAACAAAATATATATTTAGTATCATAGGGAACGTGTTTACAATTTGTCAGAACCATAAATTCATAACACGCTATAGTTTTTTCTACAATATCATTTAAAGTTGGACAAAAATCATGAAAACGATTGGCGGCGTTTAGTAGATTTCTTATAGTTTATCTAAATTATTGTACCTCTGATTTTGTCTAAACAATCATCAATGGATAAATTACAAATTGCTAGACTACATTTTCGATTCATCAAGTGGTTATTTAAATAATTATTTTTTATTAAGCACCTTAAATTCCCCATACAAAATTCGTATGGCCGCGCGGCATCAAATAAATATGGACGACGACATTTCAAATAAAACATATGACACTTGTCACTAATGGACGGCGCACCCTTAAGTGATGATAAGGCCATGGAAGCGCACTTTACCCGGGATCCTCAACTAGTGAGGCACTGGCTATCTTATCTCTAGCTGCCGGAACATAATAATACTACAAACATTGATGTTATGGCGACATATTTAGATAAGATGGTGGTAGCTAGCCAGGCGGACTAACAAGCCCTACCACCAACCAAACCGAGTACACAAACATGTACTCCCGGCCCCGCTGGGAATCGAACCCGGGACCTCTGGGTCTAAACCGGTGGTCTTAGCCACTAGACCACAGATGCAGTATACTCATTATCACTGGCAATTATCATATCATTTATCTATTATTCAATTAATCATTTACAAAATAAACGCTTTTATTACGACCACAAAAACTATCAACTAAAGTTGTGTAGTGTGAATCATACAGGCACTAATGTGTTTTTCAGTGTGTAGGTAGGTACTTGTCGTCTGAGTTGAGCGACGATTTCTGAACCGATACTTTTTACATATTAAGGTAACGGAGGGGGGTGCCTAGTGAGATATCTATTGCATCAAAGTTAGTTTAAGTCTCCGGGTATTGTGCAGTGAAGAAGAAAATGCTTAACCTTGTAAAGTCGGCAGTTTCGTTTATGTTGCTAATAAAGGTATATGGGGCACTGTTAGTAAGTGTTTCTTTGTTGCTTCATGATTCTGATAGAATGCTACTATAATGTATGGCATTGAAGCAGCACTTCTTGGAAGAATACGAGGAGTTTAGAAACAAATTCTTGTCTTCCTTAACGTGATCGAAAAGCGAATGGAACTCGCACTGGGCACTTTAAATCGTCAGTCCTCTATGGGTATAAGGCGTCCGTACTCTTCAAACTAAAATGCAGCAATGCTATGAAATGCTGCTAAGCAGCAAAATTAGGGTAACAGTCATCAAAACGGACTTTGGGCAGAGTCCTACGGTCAGACAAAATGTCTATGCTACTATCCTCGGTGTATGATAATGTGAGTCAATAAAATGCTCCTTTATTTTTTACCCGACTGCGTCAGAAGGAGGGTTATGTTTTTCGAGTGTATGTATGTTTGTCTGTATGTCTATTACTTTGGCACGCCCTACAGCCCAAACGGAATGGAGGATTTTAACATATGAGGTGTCGTTAGATTTGTTTTGACTCTGGGAGTGACATAGGCTATAAAAATCCGAAATATACTTAATAAAAACTTTTTAAAAATTTTTAATAAACCAAATTATTTAAATAAAACAAAAAACCCGACCTCGTAAAAACCGGACTAACATAAAAAATAACTGGGAATTGAATTGCATTCAATTATTCATTTTTTATCCTCAACCTACTGCGATCGCCAACCCGCCTGCCAAGCGTGGCGATTACGGCAAATACCCCTCATATCCTTGGGGGAGGCCTTTGTGCAGCAGTGGACGTCTTTGGCTGAGATGATGATGATGATGATGAATTGCATTCTGGGATCGTAGAGCTTGTTTTTTTTCATTTCAGTATTTTCTCTTTGCAGTTATTTTTTATGTTAGTCCGGTTTTTACGAGTATATAATTGTTTTTTATATAGTTGTTTTAGCAGTTTGGGGTTTTTTTCTACACTATTTACAACATAATACACTAAAAGAACCAACAACTAAATCATTTTCCCTTGCTTGTAACTAAGTACAGCAATTGACAAAAGTAATTTTGTTCTATTAACAATAAATTGTATATGACTGCACTTAGCTAAATAAGTGGTCATTTAGGAATCAGTGATTTCTTATCATTTAATAACTATGATTTGACTGAACATATTTTATTATATATTTTGTCAAATGTCATGTAGTGCTACTAATAAACGACTTTTGGATTTTGGTAAACCCAAAACCTTTCTGTGGCTTACCACAGTTTATTTTGTAATTCCGTACGTAAACATAACATATTTTATTTTACTTTATATATTTTTTGCATACTTAATTTTTTTGACTATTTTGCAATGGTTCAGTTAATAAAAGTCGAAATAAAACCAATTCTTTTAATATTCAGCAAATCCTACTAATATTATAAACGCGAAAGTTTGTAAGTATGGATGGATGTTTGTAACTCTTTCACGTAAAAACTACTGAATGGATTTGGATGAAATTCGGCATACAGATAGTTTATAACCTGAATTAACATATAGACTAGATAGACTTTTTATCTTGATATTCCCTTGGGAACGGGAACCACGCGGGTGAAACCGCGAGCGGCCGCTAGTCAATTAATATTTTTTGATAACGGAACTTCCAAGACTTAAACGTTCAAAAGCAAAGACTAAAAAGTACCAACATAGGTATTTTTATCTTGGTTTCAACATTAATTTCATTTGTGTTTCGTAGCTTTGAGTGGCGTAACCCCATTATTGCGAGCAAACTCCCACACAATAATAAAGTTAAACAGTGTAATATAAATAAAAAATAAAAAATCCGTTTGTCCTGATTACTAGTAAAAAGGAGGTATATCTTGCCAGGGCCAAATAAAAGGGTAAGGAAAATTTTTATATCTTTTGCGTGTAAGTGGTGTCATATTAGCTTGTGTGTCATGAATAAATTGATTAGCTACGTTTCAAAGGTTTTTGTTTGTAATAGTCCTTGTGTTCCATAAATATTCATTCGTGACTTGCAGTTGTTCACGAAAGCAGCGAGTAAACCATCAATCCACAATTATTTTCAGTGATAGATTGTATTTCTAGGCGACTATCGAAAATCAAACAGTTTATACACGACATGCTATAACCACGAGGTTGGTTTAAAGGTGAGTGAAGTAAGTTATTATATTTGGAAGCGAAATAAAAAATGTATTAACTTAATTTCTGTATTTTTATTTTGATATTTTATTGTTTCAAATGTGGTGTTTATATCGCTGACTTAATGTATCTTGTGGACTTACTATGTGTCTAAAAATGTTTAAATTTAATTTTTAATATATAATGTTGATTTTTTAAATGCTATAGGTATAGTTTTAATACCATAACAACAGAAAATTTTTAGCATTCGTAATCTTTCTAAAATTAAACTTATCTCAAAATAAGTCGTACTATAATTGTAATAAAAGCATAAGTAAGTAATTATCTCGTTTTGTTTTCTAATTATCTAATTATCTCCGTTGCCTTACTATTCTTAACGCTAGCGACCTATTAACACTAAACGTTACACCGATTCTACTCGTATACTAAAAATGTAAGTAAATTTTATTTTTGTAACAAGTCCACAAACTTCCAGCGTTGACGCGCTGAGAACTGCCACTTGTCTAATTAAAACATCCTCTCCAGGGTTCTACAAGCTTATTCAGACCATTTTTATTTTACTAGGTCACCTTGTTCCATTGACTTAAGAGCTGTTTTCGCAGGAAAAAGGGAATAAAAAGAATTCTGCGTCGGCAAACTTTTGTTTCAAAATAACTGGTAATGAGAAACCTGGAAAAATCGAAACCACGTGAAGGCGACGTGAGTTTGTCTTACTTAATTCACTTGTATACTTTTAATTTGTTCCATCGTCTCTGTGACATGGACCATTTAGTTTAAACAAAGCAATAAGGAGGTTTAATTCAGTTCTCCTACTCGTGGAATGGGGATAAACAGTCGGTTAGCAACCTGTTATGATTAAATTACTTTTCTGATAAGTTTTTGCTTTATTGCTTTGTTGATAAACGCTTGGCAATTTTCTATTGTAATATCTTTTTTATAAAAGTTTATTTTAATTATTTCTCGATCTTTTTTTAATATGTAAATGGGAAAAACAGCCAGCTAAGCTAGGACTATTCCATTACTTTTCAGTTCAGTAAAATGCTTACTACGTACAGCGCGCATTCTTGCTTTTTTGTTAGAAGCTTGTAGATTTTCTATTCTCGTATCTTTTGATCGAAGTTGAATATTGTTATGCAGTAAAAGGAAGAAACGGGAGGAAGCAACAATACTGCCAATTTTATACAGACATATCTACTTAAATGTACAGGAACAGATTTAGACTTTTATGCAAAATAAGTAATGTACTTTATATGTCTCTTTAAATAATTAATCTAAAAGTTTGCGTTTTACACTTCTTTATATGACACAATAAACCACCTACCCTATGGCATTTTTATGTGAGATTCAAAAAGCATGAGCCACATGCTTTTTGAAAATGGTTCAAGCTAATAGTCTTGTAATTACGGACACGATACTCAAAATCAAGTAGTACTAACCGTATCTAGTTTCAAGGCTCTAATTAGTTAGTTCTGAGGGTTGACCAATTGACCTTGTAACTAGTTTTAAGTTTGAACAAAGCTAAAGTGTCGTTCAGGAACTAAAGCCTAACAGCTTGATTAAGAAATCCTTTAGTTTTGAATTTTCTATCCATAGACTAGAAGTTCAAGTGATAAGTCTGTCAGTTAATTGATAAGCTATTTTAAAGTCAATTTTAATGCTTCATGATCAAGAAGGCCAAATTAAGGGCTTAACTTTTCATCAATATACAACAACCGACGGCTCAATAAACAAAGGCCTCCCCTATGGATAACTATGATTCTTATTAATTCATCAATTGTCAAAATTGTTTCATGAGATTGTATGGCTTTGAAGCTTTCTTTCTTTCATGTACCGCATGTGATTCCGTATACTAATTGATTAGCATTTGTTTATGATAGAGGTCAATACCATTGTATTGACTTCTATAATAAACAAATGCAATTGTCTAGCGCGATTACGCTGCAATAATTAATTATTGTAAGACACTACATTATTCTAAGACACTTCTTACAGTCTTCACTTCTTGAGTGGACACTTCCACTCATAAGACAGTATGTGACATTAGATATTTCAAATTCCAGAGATACTTGCCCACATTGACCCACATTTTCACAATGGCTAAGTGGTTCGGGATACCTTCTTACGGGTCGAAGTTCTCCAAATTTTGGGCGTTGACCATACTTTTGATGATGATGGTCATAGAAGGGGCAGCCCTTTGGAAGCTGATTAAAGTCTTGGCTGGTATAGCCATTCATGTAGATGACGGGCGTAAGTAATCCTTAAACATAGAATATACCAAGTGGTGGCCGCATGGCGTTTTGCGGTGTAACACCTAAACAGTTATGGAACAACGTAGGCTCAAAGTATATTAAAATACTTTTTGAAAATGTAGAAAGAAAAACATAGTTGGTAGTGCAAAAGAGAGCTTGGAGTGCGAATGAATAGGGATATTGACAACAATCTATTGACTAGCCAGTCAATTAGCCAAATGCAAAAATAATTAAAAAAAGAAAATACTTGCCGTGCTCTATTTTTATGTGTGTGTAGGTCTTGGTTTAACTTTTGTTGTTCAATATCCGCGACCTAAATTAACCATAAAATAAGACCTCAAATACCTGACATAATATGTAAACATCTTTATTTAGCTATGTATTTACATGCAAAATGTTACAGAATACATACTCTAAAAGCCAGACAGCATCGTCCTACTAATATTATTGTATTGAATTGAAAGTTTGTAAGTATGGATGGATGTTTGTTATTCTTTCACGTAAAAACTACTCAATGGATTTGGATGAAATTTGGCATACAGATAGTTTATGACCTGAATTAACACATAGAATAGTTTTTATCCCGATATTCCTACGGGAACGGGAACCACGCAGGTGAAACCGCAAGCGGCCGCTAGTCAATAATAATTTAACATTTTTAAAATATTGTCATGCAAATATCGAAAATAGAACAGTTTAAACATAGAAATTTTGCAAACATAAACAAAATATATGAATTCAATGCTATAACAATATAGAATAAGATAGTATTACGAGAATATAGCTCTGTCTGCTCTATGTAATTTTTGTATTCACAATGCTATAAACCGTTACAAGATAAAATTTTACTACAAAATATCGACCAGTCCCAGCAAGTCGATTCCCATTGGAGCTTCCTGGAAATGGTTGATTTTTTCTAGAAAAAAAAATATATTTCTGTGAGTTGATGCTACCCCTCATTTTTTTCGCAGGTGGCGTCACAGCTCGGTTGTCCGGAAGCATATTCTATGCGAACGCACTAATGTCGTTGTTCCTATCATGGAGATTCATATTGTCATGGAAACGGCTCTCCTTCTTCTGGTCGAGGGCAGAAGTTACAGAGGCTTTATATCTACGTCCAGACAAAAGGATACATAGCAAAGTTGTTTTTGTCAGCTGCCTTGTCGCAATGTGTGCAACCGGTATACTTTAAAGTTTATATTTTGTCTTTTAATCTATTCTCGTTTGATATGGCTTTTTATATATAGAGATTGAGGTCACCAAGTAAATAAAAAATGTAGCGTGAGCTCGGACTTTGTATCTAGAGCACACACACTCGCTGTTTCCAGCTGACGCATTAATTAGTGGTCGCCCTGTGGTCCAAATTCGACCGAAATTTTATTATGACTGCACGGATTGTATCCTAAGCAATGAAAAATTTAAAAAGATAGAATGTGACTTTGGATTGGCATTAACAGATTTCGGCCACTCCTCTTGCATTTTTGAAATTTTTGAAAAGAGTATAATATGCGTGTGTGTCAAATATATGGTAGTGTGTGTAATGTTTGTTTTACTGATTTAAAGTATTGTTATGCATAATAAAAAAATAATTAACATTCGGATAACCTTCTCTATATAAACTTTAAGTGTGCGAAATTTCATATTCCTCCGTCCGCGCAATTTTCGTAAAAAAGGGGTACAAAGTTTTTGCTTCACCTATTAATATATAGATAATTACTTAATAAGATGTCAAAACAAATACAGAATTTTCTTAGCTCTCAGCTCACGAAGCTATAGACAACATACTGGCCGTTTGATTTATCTCTCGGACCACGCTAGGAGCTAAAAATGTATATATATTTCTAAAATAAATGTTACATTCACTGATTACTATCGTATATTACTACTTTTATCGTCATTATGAGACTATATACAGATAACATAGCTTTATGAAGAAATATAGTTAAAGTTTTTATAGTTAGAATAAATAACCAAGTTGAAGAGTTGGCCTGAAAATAATTGTAGAAATTAAGTTTTTTATGTGTTATTTCTATTTCTTTCATATGTCTGCTCGTCAGTGTTTTTGTAAGTTTTTAATATTTTTTTTATGATTAAAGCGGAACACATGCTCAGTATGGTATCAGCTACAGGTTTTGATTTTCCACCATTGGAGTTCTTTCGGACATATATTCTCAACTCGCATGGATTCATTCTTACTTCAGGTAATTGATAACTTACTAATTAGTAAGTATCCTACGAATATTATAAACGCGAAAGTTTGTAAGTATGGATGGATGTTTGTTACTCTTTCACGTAAAAATTGCTAAATGGATTTGGATGAAATTCGGCATACAGATAGTTTATAACCGGGATTAACACATAGGATAGTTTTTATCCCGATATTCCCACGGGAACGGGAACCACGCGGGTGAAACCGCGAGCGCCCGCTAGTTTAAAATAATATTTCGCCTCGGTAGTCGAGTGGTAAAGCTCTCAATTCCCAAGTCGATTAAGTCATTACCCATCAGTTGTAGGGATAACTTGATTTCAATGATGGAGGCCTATATAACGCGACTGAATTAAGGAGGTCGCTAAACGGTGTGTGATGTGGAGAGGCTCGGTCGATAGATTTTATCTGGGTTATACTAGTTTTTACGTATAATTGCTAGTTAGCTTATTAACATCTCAATTGTCCAGCAGTGGTACAGTTCTAAGTTATTTACTTACTTACTTTACTTACCATACCATTCAGCAGGAATTCATCTACCTCTTATTCTTATATCACACCTATTATCATTACATCTTTGTCCAGTTTGTGGAATGAGTTTTAACCAAAGTATCTACATTGCATCTATTTTCTTACCTATGTCTCTCGGCCTCATGTTTCGGCTGTCGTCGGATTTCTATTAGTTACAGAGTATATAATTAGATGCTACTACCCACTTATTATAATGTTATTATTATAATTAGCGGAGATACTATTTTCACATGAGTAAATATATTCTATTGTGTCATACGTAATTGATTTACGGTTTATAGTTTACAGCTCTATATAGTTCTTACAAAAATCAAAAACAAAACAACAAAGTACGTTGTTCCGAATTTTTTTTTTTTTTTAAACTTTTATTTTCTCTTCACAATAAGGAGTTACAAAATGCTTAAAATATACTATTAAGATACATAGCTTCCTATCATTTGTGAGAGACTGGTGCCTGAATTAGGTTTCATAAGAAACCTGCAAATACAGGTCACCAGGACCCCCTCGCGGACATAGACAGTATATAACTATAATATAAAGCAACATGTGTAAAATGTAAAGAGGTGAAAAAGAACAAAGACATAGCCCTGACCACAACAAAGTCAGAAAATAAGTGTAACCCTAAATTGACTATTGATAAACAAAAAAAAATAAAGTAAAAACAAATAAAAACTAAGGTAAAACTGCAGAATTTCCCAACCTACGTATGTACGTATTGATATGGAGCGTATATGATTTGTATGTGCGAGTGAGTGTGAGTAAGTGTGAGTGAGTGTTAGTGAGTGTAAGTGAATGTGACAATATGAAGTAGTAGTCTGTGTGGATAGATGTGAAACTAAATCTTTTTGTTTTTATTATATTTTGAGTTATACTTATTTTTGGATTAAATTATGGAATCAAATTATATACATTCAAATTATATAAAATTAAATATTATATACATAATATATATAAATTAAATAAATTCAAATTATATACTTACATAAAAAATAAAAATAAAAATGGACATGGAGATTAATGTTCGTTTGCATTCGGAAATGCAATAATTACTGAGAGACAATAAGAAGATAGAAGCACTGTTCTTATAAAGAAGTACAGCATGGTATTCTTTAAAAAGGGCGTGATAAGTTTTTTACGGTGTCGGCAACGCTTGTTTGGTACGCTATGGTATTGCAAGCGTCCATAAGCTACGATAACCGCATATCATTAGGTGGGCCATATGCCTGATTGCCACCTTATGTAAAAAATTCTCCGGTCCCTAAACAAATTAATCTAGAGCAATAAGTAGGATAATAAGTTTTTATACTGTCTTTACAGCAAAGTTATCAAGTCATTTTAAAACTACGCTATAATGTTAGTATTGGCGATCACGAATCCGGTCTTTGCATCAAAATATACAAATTCAACCCACTTTGCCCTATCTGAGATTTGCGCCCAGTAGGCTTAGCCAAAGAAACATTAAAAAAACGATAGCGAAGTTTGAAAATAATAAAATGTATGGGATTGACATAAGCCGCGCTAAATCACGTGGTCAATCTTATGTCAATCCCATACATTTTATTCTTTTTGAATTTCGCTACCGTTTTTTTAATGTTACTTTGGCTACCACCACTGAACCTCCAGATTCTTGTCAATTAGCTACCAAGGCTTGAATATAAAATTTTAAAATTTCAGCAGAGGCTTACAGTTTATGGACAGCCATTCCAATCTTCTTTCTCAGCAAAATAGCGACCATTTTGTGGAACTTCCAGGACCTTATTATTATCTTGATTAGCATGGGGCTCACTTCAAGATACCACCGACTGAATTTGTATGTTAATCGTGTAATAAAATTTGAGAAACGCAACGAGAAAACAGATAGGGTAAGATTGTTTTAATAGCTTTCTAACATATTATATTATTATTTTTAGAATTTGTGCAAAATAAAAAACTTTAAAAAAAAAATATAACAAAACTAAAAGCTATATTTTAATAAAATAAATAAATAAAAAAGTTGTAAAGAATTTATAACTGCCATGTTGATTTATGCGTTGAATAACATATTTAGATCTTAAGGCAACGCACCGCTACTATAAGAAAAACTGTTTTTTTTTCCTTCAAATTAAAACTACAAATTATTTAATAAAAATGGACTACAATATTAAAGTGTGTGTTAATACTAAACTACTAAGAAAATTAAGGTGCTTAAATCGGTTTGGTTAGCCTGTAAAATGCAAATCTATGTTTTAAATAAGTTACTTTGATATTTTTTTCTCTGTTATAAAAGTTGACAAATCGTGTTTCTGCAACTAGCAAAATGAAGTCAATTAAATGAAAAATCATGTCATCAAAAATCATGTCATCAAATATCACTTTTATATGTTTTGTAATTGTTCGGAAAAATCAAGATCCCCGCCACGTATATTTCTAACGCGTCGCCATAATACTGGCACTATAACTCAATAAACATTTTAGAAAATAACAACTAACTTATCATAGTGGATCCTGCTAATATTTCTTTCATCCTATACCTATCCTGACCCTATCCTGACCTATCCTGACCTATCCTGACCTATGGGGATCATTGGTGCAACATATCAATTAAGTAAGCACTACTGTGTACAATATTAGTTATAACACAATAAATAATATCAACAGTTTTATCCATTTCGGAAGTACATGTTCTGTCTAATACTAATCTTCTGACATAAATAAAAGACTCTAGATTTTAGTACAAATGTGTAAGATCTAATTAAAAATGTGGTAAAATGCTACCAAATTGACGGAGTACTCTTCATTATAACCTAGAACGCTATCTGCTTCCAAAAGTAACAACACGCTAATAATTAATTGAGGAAATAGCCATAGACAATAATAGGGATACACCATCTCTTCCTAAAAAAGAGTCAAATCCTTTTAAAGGTATTTTTTTCTAAATCAGGTGGGCGTCCAGAAGTATGTACGCAGCCAGCAATGGCGGCGCATCAGAGAGGCGTATGTGCGACAGGCGGCACTCGTGCGCATGGTGGACGCTAACATCGGCCCCCTAATCCTGCTCTCCAACATCAACAACTTCTACTTCATATGCCTGCAACTCTTCCTTGGGCTTAAGTATGACACATCTTTCTTAACCTTTTCACCGCCAACAACTTCTATAGAAGTTCGAGATATTCGTGCCGTCCACGCCATCACTTCTATAGAAGTTCTTCTTTGTACCTACTTTATTAAAATACATTTATAAGTTGGTATAGCGGGACATCGCGTGCAGGATAGTTGGGCGGTGAAAAGGTTTTCTTTTATTTAGCTGGAAAACGAGCATATCGAATGCGCAAACCTATTGATGTTGTGACGTCATTGATGTACCTAACTCGTCATTGATTAGAAGATTACTCTTTGCGGAAATAGTATTCTTATCGTCGAAATAGTCTCAATAACCTCGAAACTGCCAGAGGAAAGTGATCATTAAAATTTATTTTATTTCCTTAGATAATTACCAACGATAAACTTATTCCTGAATATCAGTATTCAATGCTGTTAAATTCTAGCAATCCAGTAATGTTACTAGGCATAAAGGCAACATAATTTAATTCTTATATTCGGCATTTGGTGAGTTTATACCTTAAGCGTTACTAACGTCAAGACGTTGCTTACTCAGGCCTCAGGCAGACCAAGCGTCATTACTAAGGCAATAATATCAGGCAGACTATTTGCAAAATTGTCAGCTTTGTATGCATTTAACCCGAGCATAACATAGTTTGTGATCTATCTCACAAGTTTTACTGTAGTAAAAAGCTATAGAAAAATTATTATATTGGTAAATTTAAATACCCTACCAAATTCTACAGTCAAATTGAGAATCTCATGAGACTTGACTAAAACATATGCCAAATTTTGAAGTGAAAACTTCTTTAGCGGCGTTGTACACTTTTTTGTAATGGGTAAAAAATGATAAATTCGCGTCAGGACACGTGACTCGCGTCAGGCGTCAGGACACGTGACCTGATCGAAAATTCGTAAGACGGATGGAGAGTAGACAGCCGGCACGGCGTAGGAGAGGAAGTATCCCCCTCTTTTTCTACGGCGCGGCAAAAATGTATGCCTGCTGTTTCGTTTAGGCGGCGCAGGGCGCTTGCGCGAATGTTCGAGTGCTTTTTAATGTAATATAAATTGTCATGTTTGTGTACGATAGCGCAATAAATAAATATTGTATTCTACCACATAAATTATAGTACTTTTATACTGATAATTGAAGCAATTCGTGCAAAATTATTCCCTAACCATTCCAAAATATCAAAAATGCACAACGTTAATATTCAAGTTTTCACTTCTGCCAGCACTCCCGGAGTGCAACCCGTCGTTTTTTCGGTTCACATTTCTTTCATTTTTATAATTTCAGTAAAAGTCAAGGCTCTGTAATCAGCTCAGTTTATTACTTCATATCGCTCGGTTGGCTGATATTCAGAGCATGCGGTGTGGTGCTGGCAGCCGCCGACGTGCATGTACATTCCAAGATGGCTCTCGCTTGTATTAACACCTGCCCTAGCGCGGGATACAATGTTGAGGTAAGATTTGCATGTAAGTTTAATGATTAATGCAAGAATTACTTGTTCGCTAATTGTATAGGCAGAAATAGAACAAAAAAGAAACATAACTTGATTAAATTTTACTAGAAAAATTGGGTTCGTGGGTTATGCCCCCGGTGTGTGACGCCCCCGCCCCGTGGTGGAGGCACCCGATTTCGTTTTAGTGCGATAAAATTTATAAGTTGAATATTTTTATCAAAAGTACAGTCAAATAGCAAAGTGTTACCTATTATAAAAATGTTTATGTCTACATGAAATTATCGAAGTCTTAGGTTTTTAATATAAATCTTTATTAATAATGTCGGTGAAACAACAATTTGCTTATCTAATAATATCACATTAGTTAAGTTACAATTGTGTAGACTAGAAGCAAAAGCGCCTCTGTCCACTATGGCCCCATAGTGGACCTCTGTCCACACGCTTTTGCTTCTAGAAAATCAGCCTCAGGAAGCTCGAGTGGGAATGGAACCCACGACCTTTAGATAACCGGTCCAATCCTGGTGTTAAAAATAATATAAATTTATTTTTAGTTATACAAAATTCACAATAATATAAATAACTTGATTAAACAAAAAAACAAATTAAGTAATAGCCTTCAAACTGTCCCATTACTGGGCAAAAGCCTCCATCACTGAAATCAAGTCCTCGCTACAGTGGATAGCTATACTCAACAAAATTTAATAAAATATGGTACCTACTGTTTTGCATAAAGCATTTGAAATTATATCCTAGAGACTGCCTTGCGTTATGTAACCTTGGGGAAAACTTTTGCTTAAAAATGTCTGACGAATGCCATTTCAAATATTCAGAAAAGTCTTGCGAGCTCAAATTCAGTTCCTCAAGGATTGGCTTGTTTGTTCGGTGCCGCTTCCTTCTGTGAAAATCTTAAATTTTTTGTAGATACTAGGTAGGTTTTGAATTAGAATTGGAATAGAATATTAAAATGAAATGGAATGAAACATTATTTATTCAATTTGGCACAATACTGCACTTGAACGTCGAGTGGGTACGTCTTAAAAGAAAAAAAAATGATAATAGTAAAAATCGCTATTTTAAAATAGTGTAAAATTTTACTAAGTCAGAGAAAATACTGTATTTTGTTTTTGGTGCTTACTTTAAGCCTCTCTTGAGGACCTCCAGCTGCGTAGAGACATTGCTTCTCTCAGTGTTTTCTACCGGAAACACTACGGAGAGTGTTCTGAAGAGCTTTTTGATCTAATCCCGCCCTCTCCTTTCCTCTCCCAGACTACACGTGCTGGTCTTAGGAACCACCATCATACTGTACAGACAATCAGTACTCGTACCAAAAAATTTGGTAAGTCGTTCCTCTGTAAGACTATTCGGCTTTGGAATTCTTTGCCGGCGCATGTGTTTCCCAGTTCTTATTATAGTCAAGGGTCTTTTAAGCGGGGCGTGAAACGGCATTTATGCAGGCGGTGGGGAGCGCTCTCATTATTTTGGACTGCATCGGATGCTTACCATCAGGCAGGATGTAGTCACTGTGACGTGCCAATATAAAAAAAATAAGTTAGTTTAATGAATGAAATAGGCATTACCTATGATTTTAATCCTTTAAAATAAAGCAGTTTGTATTGGTTTTTTGATAATTATTATTTAATCATGATGTTTCGAAATTTTTGCAGGATCTGTGGTCTCAGGGAGACGGAAAAAATCATATAATCAATTTGCTATTTTATAACAATATATCGAAAAACACAAACTTAAATAAAACGATATTTAATTTTTTATTATAATTTATACCCTTTTTTGTTATAATTTGTTTAGAGTTAGTAGAAGTAGAAAGTAAAATCCGTATACATTGTTGATAAGCCTGTGGTTTTTTTTTCAGATTAAACGTTTGAACAACCAATTGATCAATGATTATGTGGCTCTAAGCGGGATGGGATTTTTCTGGCTAGACCGACAGATGTTATTAGAGGTTGGCATTTTTTTAAATGAAGAAAGTCATTTTTATTTAAAAATCTTTTTGTATAACAAAATCCAATCCAATTCGACAAACAAGTTTTTAATAACAGAGTTTTTAACATTTTTAATTTTAACGTTTTTAATAACAGGTTATTAGAGAGATTTATATTCTTAGAGAGTCTTATAAGTTAATAGTACTTCGAAAAAAAATTTGATAAAAAATATATTTTCGCGCAAACGAATTCTTTTACGCAAATTGAATTGATAAACCCACATTAATAGTCCTTATTAAATCGTAGGAAGGTTAATAGAAGCGTTTTGTATTTTGTCGTTAAGCATGGAAAGTCTCATATAAATTGTCGTATTAATAAAAAAAAAAGAAATTTATGATGGCGACTGACCAAAGCGTATCACCGGCACCGTAACGTAAGCGTAACGTACCATTCGCGGCGAGCTCTATACGTCATTGCTGACTGACCGATAACAGGGCGGAGCTCGCTTTGAGTGGCTCGGTTAACTGTATTAACGGGTTGTTGTACATTCGCCACAAAGTTAGTTTGCCACAGAAAAAAGTATGTGTAAATTCGCCACACTCTTATTTTCGACACAGACAGCAGAAAAATCGAATTATTCCCCAGAGATACACTTTCCCCGTAGATACACTTTTTTTAAACCCTACCAATTTGTCCTCTTAGATACACTTTTAGGTACTGTTGTGTATAAAATAATTGCTGGAGATAAATAATTTGTATGTATGAACTACAGGCACAAACAATATTTTATATACCTACATGTTGCAATAGATTTAATATTTCTAACATTAAGTACCAGGCTACCATAACTATGCAGGAGATTGCTTATTAATATAAAATAATATTATTATAATCTTTGCTATACGTATATGTATTTACAAGACTATATTATGCTTTTATATTAATAAGCAATCTCCTGCATAGTTATGGTAGCCTGGTACTTTATGTTGGAAATATTAAATCTAGTGCACTAATAATATATTTTTTTTCATTTCAAAATCATTTCTATGTACATACTAACATTATTTATAAATTTTTAAAAAGAGAGATTTATGGATACTTTGTTTTAAATTTTTTCGTAGGTTATCTATATACATCAATAATTTTAGAATAAAATAACTACCTTTCATTTCGAGTGCTCAAAACGAACTTTCCTTGCTACCGGTACTTTATGCAAAAATGATGTACTATGAAGACTTGTGGCGAATTTACAATAACCCTTACCTACCTGTGGCAAATTTACTTTCAATGTATGGAGTTACAAAAACGTGGCAAACTTACTTTGTGGCGAATGTACAACAACCCGTATTAACCATGCGAGTGCTCGCATTGGACATGTTGTGTTACGGCAAAGTGCTCCGGTCAGTCGCCAACTAAAGGTCGAATTAAAACAAAAATCACTGTCAGAATGCTTCATTCATTACGGGAAACATAGGCTATATTTTTCTTTTTAAAATCTCGAATCCAAGCGAACAAAGCAGCAAGTAAAGTGCTAGTCTCTCATAAATTAATGAAACTTACTTTTTCAGGTGGCTGGTAACATCATCAAATACGAGTTGGTTCTTGTTCAGTACGACAATTGATATCATTTTAATAACATACATACATTACAGAAGTTGATAAAATAATTTTGTTTATTTTTATATTACCTGAAACCAATAAAGTTTCAAAATACTGTTATGGAGGTAAGCTTGACGGAATAATGGTAACATCAACTTTAAAAAGCCGGCCAAGTGCGAGTCGGACTCGCGAATGAAGGGTTCCGTACCATTATCTATAAAAAACGGCAAAAAAATCATGTCTGTTGTATAGGAGCCCCCTTAAATATTTATTTTATTCTGTTTTTTAGTATTTGTTGTTATAGCGGCAACAGAAATACATCATCTGTAAAAATTTCAACTGTCTAACTATCACGGTTCATGAGGTACTGCCTGGTGACAGACGGACAGACGGACGGACAGCGGAGTCTTAAAAATGGGTATTTTTATACAGTGGCAAGTTTGTCGTTCTCTTCCGGTTCCTCTCTTTCCTCATTCACCACGATTATGTCATATAAAGTGAATTTGGCTGTTTTATTAAAATATTGCTTAATTGAAAAAAATATATACTCTCGATAGCATAAGTAGTTGGTAGTGCACCTGACCCGGCATGTCATGGGGCGCGGGTTCGAATCGCGCTCGTGGAATTTTGTCAACACTATTTTGTCGTTTTTCAAATTGTAATTTGTTCGAAATCAAATTTGCGTAAACCATAATGATAAATATTACTTAAGTCCTGAGTCACTTATAATATCCCGACCGAATCCGGTCAAAGCGACATGGGATCTAAAAAGAGCGACGTTGATGGCTCTCAGGTGACTGACAAAGCCAATTTTAGCCTTGAATGTGCGACCACATTCTCTGCAAGTCCCTCCAACATAGTTATAATGATAGGCGACAGATGGTCGGGCCATGAGCTCATCCCGCTTAGAATCGAGCTCATCTTTACGCCTCCGTTCATACTCAAACACTTTCGTGTTCACAGTGTGTCTCTACAGTGACCTGAGTCACTATACAACACAAAAAGATATAGTCCACAGATCAATACAATGAAACATGACAAAATTAATTGTTTTAATTCATATATTCAAGACTTAAAAACGGTTAATAGGAGAAAAAAGCAAAGATTTTTCGATTTTAAGTCATATGAGATACGTTGTAACAAAAGATTATTCTAGTTGAATAGTTACTCGAGTTGAGGTTGACATAGCAGTAGCTGAGTGTGGGATTATTTACTATACAAAAGCGTTGAATTTATCTACAATTTATATAGAATCGCAGCAGCACCACTTAGTGATAAACTTGTGAAATCAACATGTCACTATTTATTTAAGATATTTAACGCGCCAGGTCTGCGATTGCTGAAATTAAGAAAAAAAAGGCAACTTTCACAAAGGCCGGACATCGGATGGGTGACCAAAAATATATCATCTCGAGCCCCTCCTTCGCCGTTGGTCCCGGCTGCACTAGCAGTCGTTAACAACCACCAATCCGCACTGGGCCCGCGTGGTGGTTTATGGCCTGTTCTCCCTATCCATCCATAGGGAAGGCTCGTGCCACAGCAGTGGGGACATAAAATGAGCTGATGATGATGATGAGTTGACATTCGAGTCATTGAGGGCCAAGGTTGATTAATACTAATGGTAAGTGGTAGTGTTTGCAAATTGTGAAAAGAAACTGCAAGAAACTTAGCATGAGCTATTTTATTTACTAATAAAATATTGCTTGTTGCAAAAAATATTTCGTACATGAAGATTTTATCAAATCATAATTTAGGGTCAGTGAAGAAGCCTGACACAGTATAACCTAATTTACCCTTATTAAGAGACCTACTGAGGAATAATAAACTACTGGGCTAATCTCATGAAGCCCAAAGATGTGTTTCAAAGAGAATATAATCTTCTTTCGTTATATGACCAATGGTCCGTCTAATAAGATAGGAGGACTATTTTACTTTTGTCCACCAGATTATTATCTTGTTAATATATCAGCGAAAAAGATATCTTCTATATTTAGACACATTTTATATCTTACTGTGTAGTGATCCGTCACTTCATCTCCGTCTGTTTCATAATAGACTATTTTTAGAGTAACATTACGATGCGATCTTCCTTTTTTTCTTTCAATCTCGCCAAGTTGGGACAAGATAAGATCTACGATGAAACGAGCTTGCCCAGAAGGTGCCCGAGAGCTTAATTGGAGTTTTACTCATCACTCGATCACGTAAACGAAAACAAGAACTTATGCTTATAATGTTAATATTGAATTACAATGTACTAATAATACTTAATTATTACCTTGAAAAAAAAACAGAGAAAAATAATTAAAAAAATAAAAATTAAAGACTTACAAATAAAAGATGTCCTCCAACCGTGGGCTCATGGGAACGGTCCCAAGAATGCTGGCAACATTGCCCATTTGGATTGCCAAACTAATACGCTGGCAGAGGTAACTACGAGCCTTCTTGTCACCGGAGGCCTTGCTTTGCCTCATATCTATGGTTTCCTTGTCAAACAAAACCATAAAAACAAGTTAACATCTTTTAAATTGTTGATTTGTTAACGAAAGTTCTAGGAAAATAATAAACACGTTATTATTATTTAATCAATATTTGAATAATTCAAGCTAGTGAGAAGTTCATAATTATACATTTTGAGGGCAGTTGCTTAGTCATGTCCTTTGACATTTTTGAATAGGTTGATGCGCTGGCATCTGTTCGTATGTTAAATTGCAAATCACCTCTTTTATAAAAAGCGCTGCTTCAATGCCATACAAATTTCGTATTCATTCATTTGATAAAGGCTTTTATTTCCATGCAAGTCGTACTCGCACACAGTGGTTCCGTAAACTTTGAAAGCTTTGGGAAGTGGACGTTATGGAAAGTGAACGTTATGGACAATGGGCGTTTTTGGGAAGTAGACGTTTTGGGAAGTGGACTTTATAGAAAGTGGACGTTATGGGAAGTGGACGTTATGGAAAGTGGACGTTTTAGGAAGTGGTTCTTGTGAGTCAAAGGGATCGAACACTTAAATTCTTAGATAGCATTCCACCTGACAGGCGACCTGCCTCACGCAGCGTTGCTCTATGAATTTACACGTCCACCCGCTTGATGCAGCGGACGCACTAAACATCTAATTGCAACTTTAAATCTCAGTAAATGTCAAATATCAACAAAAAAGAAAATAAGCCAAAATTAAGAGATAGTTACAAACGAGTTTGTAACATTTGCATACTTCACTCTTTCTTAAAGACGAGGAATTGTTTAAAAACCGACGCTGACAACACTTTTTAAAATAAACTGTCTTTTATTTATTTCATGAATAATAGCATTCATTTGTTCAAGCGACTGTTACCAAATGATTAATGTTCTTGTAAGGAAGACATTATCTCAGGTGCACTAGTAAAATAACTCATATTGGTAAGTTTGTATGACAGTTATATAATTCTTCAGATTCTATTATCGATGACACTTACGATTTGCAGAAAGCTTACATTCTGTTTCTTTGTAGGTACACAACATTTTTCTTTTGAAAGCATATTTATCGGCAGAATAAGATTTGTCGTAATATTAGGGATTGTAAGAAAACAAATTTTCTCCTTGTATTATTTTGAGGCTTTTATTATATTGTGCCGTCATAATATAATGTATTGTTACAAAGTTAATAGTAAATGAAGCGAAACATAAATTGTATTCATCAATACTTATGCCTTGGAGTCTAAGTACTACTTAAGTTATTCATTGGAAACACGAGTGAGAAAAAAAAACAAGGAAGTCGATTATTTTTTTCAACACTTTGTCTTTTCTCAAATGGTAATTTGTTCGCAAGAAACTATTTTAGCAGGTGATTTGTATTCAATTGTTGCTAAAGGCAAAAATCACTGTCCACGGCCCACACATGGGCTGTGACTATCCACAGCCAATAGTCCACAGCTCATAAGTGGGCTGTTAACCCGTACACTTTCATTTTTTTTTTGTGAGGTGGGACTCATAGGGTTTGGTTTGGAGCCTACAAAAGTGGACTTGATAGAACAAACTATAAGCTACAAAAACCTACTAGGACTTGGGGGCATGTCTGTGAACCGGAATAATGTGTCGATCAATGGTTCCTTTCAAACACTGGTTCCACTACCCACTGTCACATTTTAAGTGGGCGAAGGTGACGTTGGTGTAACCCCAGTGAATTGCATCAACACCAATTCATATGTGACGATGGTTCCAGCGATCTGAAAAGAAAACCACACATACATCATAAATTGCATCGTCACGGTATTTAAGGTATAATTAACCTAGGGTACGAGCATAATGTAACAAAGGGTAATTCTTCATAGCTATATGAGTCAGAGGTACCTCAGTAATTCATATTAGATTTTGATGAGTAATTATAATGGCAGACTTGATACTTATAGCCAAAAGAAAATATTTGATCACATCAATACCACAGATATCCAAAAACCAGATTCCCGGACTTCTCAACATTTAATTTGCCTTTGGAACTTCTACCATTAGTAGACTGAAATTACAAGAGCCGAAAAAAATGTTCTAAGAAAACATGACGTCAATTCCAGGTGATTCTTCCTCTCCTCTCTGAGATATTGAAATGTGCTTGTAAAATTATACTTTGATAATAATGACAGTTTTTCTTGAATGCTAAGATATTTTTTTTATCACTAGAGATACTTTGATCAATTACATGATGACTGGGAATAAAACCTCTGGGTGTAAGATCGGTGTGCTTATCACCAGAACACGTAGGCAGACCACATTAGAGGACTATATACTCTTGCTAATCTACTAGAGTGGAAAGAGATACAATAAGTCTGAGTATCTGGATTCGCTTCTGCTTATCATCAGGTAGAGTGGAGTAATTTGCCTAATGGGTGCCTAGACTGATAATATAGATAATACGGATAGTAAACAAAACTCGTAGATTAAGTTAACGAAATCTAAATTGGGTACGGCATTGGTGGCATACGTGGAGAGTTAAAATTTTGCCACGTAAGTTCTTGTTTTCGTTAACGTGATCAAATGGCGAATGAAAGTAGCACTAGGCACTCAGTACGATAAAAAAATTGGTAATATCTTACCGTCAGAACCAGTCCACGTTTCACATAAAAGAATTGTATGCCGCTTAATGCTACAGTGTCGGTGTGAATTTGATCCAGAAACCTCTGGACCTGAAACAAAGATTTATTAAACTTGTATAGTAATGGAATACTCTATTAAAAAGATGCATGATAGGGCATTTTCCAATATTTATGACGCTGTAAGGGAGAAAAGAGCTGGACACTTGCTGAGTTTCTTGCCGGTTCTTCACAGTACAAGATCTCCCGCTCAGAGTAGATAGACTTACGAACCGATGGCATAATGACGTTCATAAGAGCTATTTGTAGCCTAAACTGAATAAATGATTTTGAATTGAATTGAATTGAAGCCTTGCGATAGGGTTTTCATCTCTCGCTGTCTAAATACTATAGTTTTATTTGTTGTTTGATCACGATAAAAAAACCGAGAATTTGCATGGCAACACGTTGACTCTTTTCGTTTGTCACCAGGGTGTGCTGCTTCAATGACATACAAATTATGGTTTTCGTTTACGCGATCGAATGGCAAATAGAACTCGTACTAGGCACCTTGAAGGTGGATCGTCAACATTTTTCGTTGCATTTTTCTTCTTCTTTGCCGTCGAGTCCTCATGCCTTAGAGTCGTGGCCACCAATAGCAGCATCACAGAACAGAGCTCTCCAAGAAGTCCTATCCTGGGCTAGACGGATTTATTCATTTTTTACAATACTTTCTTTCTCGTGAAATTCTACAGACGGACGGTACAAGTTTATTTTGGGTTCCCGAAGAAAAGGCTTTCAATTTAAAGGACAATGGCGGAAGACGCGAATACAAAGTACCAACGAGATTTCATGTTAATCACATAAAGGATAAATTTCTTTTTTAATTTAATTTAATGTCTATCGTTATGGATTTGAGCTTTTGTATGGATCTCCAGCTGAGACGATCTTGGGTATATTCATGGCTATATTTTTTTAATCTAGACCTGTAATTTTTGCCTCCTTTATTTATATTGATGTTACCATTCATTCATTCATGTATCTTCTCTAGATACGCTCGATGTCCAGCAATGTGTGTTTTGATTTTTCCACTTTCTTCACCAGTGAAGACGTCAGCCATAAGCTTGACTATGTCTTTAAAATAAAATTTATTATTATATTTTTTTTTGTTTCAAACAAAGCCCATAAAATGTTAGTAACATTTTGTTTTTAGGCTTTGTGCACTTGTAAACACCCTTGTCATAATGGTAAGTATTTGATGGACATCAAGATTACAAAAACGCAAAATTTTTAAATTTCTTAGGACTTTATGCCTTGCTTGGCACTGGGTGCCTAGTGCAAACTTTATTTACTAATGCTGACCTGCTTTGTTATGTGGCTGATTGGACATACCTCGACACAGTAGCTTGCTGACGAAACTTCGTAAAGAGCGTAGGCGGGCTGCTTGCTGGCCGTGTGTACCTGGGCGGCGATGAGAGAGACCGCGAGCGACCTGGCCATCAGGAATACGAACGAGTACACGAAATATATTGCATGCTCGTACCCATGGAATGGTCTGAAAGCAAATAGAGTTATATCGCTGACAACCATCAAACAGCACTTTCTGTCGAACTGCATACAAGCAGAAGGGATTCAAATAGTGCGTGATCCACTGAATTCCAGTCAGAAAAACGTAATTAATTTTATTAAAAACAAAACAAAAACATTTCTTAAATAGCGTTTTTTAAAATTACTCTTTTAGAGCTCTTTTAGAGCTTATTGCACTACTTTTTATACGTGCAGTCTGTGGGTCAAATGTACTCGTGGATCCTACAACGCCCTAAGAATTCAGTATCCTACAACGCTTTTAGGGTGATGTTGGGGTTGCCACGCTTCTGTAACGCATTAGGGATGTTTGCAGAAGCGCGAGTTGATTGCTTTTGCGAAATTAATATGCGAAAGCGATGTGCCCCCCTGGCCCTGGTGCGCAGGGTGCGGGGCAGCACCAACAACATCTTGATGACAATTGCTAGCAAGCTAGACTGCCGGTACATAGGTCATTGCTGCACCACATCTGCCGGGCTTGTGTGCGGGCACAACTTAGGATTAATTTAATTTAATTTTATATTTTTGTATTTTTCCCTTTACTAACATAGTATAAGTAAAATTATAACTAACTCAAATGAGTCTTGTTACTTGAAAAAAATAAATTTTATTATTTATTATTAAATAAGTATTAAGAATAAGTACATATACCTAATTTAATCGTACTTTAGTAAGTAAAAAAGATAATCATATCAATAGTTACAGTTAAGAGGCTTTGGGTTTTTTTTCTACCACATTGTTACAAATACAGTCTTTTTTAACATAATTATTTTCTTGGCGTTGTATGTTGTATACTTTTTCTAGAAAACATGCATAGAGAAGCGCATTTCAGAGTGTTCAGCGCCTTAAGAGCCATTTCATATTTTCGGTATACCACACAAACCTCAAAGCTCTTTAAAATAAAAAAGTTAGTTCAACCGATTTTATGACATTTACAATTTTCCACATCGGCAATCGTATAAATTCTGTTATGAAAATCTCAATACACAATCAATTATTATGTAAGCTACAAGTTGATTGTGAATAACATCATTTTCAGGATTGACTTACCGTTCATCTGCTGAGTCAGTCCGACATGAAGGTGATGCTTTGATTCCGTCGCTGTAAGAAGCAGTTAAGATAGTTTAGTGAAGAAACTGTAACGTATTCCTAATAACGGATGGCAAATTAAGCAGTAGGTGGTCAACTTAAAAGTTTGAATTAAGAACTAAAATTCATTCGACGAGCACTATAGTCTGTCATTATAGCTTGTTTTTTTTAAAGTGTAGTTTGTCTTGTTCCCTGAGGAAGCGGTTATGGTCATAGACCATGCTGCCGTGGTATTATAATCCAGTTAACAATTTCTGTATGATGATAATGATGATAAATGATAATAGAAATGAGAAGTGAGAAATGATATAACCCCCAACCCCTCGAGCATCTCAGTAAAAATTGAAAGAAGGCAAACAAGTCCAAGTCCAAGTCCTCACGCGGACTTCTTGAAAGAATTTGAAAAGTGACGTTGCACTGTTTTATTTTATTTGCCAACACTCATGCACACTCGGCTAAAATCCACCATTATTTCACATTAATATCCGACATAGCACAAATTTTAGAAAATAAAACAAAACCGCAGACATGACTCTTCACTTTCCCGCCAAGAAGTCCCTCATTATAGCTTGATACCCGTGACAGTTGTCAAATTGTCATGCCTAGGGTTGAGACAAAACTGACGTAATTGCATCAAATGTTAATACTGTCTCTATCTAATGTGCCAATAGATTTTCTTTCCTAATTTTTAGAAGTTCTATTTATACGTCATATACTCAAGAAAAATAAATAAAGACTAACAAATTTATTAATACAGCTATAATGAAAAATAGGAAGTTAAATTAATCGATTGGTAATTGAATAAAATTGAGCTTCACTTGGTTTACTATCCCAACACTAGTTTCATTTGACGACCTCCTTGGTTGAGTGGCTTGCACACCGGTTTTCAAGGTGTCGCCATCTCTGAGGACCCGGGTTCGATCCCCGATCGGATCAATTTAGAAATACCTGTTTTTCTAAATTGTTTCGGGTCTGGATGTTTCCTATGTATAATAAGCATGTATTTAAGTATATTAAGTATGTTTATCCGTTGTCTAGTTAACCATTTTAACAAGTTTCTTAAGGAAGCTTTTCTTGGGGCTATAATTGGTGTGAGTGTGGGAAACATTTATTTATTTATTTATTTATTTGTTATGAAATGACCTTGTAAAGGAGTAGGTACGTTTATTTTATTGTAATGTTTTAAAATTGTGATAAATGTGTGTTAGGCATAACTTTGTTAGGATAAACCTAATCTAACGAATAAAATAGAATCACAAAGTAATTAGTATATCAGGTGATGGATTATAAATGATAATGTTATTTAAATGTAGTCAAATAAATTCATACGCTTTTACAAAGTCACGTCTTGATTTTGATGACTCGTGACACAGGTATCAAGCTATAATGAACAAATTATTAACGCGCAATGATAATTTTCATAGTTGAGGCTCGACCGCGAAATAGGCTAGCGGAGAGCCACAACTATGAAAATTATCGTTGCGAGTTAAGAAGGTTCATTAACAACTTCGCTGTCCAAAAATTAAAACAATAGATAAATCAATTGTTATGTATCACATGTGACTCATGGAACAGGGAAGTTGTTAATGACCTCGCTCATTTCGCGGTCAAGCCCGGGCTTAATGGCTATTGTGCAGAACTAGTACATCATCATTACCAGCGCGTCGTTTGTCCCCACTGTTGGAGCACTAGCCTTCCTTATGAATTGGGTTCTCTCAAACGTTCATAAACCATCATAAACGTTCTTAAACCGTTCATAAACCATCACGCGGGCACAGTGTAGATTGGTAGTTGTTAATGACTGCTAATGCAGCCGGGACCTCACCATCATCTTACCTGATGTTAACAGGTTTTTTTATATTGGCATGTCATAGTGACTACATCCTGTCTGATGGTAAGCAGCCGATACAGTCCAACATAATGAGAGCGCTCCCCACCGTGGAACAAGCACGATAACAAACGCACCCATTCATGACGGCCTGCATAAATGCCGTTTCACACCCCGCTTAAAAGACCCGGGACTATAGGAACTGGAAAACACATACGCCGGCAAAGAATTCCAAAGCCGAATAGTCTTACAGAGGAACGACTTGCCAAATTTTTTGAGTACTGATTGTCTGTACAGTATGATGGTGGTTCCTAAGACCAGCACGTGTAGTCCGGGAGAGGAAAGGAGAGGGCGGGATTAGATCAAAAAGCTCTTCAGAACATTCTCCGTAGTGATTCCGGTAGAAGACACTGAGAGAAGCAATGTCTCTACGCAGCTGGAGGTCCTCAAGAGAGGCTGTAACCTCAGCATCTCCAATAATGCGTACCGCTCGCCTTTGCGGTCTATTAAGTGCATTGAGGAGGTATAAATACCTCCTCAATGCACTCCTCATGCATGCAATTTAGCGGAGCCGTCCCATAGATGGGAACAATACTCCATACTCGATCGCACCTGAGTCTTGTACAGCAAACAGCGCTGCTCGGGAGTGAAAAACCGCCTCACCTTATTGAGAATACCCAACTTACGAGAGGCAGTTAAAATAACACTCTCGATGTAACATTATGGATTCAGTTCCTGGCCGATGTCCATGCTAAGAATGCTATGGTCCATCGAAATGGGTAACGGAGAGTTCTGAAAAGAGGGAGGAGTAAGAAGGGGAAGGGTTGAATGTCGCGGATCCTAGACACAATAGAAATTCAATTGTTTAATTGTCGGCCATGGCGTTAAAAGTGTTAAGTGATAATAAGGTCGAAGGTGGAAGCGCACTTCACCCGGACCTCAACTACTGAGGCACTTGCCAAAAAATTAAATCGTCGTTGTTCTTAACCACTAGACCACAGAGGCGGTTATCCATACCCAGAAGTCTCGGGTTCGATTACCAGCCTGGGGTACACGTTTGTGTACTCGGTTTGGTTGGTACGGCTTGTTTGTCCGCCTGGCTAGGTACCACCATCTTATCTAAATATGTCGCCATAACATCAATGTTTGTAGAACTGTTGTGTTTCGGCAGCTAGAGATAAGACAGCCAGTGCCTCAGTAGTTGAGGTTTTCGGGTTAAGTGCGCTTCCACTTAACATCAGCTGAAATGAAGGGACTTAAATAAGTAAAAACAATCCTGCTTAACTAGCTGTCTTCACATCTGTCTTCGCATCTGTCTTCGCATCTGTCTTCTCATGTAACTACTCTACTCTTCGATAAATAAAAATAATCTTCATAATAATGTCTCGAACAAAGAGTGCGCAAGCCCGTTTTTTATTCCCAGAAGATGGGCGCAAAACTAGCACTCAGCAATGCTGACTGAAATTCTGTTTTAAATATTCCCATCGGACTGAAAAAGCTCGCAGCAAAATATGAACAAAAGATATTGGTTTTCGGGACTTTGTAGAATGTGTTATTTCGAATTTCAGTTGTCGATCACTTTTGTATTGAGTGTTTTTTAAACAACAGTAATATAAGATAGGTACCATTTTTTATTATGAAAAATGGTTATGATACTCTTTATGGAGGATATTGAATAGACTTCTATAATCAATGATGTTTGTATGTAGATGACCAATACCAGTGTAAATTTCACCATAAATTTAACCTTACGTAACTTCAAGGTCTCTGATTCCGGTATGTTCCGGTCTCTGATACAAGGCTCGTCTTAGACCGTATCATACCATGACCGTGCTAGGAATGTGTGTAAAAAAAACCTTTGTATTGAGAAGTATTAGACTATGCCCACTAGACCGTTCCGTCCCCGACCACGTCGCGTGCCATACACGGAGCGTGTCGGCACCGGCAAAATATTCTCGCCAACAATTTGTTGGCGGTTGTCATTAAACTCGTTATGCACGGGTATGATACGCTGTCGATACGTTGTAGTGGACATAGTAGTCCGAGTCGTGTTACTTTCCGTGGTATGATACGGTCTAAGGGCCGAAGATTGATATCGAATCATCATCATCATCATTAGCTCATTTAATGTCCTCACTGCTGGGGCACGAGCCTTCCCTATGGATGGATAGAAAAAACGGGCCATAAACCACCACGCGGACCCAGTGCGGATTCGATCGACGCGATTCTGATCCGACGCACGGAGGAGCTCGAGCTGGAAAATTTTTGGTCACCCATCCGATGACCGGCCTTTGCGAAAGTTGCTTAACCACAGCAATCGCAGACCGGGCGCGTTAACCACTGCGCCATCGAGCTTCTCCTCCTTGATATCGAATAAAAAATAAATAATGCTGTAAGTACAAGTCAAAGGTAAAAACAGGGAATATATAAGGTTGTGCATAATTTGAGTTCTTCAAACTTACTTCAACGTGTGCAAGAGTTGCAGGCAGATGAAAAAGAGGTTGTTGGCGAAGGAGATGAAGATAATCCCTCCTATGACGTCATTGACCTTTCTCACTAGAGACGTTGTCCTGCAGTAGTCTTCTCTCATAGTCCGCCAGAACGTTGTAGGGACGAACTGAAAGAATTTTGAATAAAGTGCATTTCATCATCATCACCAAACCAATCCCGTCTACTGCAGGGCATAGACGGGCAGTCCTTCAGCGGGTGGGTGACCAAAAATGTATCATCTCTGTGCTCTGTGCTTCGGAAGGCACGTAAAGCTGTTGGTACCGGCTGTATTAGCAGTCGCTAACAAACACCAATCTGTTCATTGCCCAGCAGTGGGGACATAAAAGGAGCTGGTGTTGATAATGATGATATTTTAAAACAACTAAGGGTTAGGACTTAGCCTTCATCTGACTTGATGTCAATTGATGATAAGGCGGAAGATGAAAGGGCACTTCACATGGAATCCTCCATCCATTGGAAAAGGTGGTAGTAGTTATTCTGGCGGATTTAAAACAACTAGTGGTCGCCCAGTGGTCGAAACTCGACCGTAATTTTATTATGGCTGCACGGATTAAAAAGCAAATGCAAAGCCTAAGCAATGACAAATTAAAAAAGATATAATGTGAGTTTGGATTGGCATTGACAGATTTCGGCCGCTCCTCTTGCATTTTTGAAATTTTTAAAAAGAGTATAGTATATGCGTGTGTGTCAAATACATGGCAGTGTGTGTAATGTTTGTTTTATTGATTTAATGTATTTTTATGTATAATTAAAAAAAAATCATTCGGATAACCTTCTATAAACTATAAGTGTGCGAAATTTCATATTCCTCCGTCCGCGCAATTTCGTAAAAAAGGGGTACAAAGTTTTTGCTTCACGTATTAATATAAAGATACTCCAACCAAACCGACTATGAACGTACCCCTCTGGGTGTCAACCAGGACGTATGTCTCTGAGACCTAACCACAATGCCACAGTGGAGGGAGATGAGACGATGTCCTTACCTTCCCTTTGACGGCGTCAATTCTCTTATTGACCTGTTCCAGTCGCGAGGTCAAGTAGATGCTGATGCAGATCACGAACACTCCAGAGAAATTCCAGTTGAAAGTGCATTGGATGTTAATGAACTGCAAGAAGTTAAAATACAATATACAAAAACAAATCTTTACAACAAAACTAAAAACAATATACCAAACATACTAGTTAATAGGTCCTTACCAATGAAATTGACGTTTTGCATAAAGATTTTTTATAAAAGAATATTTTCATACTAATGTTTATCTTAATAATAAATAAATTTTTCCTACACTCACACCAATTATCTAGCCCAAGAGAAGCTTCGTTATGAAACTCGTTATATGGTTACTAGACAACGAATAAACATACTTAAAATACTTAAATACATACTTATTATACATAGAAAACACCCATTAACTTAATTTAATTTTATGTTTATTAACCTAATTTTCTTAGCATCTATTTATGTTAACACTATACAATTTGTAGAGTAGTGTGTTTGTTTCACTAGCTAAATATAGCAGACATTAAAAAGAAAAAAAATAAGAACCTTCAAAGCTACAATGAAACAAAAGGCCAACTCCGGAAACACAAAAGAAGTCTAAAAAAAATGGGTGATAAAGACACAAAATGAATAATCATTGTTATTACTAAGGCCTTAGTAACATAGTTCTAATTAAAGGTGTATAATAATATTAACAACCGGTATTGACTTTTAAAAGTAATACACCTATTATTAAGTGCGACACGCGCACGTGCTTCGACACGCGCTAGAGGGCGCCGCAGAGTAAACATAAGCTCCGTACGAAACATTGCTAAATATTATTAATCTTACCCTAATCTTTTGAAAAACGTGCTAAATGAGTGCCTTAAGTCATAATTCATAGCTGTGAATGTTTTCTCAATCATTCGTTGGACATGCGACAAATAAAAACAGTGTAAAAGTGAACTGTAAACAAAACTGTCATTAGTAACTGTGTGAACCTGTTCTACAAAAGAGTGAACTTTAACTGTGATTAAAATACAAACCCTAATAAAGTGAAGCAATATTATAATCTCAATAATTGTTAGAAAAACTACTCTTATTTATATTTCATATCTTTACTTTTTAATAAAAATAGACGGTAACAGTGAAATAATTTGGTAAAAAGTGTTAACAGTTCTCCTAGTTCAAATTGCAAACAAGAAGCGCCTACTGACCTTCACTAAAAGTACCTACTTACCGCTGTTGTGAATAAGTACACTAATTTGGCCGTCACATATAAAGATATCCGTGGCGCAGTGGATAAGACACCGCGTTAAGAACCAGGAGGTCCGGAGTTTCAAACCCTGGCATAATTGATTTTTGTGCAGTTCACGCAAAGAAAAAATGAGTAACCATAAAACACCCGAGATAGTGATTTGCTTTAAATGTGGTGCAAACAGCAATATTAAAGACACCATTCTGTGCACCCAGTGTAGGAATAGATATGAATTCGATTGTATTGGTTTCTCAGAAAAACTGTACCGTATTATGTACAAAGATAAGAAACAAAACTGGAAATGTCAAACTTGTCTCAAGCAAAGCAAAACAAAGACTTCTACTAGTGAACAAAACGTTACCTTGCGAAGGAAAGTACCTATAAAGGCTAATACAAAATTTACTGTCTCACCTGATAAGAATGTTATAAACTCGCCTCTCACATCATCTTCACCTTCATGTGTATGCAATTCAGAAACCTATTATGACTCCCATGTTTTGACGCAGCAGGAAATATTAGATGACTCGTACTCAGCGACAGAAAGAGTTTCAAGAAGCGCAGAACACACACTGCTTGAGGATACTACTAGTACGAGATATGAACTGAAAGAGGAAATTGATTCGTTAAAAATAAAATTAGCATCTACTGAATCTGAGTTAGAAAACCAAATACTCGAAAATAATCAGCATAACAGATGCATAACAAAACTGAATAAAGAATTATACCTGCTAAAAAATCTTTGTGGAAATTTCCCAGGATACACTAGTAAGGAAAACAAAATAAATACATTGCAGCCACATATTTTCTTTACTCCCCCAAGGGCCTCTTCAGCAGAAGGCAATACTAAGCGCTCAAAAGATTTTTCATTTCTCCAAAAAGAAATTTCTATCTTAAAACAATCACTTTTAGATGCACAAATAGAGATTGGTAACCTCAATAAACAAATAGATGATCTGAAGCAAGAATTATGTGGGACGAACAAAAGTATATTATGCGAAGGCAATCTGAACAACGATGTCTCGAAACAAGCCCAGGTTGTCGCGGGGGATTCAACAAAAGATCAAACGACGACGCATTCACCGAAACTTTCATCATCATCAGAAACATTTCTTAAGTCGGGTTATGACAGTTTCATAAAAATTAAGAACTATCAGTTAGCAGCTGCTTTTTGTAGAGAAAAGCAAAGGGGCGGAACTTGCATATTAACAAAAAATCATGTATCTCACAAACAATTAACGTGGATAAAAAATTATGCCTTGCCAAAAAATTTTGAAGTTTGTGGCATTGAAATCCCTCATTATAAGTTAATAGTGATTTCTTTATACAGAATTCCGACGTCTGACCCTAATTTTTTCCTGGGTAAGTTGGATAGTTTATTGTTCGAAATATATAAAAAATACAAGTCTAATATAAAAATAGTTATTGCAGGAGATCTAAACATAAATACGTTAAAAAAGAGTAAAATTACAGAATGCTTACAAGATTTATGCAAAACTCACAATTTAAAAGTTCACATAAATGAGCCTACTCGAAAACAATCATGCATTGACCATATTCTTAGTAATATAAAAAACGCCGAGGCCAAAACATTACCTTTGTTTTTATCTGACCATGATACTGCGCAGTTACTAAGTTTCAACGTTAAACAGAAGCCGGTGTCACCAGAGAAATACTTTGTGTTCAAAAAAGACTATTCGCTTGAGAACATAAATAAGTTAAAGGAGTGTCTGAGTAGTCTTACATGGTACGACGTTTATGAACAGGCTGATTATAATGCTGCTTTTTCTAAATTTTACGAGATGTTATGTCTGCTCTATAATTTGTGTTTTCCTGTAATAACGGTCAAGCCAAAACACAATAATATTAACAGTAGATGGATAAGCCAAGGTCTGAGAATAAGTTGTAAAACCAAAAGACATCTGCGTTATCGCTATTATACACAAAAAACAACAAACAATAAAAATCATTATCTGACATATTCTAAATTATTGAGAAAAATTATATACGAATCAAAAAAGAACTCTAATATAAAATTTATAAATAACAGTGATAATAAATGTAAAGCGACATGGTCCGTTATAAAAAATGAAATAGGGAATTTAAAAAATAGTAATAATATAACTGAATTAAAAATTGATAATATCACTAAATTAACTAATCCCACGGGCATAGCTAATGCATTTAATAATCATTTTATCAATAACCAGTCTTGTTCGTCTACACTCATAAAGATACGACCGACTTCCACAAAAATATCTCGTCAAATATAACGTTATTAATAATAGCCAATATGGCTTTCAGTACGGTAAATCCACGACATTAGCAATTTTTGATTTAATGAATACAATTTTGAGTAATATTAATAACAACTTTTGGTCAACAGGACTCTTTTTTGACTTATCTAAGGCGTTTGACCATGTTTCACATGATTTACTTTTAAAAAAGTTAGAAAATATAGGCGTGAGAGGCATAACCCTTCAGTGGTTATCATCATACCTAACTAATCGTAAGCAATATGTAACAGTGGATAAATTAATGAATAGTGAATTTATATCGTTCTCGTCCAGTTGTCACGAAAATAAAACCGGTGTCCCACAGGGAAGTATTCTAGGTCCTCTTTTATTTATTTTATATATAAATGACATATTTGAAATTACGAATCATAAATGCATTTTGTACGCAGATGACATTTCCATAATTGTGGCGACTGAAAAGAGAAATAATACATTAACTTATCACGAATTTGACATTAATAAAACTATTGACATATTAATCGAATGGCTCGATGCACACAATTTAAAAATTAATTTAGATAAATCAGTATTTATTCAATTCAATCAATCTAAACATGAGAAATATAATTTTAAATTGAATATCACTAAAATCAATGAAGTTAAAAACGTAAAGTTCCTTGGAGTAACAATAGACCAATTTTTGAACTGGAAACATCAGATTGAAAACATTTGTAATAAAATAAATAAATTCGTGTATGCATTAAGTCAAGTTACCAAAGTGACAAATAAAAAAACTGCTATCCTTTGTTATCGTGCATACGTAGAATCCGTGTTGAGATACGGTTTGATGATATGGGGTAATAGCACAGATTGGAATAGAGTGTTTGTGGCACAAAAAAGTGCATTAGGGCCATTTGTGGAATTTTGCCTGATGAATCATGCAGACCTATATTTAAAAACCTAGGTCTGCTGCCCTTTCCATCGCTCTACTTATATGATGTATGTCATTTTGTCCATCAACATAGGTATCTGTTTGCTAAAGCATGTGATACACAGAGTACTAGAGTGCGCAGAGACAAACATAAACTTGTCTTAAGAGATGTTCCCAAAACATGTAAATATAAGAATAATTGTCTTGCGTTGTGCGTCAGAATATATAACAAAATTTATTGACAACTAGCTGGATTTTTACGGACATATAATTTATTGAAATTTTGATTCTAGACATTTATTTATTATTGCAATCTTGATTCCATGTAATGTAATAAAATAAAAATGAATATCATTAACATTGTAACTATTTGCATGCTATTTTATTAGCTAAACATGAGCACCTTTTATTGTTTAATGTTATCATTTTATACCATGTTTTGTGCAAATAAACGATTTATTTATTATTATTAAAAGAAAAAAACGTCAATCTCATAGATAAGGTCCATTAATTTAGTAAGAGTTACATAATAAAACAAAGAAGCTCCCGCTGTCTGCACGTTTATATGTTATAAACTACGCAACTGGTTTTAATGTATTTTTCAACAAGTAGGGTGTAGGGTGGGTAAGAAGGTTTATGTATATTACATGCATATAATTGGACCCGGTAGGTGGCGCTGCGCTGCCATAGGGTTCTATAGGATACGGGTGTTCACTCAAGCGGACGAAATCGCGAGCGGGCTGCTAGTAAATATAATAAAAACAAATTCTAATTATAAATTCAAATATACAAATAATAATAATAAACAGGTAGACTGAGTGAAATAATTGAAATATTGATTTTAAAAATATCGTACCGCAAATCATACAAATAACTTTAAAAAGTTTATCTATTTATTGCCTGTGCATAAAAACACACAGTGCAATGATTATTAGCACTGATTGTCAATGTAATAGTTATAGATATATCTAATAAAACAATTTATTAAGTTATTAAGACGCGTCAGTACCTAAGTATTCAACAAGATTTCTCGTCGGCGCATTTACACTAAAACATTAATAAGCTACTTATCATTAAACGCAAAAGACTGTAATATAAATCCAACAATTTTTTTTTTAACGCTGGATTACGCAATGACTGAAGAATTGTTAATTGTTCAGAAATAATTTTTATGGGTTACTATTTTTAGTTTATTTTTATTTTCACTCTTTTATTTAAGTGGGTAAAAGATTACTAATATGTTTTCAATTCTCATGCTCGTAAAGTTGTTATTTATGTCGAGACAAGGCTGCATAAAATGGGTTTTTATGCTCTTGTGCATAATGTAATTTCTTCTTTTAAGACTAAAGCAATTAGGCCTTACAGCCACATACACAATACACCTTCATTTAATTGATATATTTTGATGAGATTTAGGTTATATTTTAATTTGATTACGACGTATTACTATCTAAATAACGATTTTTACGATTATCTATCGAAATTTACGATTAATACGGGCGTGCATTTACGTAAAAATATAACGCAAATATTTATAATAACTTGGCATTACGGCTCAGACCATAGTCGAACGTCACATAGTCGAAAATAAAAAAAAAAATAAGAAAAATTGTGTGGCGGGAAGCTAATTATTCGTCAAACAAAACAAGAAACTAGCTAAATTTGTTGTGTTGCGGATTGTTTTATTTGCTTGCAATCTAAGTGAAAAGCAAGCAGAGTGTAAAACTCGAGTATAAAACCCATTTTACCCTCGACGTGACTATCCACCTACTATATGCACGTCTCGGTTAAAATGGCTCGTTTTATGCTCTTATTGTACAATCTACTATTGTAAAACCTAGTTCACTAAATGCAGATAAAAAAATGTTACATCGAAAGGTTTAATTGTCTACAATTCAGCCCCCTGACTATGAGCTCTCATAGCAGTATTATTGCAGTTGTGGAAAAGAGACGCGAGTATATTCGTCGCTACACGCGTCTCGTTTTCACAACTGCAATAATACTGCTATAAAAGCTTGTTGTTACCCTCCAGGTCTCTTAGTGTACGCAATAATAGAATTTAAGTATTTGTATTGCATTTTGAACAATAAAGAAATTTATTATTATTACTATTAATTACGTTCTTGACCAGGGTTAGTATTGTATTCATCGGTGTAAAAGCTTTTATTGTAGCCATGTTTAAAATATAATTTCATTTCTGTTAACTGTTTCAAATTAAAAGAGACAGAACGATGTTTCTAATATGATTAGCGCTAATTGTGATAAATGAGTTTTGGGGCAAGTCACGAGATTTAGGAACAATAACAGAGTTAGCTGAGCGCGGATTTGAAGACCAAGTCATCTTTAGGCCGGTTGACGTTTCTTTTATTCATAATTTGGAACAAAACAACGACTTTTAAAACAAGTTATGTAGTGATTATGTATATTTTTTTGCAATTGGTCATAAGTTCTAACAATAAAATTAAAACGCTTCGACAAACTGGAATCCTTTCAGCATAAGAAACTGCAACGATTTACTAGCCGTAAGAGCCGTGATTAATACTATCTGTATTAGTTTTAATCCTATCTCAAGAGGTAAAAAAACGTTTCAAGCTTGTTTTTTTTAAGCAACTTAATAATCAATTGTAAGAAAGTAAATATCACGCTGAAACCAGACAGCCCGTGACCACTACTGATACAACTCGTTCGAAACAACGGGTATAAAAATACCAGTCGAAATACTTAGTTAGCGTTAAACCTCATTGAAAACTTTGTTGGAAATGAGACTCGAAAGCATAAAAGTGTTAAAAGTTAACTCGTGTGGTTACAATGCTATAAATAATGTGTAAATAGCACATTGATACGTGTAAAATAACAAAATAAAATCAAATAGTTTGATGACAATAATAACTTATGGCATTATGTCCTTATATAGAATTAGCAGCAAACAGGCTGAATGTTCTGCTAATTGATTGTGCTATTGGAGCTTGTATTGATAATTACCTGATTTTGCCTGATATTCATGATTACCTGAGTCAATAGAGCCACGAAGTTGTTGTACGGCATAAACGTAAAAACCCAAGGAAATCCTGCCTTGATAAATGATTCATACACAGGGCAGTCGTTTGCACAATCTATCGCTCCTGCCAATCCAGCTAGATCCGATAAGAGGTGTTCCACTGAAAGATAGTAAGAAGGATTAAAGACCAAAGGCCTGTCACCGGACTGGTGACCAAAAATTTATCATCTCGAGCTCCTCCGTGCTTCGGAAGGCACGTAAAGCCGTTGGTTCCGGCTGCATTAGCAGTCGTTAACAACCACCAATCCACATTGTGCCCGCGTGGTGGTGTATAGCCTGTTCTTCCTGTCCATCCATAGGGAGGGCTCGTGCCCCAGCACGTAGTAATTCGATAACACATGTTTTTACAGCACTAAGTGGTCACCACTGCATAATAATAGATCCTTACTTTTTGTTCTGTGGTCCTTACCCAGTCTTTACCTATAAAATGGGAGTTTTGAATAAAGATTTTTTATAAAATTTTATTTTTCATACTAACTTTTTTTTTTTTTTTTTTTTTTATGTTAAAAGGAAGCAAACGAGCAGGCGGGTCACCTGATGGAAAGTAATCACCGCCGCCCATGGACACCCGCAAAACCAAAGTTATCGCAGATGCGTTGCCAACCTTGGAAAGGAGTTGGATCTGGAGGAGGGAGTAGGAATTGGGAGGGGGGAGGGGTGAAAGATGGGCCTCCGGTACTTTCACTCACCGGACGAAACACAACAGCAACGAGTGCCGTTGTTTCACGCCGATATTCTGTGAGAGGGTGGTGTTACGCCGGGCGAGCCGGCCCATTTCGTGCTGCAACGCAGCGTGGCTCTACCACTCAAATTAATTTTAATTTTCTTAGCATCTATTTATGTTAACACTATAAAAATTTTCGAGTAGTGTGTTTGTTTCAATAGCTAAATAAAACAGACATTAAAAAGAAAAAAAATCGAGAGACTTCAAAGCTACAATAAAACAAAAGGTCAATTCCGCAAACAAAAAAAGAAGTCAATTTAAAAATAAAAATTGGGCGATAAAGACACAACATTAATAATCATTGTTATAACTGAAGCCTAAGTAACATAGACCATATTAACAACCGGTATTGACTTTTAGAAGTAATACACCTATTAATAAGTGAGAAAAAAAACTCCAATTTCATTGGACCTATTATAATTAGGTATGTAATGTAATTAGTAATTTGTTTTGGATAAGTGTAGTTGTTATTTTTGAATAAGGTTCATTGGGCTTACAAAGTAATAGTAAATAGTGTTTAAAAAATCCAGGCCATCAAAATTGATCATTTCGATGGCCTGGACAGAGCTACGATAGCATAAATTGAGAGCGCACCTGACCTGGTTTGTCAGAGGCTCCCTCGGGTTCAAATCCCGCTCGAGAAAAAACAGACTGTAATTTTTTCGCAACAATTTTTTTTATAGTTTGTATTAAATAATTAAAATAAGTTTTTAATAAAGCTATGGCGGCAACCGTAACCTCTGGATCGGTAACCAGTCGACCACATAGGTGATCGTAAATGATATTTTCATCATCCAAAAAGATATTTAGAACAAACACGTAAAGGGCCACAGATGTTGGTAGACGCTCGTAATGAGCTATAAGGTCCGGTATCTTTGTTTCTTTATCAGTATAGTATCTCTTGTTTATTGTTAGATATATTATACTGAAATTAATGGAAAATGTTCTTGCTTAAATAGTAATAAATAAATATATTTTAAAAAACCTTACCCAATGCTAAACTCAGTATAGCAATGCAAGACATATTGCATTTCTTAACAATCTTGGCATCCATGTTGGGATCCACCGCCTCCATCTTGGCGATGTGCTGGCAAAGCCGCGGCCATTTTGTGGCAATCCGATAGAAAAGGATAATGGTCAAGAAGTTTGAGCTGTAGAATACTATGGATGCTAAAAATGGAATTACGAAATCTGTAATGTATCACAAAATGGGGAAGGATTTTGTTTACGAAAAATCAGTTCGGAATCAACTGATACATACAAGATCACATTGCATAAGCTTGTAGAATAACTCTATCATACTTATATGTTTTTAGTTTGACTAGGGTTATGGCGTGACCTCCTCTTGATACAAACAACTGGTTTGCGATAAAGTCGTAGTAGTTTTATGCATTCTAATCACGTCATTCTAATTCATCATTCTAAACAATCTGACGAAAGATCAAGTTGATTACAAAACTTTATGAAAAATAACAATTGAAAAACGATTAAAACAGATAAACTTACTGCTCGATGATAAAGAAGCGTCCGTGTATTTAATCAGCTTCAAAAAACAAAATATTACAAACGCAAACTGTCCCAAGATAGAGATGATACTGTAGAAACTCCTCCATGAAAAGAATTTGAATCTACAAGACACATTATTATAGTTATATTAAATGAATAATATCAATAACATCATTGGTATAAAACATTACATGACTTGAAGGGAGCAAAGCTGGTAGATAATTCAATTAAAGACTAGTCCCTCGGATTAACTCGGTACCAAATTTTTTTTATAAATAATATATTTTTTTAAAGATTTTACGTTTTTTTCCCACTCGTATTTGAAATCACCGGTGACTTATGACAGTGAAAATTCTTGAATAAACAATTAGTAATTGCAAAAGAAATTTTATTTCCTCTTGTGTATTTTTAAAATTTTCCAATCACATTTAATTTCTTAGCCTCCAACATCAACCAATAAAAAATAGACTAGATAGATATTTAAAAAAACATAAAATGATACTACTACAGTATATTACGATGATCAGGATACAGGCACTATCAGTTGTGGCAACTGCTTGCCTGTCAAAATAATAATAATAATAATTAGGTACTAGATCACTGTGAGGCTCAAAAATCATTTATCTGAAATGGGGCAAGACGATGGAACTTTAGTTCTCGCTCTGTATTTTTGTCTGAGAATGTAATAGCAAAAGAGAAATAAAACAATTGAACATGTTGTTGTTTCTAAAGTCAACTTTATGGAAGGTATTGAATGCGATTTCAAACAACTATTTCCTCCAAGTAAGATTATGTCAAGTCACGTCTTACCTGAGCTTAGACGTGTCCGCATTAGTAATCCCTAAAACGGGGTTCAGGCCAAACCACTGCCCAATAATGATAGTAAGCTTCATAGTGCTCTGGAAAGTGGGGCATTTGCCTTTGAACACGTTCGCTGGTGCCAGATATTCTCCCTGCCATGCCTTGATCGGATCTAAATGTGCAAATAAACCAATAATTTGAATATATTGATAGATAGATAAATGGACACTTTATTGCAGAACGAAAACGGTTACGAATAATCTTAACACACACTACACACTAGCTAGTACTACACTAGTTACACAAATAACTATGTAATTTAGGATCTTACGGATCTGTTCGTGTAAATTTTAGAAAACAATGCCTATATAAATTTTACTAAATAATAAAGGCAAAAAAAGTATACATTGTTTTGTTTTTGTTTGTACTCTGTTTCCTCAGTGGCGCTACACGCTATAATGATAGGGAAGAATTCGTGCTCCGTATGTTGTGTGAACGTAGGGGAGCTTGGCAATCTTCTCCTTTCTCCTACCACGTTCTTGCAAAAGATGATCCCACGGTTGCCTATCCTAGACATCTCTTAACGCGTGGCTACCACAACGGGCACACCTCGAGGATGTTGCGCTGTCTTGTTGCTGCTGTCTGTTGATCTTCAGTAGCACCTCACCAATGGGATGATAGCAAAGAGTTAATTTAAAAAATTAGGGTAGAAGAAGTTTCACAAACTCCCACCTTTACTTACGACGACGTCTCTGCAAAAGTTGATCCCACGGTTGTCTAGGATCGTTTATCGAAGGCTACGACAATAGACAGAGAGAGATCACATATTATAGATGGCGCAAGAATCGACCACTGAGAAGTTCTAGCTAGAACACACTTCAAGGATGTTGCGCTGTTTCCTTAATAGCTCTCCATGATTGGGATAATAGCGAAGAGTTGATAGTGCTCTGATTGTGTGAATCAAATTAGTGTTGAAAGAGTTTCACAAACTCCTACTTTCTCCTACGACGATATTTATGCAAAATGTGATCCCATGGTTGCCTAGGATCTCTTATCGCGTGGCTACTGTAACAGGGAGAGATACCACTGATATGTCTAGGTCTAGCCAGAACACACCACGTGGACATTGTGTTGTATCCTCTATAGCACAGGAATGGGATGATAGCGAAGAATAAGTGTCCTGTATGTTGTGTGAATCAGTTATTAGTACGATGAGGGTTAAGACAACAACCCCATTTACTTTGAATATAAGCTTTGCAATAGTTATGATAAAGACAACATTTCGGTCTTAAACAATATAATTTGAACATTTTAGTTGCTTCCGATTTGTTACACTTGAATTAATTGAAACGTTTTAGACTTGCCTTTGTCTTTGTTTACGAGTAGCTTCTAATTTACGACCACTTAGTGCTTAGGAGTTGAATCAGTTTGTTGAACAGATCTTGGAGCTCAGACAAAAGGTTTTAAGCCACATTTGTAGGCAAAGTGGGACCCTTCGCGCTATTCTTAGTAAAATAATAGAATTGCTATTTCACTTTGCCTCAATCAGTCGTGTTGCTAAACTTTAAATATTATTGAAAATATAAAAATAATTATTTTTAAACCTAAAGTTTTATTTTAATATATTAAATTTGGTTGTTAAACTCCTGTGTTTAATCCATCAATCGAAAACAAAATTTACAGATTGTCAACCATCTTGGAATAACTCATGATTACAAAATGGCCGCTGGGTGTTTATAAGACGGTCTATGACTTACTTCTTTGATTTAAATAATAATACACATAAAAAAACTACAACTAACAGCTACTACCCATAACTACAATCTGACAAAATTTTAACCAATTTGTTTTTTCATATTTGCTTTTTAGTATTATGTAACCGTTGCGGTAAACAAAAATAAATTACTCACGGTCTAGAAAATGGTCGTTTCTCTTTTTGGTATTGTTGTTTCGCAAAGCATCCATAGTTTCCCTTGCCGCCCTTAGCCGAAATACATTAACCCCGCATATCGTTAGTTAGATGGTTTCGATAAAGTTAATTGCTTTCAGTTAGTAAAGCAAAAGGTTTACAATTTTAAAGGGAACGATTAGTTTGTTGGTTTTTTTTAATAGCTAGTTATTTTTTTAATAAACACGAGAGATTAATTGCCGTTTTTATGATTTATCAATTTGAACTACTAGCTATGTCCTTTGCACGCAAAAGTTTCAAGTATGCCTTGGTGTTAGGAGTATTATTATTATTTCCGTGGAGAAATTCATTAATATACCACAAATGAAGATTGGCAACTATTTGAAATGTCAGGATAAAGCAACATGTAAAATAAATTCATCCAAGTGAATCGCTTAAATAAAATAAAATAAATAAAATAAATAAATATAAATATAGAAATATATTATAACTATGAGTTCTAAAAAATCCATTATGTTCGCATATGGTAGAATTATTACTTGATTTCAATTTCAATTTATTTATTTATTCAGTTATCAGAGATCCAATTATGGTTAATAACAATGTGCACTTAATAACTATGTTAGTAAATTTTAATTCAAAAATTCAATAATACTAATAATAATAATTCAATAATAAGCAAGCTTTATCGGTTTCACGGAATCTAAGCATTCCGTATCCGTATCAAATGTAAATTAAAAAAATATATTTAGAAATAAATTAATGTTGGCTGCTTTTAGCCTCTACAGCGTAACCAAGTTTATGGACGACAACAAACCGCGAGTATGCCCTAATGCCTTACTAGATTGCCTGGGGCTCAGGTTGACTGCGTCGTAAAAGGTAAAAGACATAGTCTCCACTAGTAACGCGTAGGTTCCACACAGACACTTGTACGGAACCATGAGCACAACTAGTACGAAAGCCATGGCGAACAGTAACATGACGTAATGCTCAAACAGTAGGTACCTTGTACGATACCATGTGTTAAACTAGTAAGGAAACCATGATCAACAATATTATGCCATAGGTTCCACACAGTGACTTTTACTCAGCCATGAGCCCAACTAGTACAGGAACCATATCTTAAACTAGTATGCCGTAATAACAACCAACCTACATAATAATTATAATTATTCAAATCGCAATAAGTTAGATATTGTATCTGTTTTGAGTACTAGGTAATTGTCGTTTAACCACAGGCAGCAGTGTTTACTTTTAAAATGAACAGCGCCGCGCCGAGCAATTTAAAAATAATGATAGGTCTCTCATGATGGTCGAGCGCTAATGGTTTTAAAATGTCTGCTGATACTTTTTTATTTGTCGTTTTTCACGATAATATCCTATTAAAATAATTTAAAACTTTTTTGATCGGAAATTAAATGTTTATATCCCAAACTCCGCTGCTGCTCTTTGGGATACCTACGTACTATTATCGATCAATTCAAAAGAGAGCATGTCTCAAATGGAGTTCTTAGACATGACAGAAGCTCGATGACGCAGTAGATAACGCGCCCTGTATGCATTAGTTAAGGTTAAGCAACTTGCGGCCAGTCATCGGATGGGTGACCAGCTCAAGTCCCTCCGTGCTTCGGAAGAAACGTACAGCAATTGGTAGCTGAAATAGCAGTTGTTAAAAACCACCTATCCGCACTGGGCACGTGGTGGCTAACGGCCCGTTCTCCCTATCCATCCATCGGGAAGGCTCGTGCCCCAGCAGTGGGAACATAAATTGAGGTGGTGATAATAATGATGAGACATGACAGTGTCATGTTTTGACTGCATTAATAATCCATTTAATACGTTATTTTGGAATATGACTTCAAATAACCTCCTGCCGCATAAATTTTCAGTCAGTTATGAATACGCGTAAGTAATCTTCATGAACTCAGGTTAATATCCGATTCCGTCTTAATTATTAAGCTGAACAAGAGAAATTATTTGGTAAGCTTCTGCACGATACAGTTAGTAAACATTGTGCAGTATTACAACTTTTATAATATATATTTTTTAATTCTCTTTGGAAAATATGTCGTAATGACAATCTTATTCTTTGGATAAGACTTATCTGAGGCAGTTGAAAAATCAGGCCTACATAGAATACTGGAGGTAGGATTCTATAGGAGATCATTTTGAAACAAAATAAGAAATCATTGATAGATTTATCGACTTGAGACGATAATAATATTAGGTCCTTACCTATGAAATTGACGTTTTGTATGAAGATTTTTTATAAAATTATGTTTTTCATACTAACGTTTTTAAAATTTTCTTAGCAACTATTTATGTTAACACTATAAAAATTGTAGAGTAGTGTGTTTGTTTCACTAGCTAAATATACCAGACATTAAAAAGAAAAAAAGTCAAGTCTCTTCAAAGCTATAATGAAACAAAAGGACATCTCCGCGAACAAAAAAAGTAGTCAATTAAAAAAATATTGGGAGATAAAGACACAAAATTAATAATCATTGTTATTACTGAAGCCTAAGTAACATAGTCCTAATTAAAAGTGTATAATAATATTAACAACCGGTATTGACTTTTAGAAGTAATAAACCTATTAATAAGTGAGAAAAAACGTCAATATCATGGGTAAGGACCTAATAAAAAAAAAAAATTAAAAAAAAATCTCATACAATTCACTTAACATAATGTAACAATAATAGATAAATAAATCTTGTGATTTGTATGAGAACTGGTGCCCGAAAAGGCTTAGGTAGCCCGTAAACAGTCACCAGGTCTCACCCCGTGAACTTGTAATCTACATGCCTATGCACCACCACATCGAAAAAAATATTATAAAGAAAGCCAAAAATTTGTTATTGTAGAGTGTAAAAAACCTCCCTGTGAGTATATGAAGCTGAATGTGTATGTAGAGAGGGTGTGTTAAAAAGCTTCTCTTATGCTATTTTAAACCTAATATTTCTAACGATCGAACCACAAGGAAACAGGGTTTGAATTTTTTATAGTTTATTTATCCGTGGTGGTGTTGAGTTTTCATGGTTCTGCATAAGTAAAGTATGTATAGCCCTATACTGTCCCAATGCTGGACAAAAGCCTCCATCATTAAAATCAAGTAATTAGCGATTGCCAAGATAATGGATAGATATACATATACATAATATTATGCTGCATTAAACAAATCAAATTTTATTAATTTTACTTTTTTTTTGTAATCTTATGTAAAAAAATTATAAAAATGTTTGAAAACTGAAAATAGGTATAATAGGTAGAAGTCAGTTCACGTCAATACCTAGTATTTTATGCATATTACGGGGACTAAGAAATCTCGCGTTCCAGCTGAACGTGCCTCCCACGTTTTATTATTTCTTTTCATCATCTTTTCATGTCGTTAACAAAGAAACGAAAGTGTTTCAGAACGGCTTCTCAGTATTATATCTGCAGCGTGGAGCGTGTTTCAATATACCGTTCCCTAATTACTGTGACGTCGTCGCAAGTGACAAGAAAATATTATTTCGTCATCATCATCATCAGCGTCATATTGCCACTGTCAAAGGAAATATTTTTAACAAAGTGACAGGTAGTTCCCGACATTTTTATTGTTACTGAATAGGCAGACGTATTTTCAACAAAGTGACAGTCCCCGACATTTTTGTTGTTACTGAATAGGCAGACGTATTTTCAACAAAGTGACAGTCCCCGACATTTTTGTTGTTACTGAATAGGCAGACGTATTTTCAACAAAGTGACAGTCCCCGACATTTTTGTTGTTACTGAATAGGCAGACGTATTTTCAACAAAGTGACAGTCCCCGACATTTTTGTTGTTACTGAATAGGCAGACGTATTTTCAACAAAGTGACAGTCCCCGACATTTTTGTTGTTACTGAATAGGCAGACGTATTTTCAACAAAGTGACAGTCCCCGACATTTTTGTTGTTACTGAATAGGCAGACGTATTTTCAACAAAGTGACAGTCCCCGACATTTTTGTTGTTACTGAATAGGCAGACGTATTTTTAACAAAATGACAGTCCCCGACATTTTTGTTGTAACTGAATAGGCAGACGTATTTTCAACAAAGTGACAGTTTCCGACATTTTTTGTTGTTACTGAATATTTATTTATTGAAATAGGTACACTCGCAGAACACACATTAAACATTTATGATACAATCAATAACTACTTAGTTACTAAATAGGCAGACTAGTTTCTAGTCCGCCTTAAGTCCGGTAACGCTGAAAGGGACGTCTGAGAGGCCATCAGCGTACTCTCTTCAAAAATGGTTTGTCTGATGTTATGAGAGCACTATAAAACTAGTATCAACGAGGTTTGCTTACACCTAAGCCTTAGTTTTATGCCTAAATGCCATGTAACTTCTCGTACTCTTCTAATCGGAAAGCTATCACCATCTGTTTTTGTTTCCATATCTCCATTTATTAAGGGATTTAGTTCCCATTTTTACCGGCGAAATACTTTAGGTGACCCCTAAGGCTTGTTTCGCAGGTACCACAACCACACCACACCGTCGCGACAAAAGGTGGTCAAGCTGTGGTTACGTATGAATGTGTCGCAGCGGCTTCTTGCGGTTGCGTTGTGTTACCTACAAAATGTTTGCGATATGGCCGGCCGCTAGTTCGCGGTATCGCTGGTGGTTGCGACGTGGCTGCGATTTAGTCGGTATCAAACACGCGGCCAATAATGACGGCAAAATGTGGCCCGTGTGAATTCAACTATTAATCCGCTGTCCGCCTGTGGAGGCTGGTCTGCTCTTGCATACTTATCTTATTGTTAGTATTAATTACTATAGTTTGACTTTGTTATTCTTAAACAATTTTTGACTTTTATTAGAGTACTGTAGTGGTACTGTATGACATTGTGGAAATTGAAACTTATACCGGATGTAAATTTGATATATTAGATTTGTTTATTTTTTTTGTTTTTTTACATGTTGTGCTTGTCTTCTATATTTGTTGTGTTTATTTGTAATGGAAAGTGTCCTGATGATAGGGCATTTTCCAATTTTTATTTTTTTTGACGCTGTAAGGGTGAAAAGAGCTGACACTTGCTGAGTTTCTTGCCGGTTCTTCTCAGTGCAAGATCTCCCGCCCAGAGTAGACTTACGAACCGATGGCATAGCGACATTCATAAGAGCTACTTGTAGCCTAAACTGAATAAATGATTTTTGAATTTGAATTAATTTTCATACAAATCAGCGCCCGCCCACGTGCGTGGTGTGGTTGTGTAAGCCAAAGACGTATTAGGAGACGGCTGTCGAAGTAAAATTGTCACATAACATGACTTAAAGGGTAATCTAAAACTTAAGGTTGGTCTCACCGACCAGATGGGCATGAGTCTTTTGAAACATGTCAATCCCACCGTATCTAGTCATATCACTACTCTTCTAATCTTTATCAATTATTCTTAATTGTTTATGTATTAAACATCGAGGATGTAAGAAATCATTGGAGACTCATCATCATCATCATCGGCCTATCTTAGTCCACTGCTGGACATAGGCCTACCCTAATGAGCGCCATAGCGCCCTGTCCTCAGCTTGACGCATCCAGCATCTGCCTGCAGTCTTTCGCAGGTCATCATCCCACCTGGCCGGAGGGCGTCCTACACTACGTTTACCGAGTCGTGGTCTCCACTCAAGAACACGTTTACCCCAGCGATTGTCGGTTCTTCGCCAGATATGGCCGGCCCACTGCCACTTCAACTTGCTTCATTGGAGACTACGAACTGTTAAATCTATGTCTGCCAAGGGCATTTTCGCACACTGCAGGCTTTTCTTGCGCTTTGTGAGTGAAAGTAAGTAAATAGCCTATAACTGTCCCACAGCTAGGCAAAGGCCTCCATAATTGATATCAAGTCATCGCTGCAATTAATGGCTTAATCACCACGCTTGCCAAATGCGGGTTGGTGATCACGAACCCGGGACGTTGTGGTATCGGGCCGAACGTTTTGTCAACCGGCCACTGAGACGTTGCGCTTTGACGTTAGCCATTTTGGAGAATACATAATAGTTGGTCTACTTCAACAGTTTTCACTGTGAACTCTCAGAATCTCATCTGATTCAGGAAGAGACGAGTGTTGCGAAGTGCCTAATTACACTCGTAAATACATCTGTCACGTGCTCCTGTAGCACCATTTAATTAAAGTACCTGGATGACCGAGCTTTGCTCGTTATTTTTTTTATAATGTTTACTTAAAATGAAACCTAGCTAGATCGATATATCGCCCCTTGAAACCCCTGCATGTTAAATTTCATGAAAATCATTGGAGCCGTTTCCGAGATTCAGATCATATATAGGGTCTAACAATATCAATAAGCGAATGTTTAAGGGGAGCACCTATACATCACACTGAGCATGCTCACCAAATTTGGTCCAAAACTACAGGCTCGTTACCGAGATAATCAACAAAACATTATCATAATTCACCAAAAAACACATCCTTTCCAAACCCGTACAGCTGTACAACTGTGCTGCACGCACACAAAGATAGCCGTGTGTCTATGAATGTCTACAATGGTTTTTCAATTGTGTGCGTGTATCTGTACACTATCTTTTTATTGACGCTTGCGTGCGTGTTAGTAAAGATACAGCATGTTTCATGACGTGCATTATTTTAATTGATTTAGTTTGTTAGAAAACACAACTTTGAAAAATCACTATGAAACTGGAGCACATTTTTTGTCATTGTATTCAGTATGATGTATAGATATCGCCCTTAAACGTTCGCTTATTGATTTTGTTAGACCCTGTATACATATACAAGAATTGCTCGTTTAAAGGTATTAGATAGATAAGTATATCATGAAGCGGAAGAGCTCGATGGCGCAGTGGTTAACGCGCCCGGTCTGCGATTGCTGAAGTTAAGCAACTTACGCAAAGGCCGATAATCGGATGGGTGACCAAAAATTTGTCATCTCGAGATCCTACGTGCTTTAAAAGGCACGTATGCCGTTGGTCCCGGCTGCATTAGCAGTTGTTTAGAGGACGCATTAGAAATTTACGTGGCGGGGATCTTGATTTTTCCCAACAATTACAAAACATGAAAGTGATATTTGATGACATGATTTTTCATTTAATTGACTTCATTTTGCTAGTTGCAGAAACACGATTTGTCAACTTTTATAACAGAGAAAAAAATATCAAAATAACCTCCTTTAAAACATAGATTTGCATTTTACAGGCAAACCAGACCAATTTAAGCATCTAAATTTTTTTAGTAGATTAGTCTTAACACACACTTCAATATGCTAGTTCATTTTTTTTAAATAATTTATAGATTTAATTTGAAGGAAAAAAAACAGTTTTTCTTATGGTACGGGGCGCAAACGCTCCGTATTAGATTAATTGTTTAGCGGTGCGTCGCCTTAACAACCACCAATCCGCACTAGACCTGCGTGATGGTTTATGGCCCGTTCTCCCTATCCATCCATAAGGAAGGCTCGTGCCCCAGCAGTGGGGGACATAAAAGTGATGATGATTATGATGACACATCTAAAAACGGCTTCGAAAAGAGATACAATTAAATGTTTGAATTTTGTAACTTATTTTGGCGATAAAACTTGCCCAATTTAATCATTGTGGTTATATTATTCCTTTCGTCACATTATGTCCTTGGTGAGCGGTATGTTGAAGACGCATGTAAATAGATACGAACCGCGCCATCTAGTAAAAACTAATTGAACTAAATTTATTATATTTTACATGCGTCTTCAACATACCGCCCACCAAGGACGTAATGTGACGAAATGTCCTTTTAAGTAAATAGTATACCACCATGACTATTATTTGGCTCTTGCTCTTGGTGAACTGAATTTACAAAATAAACGTATTAACAAAATTTAACAGAAAACATTTTTTTTTTATAGTCCATGGTCCAGGACAAACAACTAGAATGGCTAGAAATAAGCAATGCAAGATTTTCAAATAGCACATAACATTCACACTAAAAGCAGCGGACACAAAAGTGCATACTAAATATTTAAGTTCATTTTCATAAAGCTCTTAGCAATATTCGAACTTTTGATTTGAATTAACGACGACGTCAAAGGATAATTGCGAGCCAGATTGCTTTTATTAATGCTCTCTCTAGCTATGCTGATAATATTGCAATGCCATCGAATACAAATAGGTACTACCTAAATGGGTTAAGACCGTGGAGTCTTAGTAATAGAGTTCATTATTAAACGAAATTCTCATTATGTAGTTTCGTTTAACAATACTGTGTGCTTTCTTCTTCCAGTGATCTTTGAAAGCTTTGATGATATCATTATCAGCTTTTACTGCTAAGTCGAGGAACTAAATGGTGCAGTGGATAACGCGCCCGGTCTGCGAATGCTGAGGTTAAGCAACTTTCGCCAAGGCCGGTCATCGGATGGTTGACCAAAAACGTATCATCTCGAGCTCCTCCGTGCTTCGGAAGGCACGTAAAGCTGTTGGTCCCGGCTGCATCAGCAGTCGTTAACAACCACCAATCCGCACTGCGCCCGCGTGGTGGTTTATGGCCTGTTCTCCCTATCCATCCATAGGGAAGGCTCGTGCCCCAGCAGTGGGGATATAAAATGAGCTGATGATGATGACTGCTAAGCTTGTCAGCAAAGGAAGAGAAGAGCCTTTTTTTTTCTCGAGGAAGAAAGTAGAGAGATGATCTCTCAATTTTCAAAGACATAACATAGATATTTAATTTATTTTTATTTTTAACCGCTTCGGTGGCCGAGTGGTTAAGGCTACCGCGTTTAGACCCCAAAGTCTCGAGTTCGATTTCTAGCGGGCGAACATTTTTGTGCACTCGGTTTGGTTGGTGGTAGGGCTTGTTTGTCTAGCTAGCTACCTACATCTTATTTAAATTTGTCACCATAACATCAATGTTAATAGAATTGGTGTGTTCCGGCAGCTAGAGATATGAGGATACCGGGTGAAGTGCACTTCCACCGTTGGCCTTATCATCACTTAACTGCAGGTGAGATGAAGGCTCTGAGCTTACCCATAAGACATTAAAAAAACTGGGAATCGCTTGACCTCCATCTCAACTGGCCCCCGCCCGATCCTCTAAATGCCACTACACATTTACAGAATACGCTAAACATGCACACTAGTTTAGGCCCAAGACACCGTACTCGTAAAACAAGGGTACGACGAATCGGTTCACACGCGCTCTATACCAGGTACAGACATGTACCTGGGCGCTTCGCTCCTCCACCACGGCCCGGTCAACCCGAGCCGAGGTCCAAGCCTTTACAGGCGCCCTAGGATTGTCCCGCTCCCCGATTCGATCCAAACCCTTCGGAGAATCTAGTAGGGAACCGGGGACAAGAAACAATGTATACAATTGTTGGCTAACCTAATAATTTTTTTTCAATGTTAATGCTCATGACAGCACATATGATTATCCCGATCCGATCTGGAACCCATCGGAAAATCTAGTAGGGCACGGGGACACGCACTAGTGCGTGATGCCGTCCCTTTTAGAAAACCTCAGAAGGTGATTCTTTTCACACAGCTTGAGGAACCCTTTAAGTTTCTCGCTGCCCCCAAACAAGCCCCGTGAAGCTGAAAATGCCGATTGAGGCAATCAGCAATCTCTCTCCAAAAAAAGAAAATCTGAACTGGTTGTAAGTCATGATAAGGTTATAGGTAAAACGCACTTCCCATATAATCCTCAACTACTGACTGAATAACTGACATCTCATCACTATGTCAGAACACAACAATGCTACATGTAAAGGCGACAGGCTTTGATAAGATAGTTGGAGATAGCCAGGCGGTCTTAAAAGAAGCCCTAAACCAACCAAAAACAGTGTTCAATCTATATTTAACTTACAAAAGGTCAGTAATTTGTCCTCCCGCATCAGACACCAATTAAAAAAATATGGTTTTGCTTTTTTATATTTTAACCAATCCCGCAAGCAGAGGTATTTTATTTAGAAGGGTACGAGTTCGTTACTCCCTATTAAGCATTGTATTTGTCCGAATATAATACTTCAACAAATAAATAAGTACTAGTCAAAATAATAATTATACAATAAAATAATAATCAAATTAATACGTACACATATTCCGTGGATTTGTTACTTAAATACCAGTTCGACTACGCTTTTGCAAGTTTATTTACTGACGACGGACGTCTCTAGCTGCAAGCTAGATGTTTGCACTGTCTGTTCGGGCATGTTTGTTCAGCTTGACGATGTTTCAGTATTTACTGCGAACCCACTGTTGTCATAACACCAGGTGGCACTTTACTCCACAGCTAGGTAGAGACCTCCATTTTTGAAATGTAAAATAATCAAAGTCAGCGTTACAAATGGGTTTCTATTAAAATGCGAGTTAGTGATCTGATCACGAACCCGGGCTATGGGTCAATAAGTATCTTTATATTTTATATTGTCGAATGGTTAGGTAACCTACGTCCAATATATCGAAAATCTAATTATCTACAAAAGTAACATCGAAAGACCAAAATATCGAAGTACAGAGTATTGAATGTAATAAACATCGATATTTATTTAAGAAGTTAAGTTAAGTAGAACGCGTCTAAATATAACTTCACATGGAAGAAAACCTTTGCAAAGGTTAGGTTTAATTTGGTTGTTTTGGCATAATTTATTATGTATTTTATATAACTGTCAAGGAGTCCCTTTTAAAAATTTTGGTTAGGTTAGGTTAGAACTGTAAACAAATCTAGAAATGAGTAGATTGTATAAAAAACAGTGTTATAAAAACAAGGTAGAGGAAGGGAAACCATGTAGTGCATTTAAATTTAATAACATATTAATAAATAATAAAATTTCCAATTCCAATCTACCTACATTTTTTTTACCTATACTACCTATATAATTATTTTTTCGATATTTTTACTAGTAGGTATATTAAATGTTGACATTTTAAACTTAAGCATAGTGACTATCGATATTTTTAATCCAATATTTTAATCACTCGGTATTTCAGTCTTAGATATTTTAATCTTAGGTATTACAATCGATATTTTAATTTTCGATGTTTTGAACATCGATATTTTAAACGTAGGTATTTTAAATTTCGACATTCAAATATGATGATGATGATTGATGGGTCAATAATTCTGAGCCTATATGCTTTGCTCGAACTGTAAGTGAAGCCTGCTTCTATCTTCTCTTCATAACGGTGCACTACTTAACTAATATCTCACTGTTGAGGTCACAAATGCACGTAGACAGAAGTAATGAGATCAATAAGTATGCACGAACAATCAAGAGAATGTCGCATCAAAATCTTAAATCACTAACTAGTTACTTATGCTAACGAGGTTTCTTCAAAATGGTTCATACCGCATCTCCACCAGGCAAATGATCAAACACAATTACGTAGTTTGCATCACAATCAGAAGCGAAAGCTGTTATCCAATGGCGCAGTCGAAAGTCACATAAATGTTTCCTAGCAGATGGAACTTGGTCGGTGCCACATTAATGCCACTGTCAATAATCTGTGGATTACCTACGCAAAAATACGGGTGGGAATTGCATGCGACACTGATGCGAGTATGTTGACGAAATTGTCTAAAGCTGGTACAATTATGTTTTATTTTATTAAAAAAACATAATACGAATTAGTATGCATTCAAGTACATATAACGAATTATATAAAATTAAAGAGTAGACTACTAGAAAAATATGTTATACAAGTTTAACAGCACAGCAATACTTTTTTTTATGTTAAAAGGAGGCAAACGAGCAGGCGGGTCACCTGATGGAAAGTAATCACCGCCGCCCATGGACACCCGCAAAACCAAAGTTATCGCAGATGCGTTGCCAACCTTGGAAAGGAGTTGGATCTTGAGGAGGGAGTAGGAATTGGGAGAGGGGAGAGGTGAGAGATGGGCCTCCGGTATTTTCACTCACCGGACGAAACACAACAGCAACGAGTGCCGTTGTTTCACGCCGATATTCTGTGAGAGGGTGGTGTTGCGCCGGCCCATTTCGTGCTGCAACGCAGCGTGGCTCTACCACTCAAAAATAACATAATATATATTTATTATATACACCTTTATACACATAGAAAAGATAAGACACAATGTTGACACTGACTGCTAATTAAAGTTTCCAACGCAGCAGCTAGCGTTGGTCTTCCGTAAGGATCTTTAAATGAACATGCAGATACGAAGAGACAATAAACTATAATGGAATTAGAAAACGATAAATAACTGTAAATAAATACACTTAATCAAATTTTCACTATTTTTAGAGTTTGATTGTTTGCAAACATTTTATATTATTTGTCAAATCAATTATAACAACGTTGAAGTAAATTATTGTCATTAGGCTCTTTAAAGATAATATTGACATAAAGGTCTGAGGAAAAAATAAATCAGGATATGGTAAAATCGCCTTGAATATAGAGCGATTACGGTTGCAATACGGTTCCTTGTGTTTCCTAAAAGTACCTACGACGAACTTGGTATGGACCTAATCCATGATTATTGGTGAAGCAGCGAACTTTTAATGAATTTACCGAGAAATGGACTGCCAATCATTTAGGATTTGCACTAAGAGCAGGTGGCGTTTGACTAATTCTTTGATTCAATATATGGTATAAAGATGTATAGATATTTTATTGTAGGTGGAGATGGCGCGGCAGCTAACAAGTTGCAAGGTGCTGTTTGTGATTTTGCGAGTTAAAGAAACGGTTGCGATGCCGGGTCAACGAATGGGTGATAAAATGTTGTGTAGTTCTTTGGAAGAAACTGAGGGGACCAAGGATTCATCATTGTGAAAAGACTAGGTCTCACTGAAGTAGTACCGTATACTTTAATATCCTTTGTTCATCTACTGGTAGTAACCATGTACTAATCAAATAAAACTGTTAAATGTACTGTTGAGCTTGTATATTAAAAACATTGGGTTGCTTATATAGAACGCACCAAAACACTTATATAGCGCGATTCAGAGATTAATACATTACTAGTGGGTCGCCCGCAGTACTTTGCGTTTATTCAATAGATTTTTAAGGAATTTCGAAACCTATGACAGGTTTATTTATTTTTCTGCACATCTACGGCTGGAGCTCCACAAAATGATACATAACCGATTTTTTATGTGCAGCTATCGTCCCATAATCACTGGGACAAAAATCGGTTATATATTTTAGAATTAAGAATTTAAGAACCCAAAAAAACAATCCAAACGTACTTTTCTTTTCGTCCATATCGCATTATAGCCTGTACACATTGGTCCCAGCTGCTGTCTTAAGAAGGCAGCGTATATGTTTCTACGCTCATATAGGCTTCTATGTTCATATAGGCTGGCCCATTCTGAGATGGTGTTCCATCTCAGAATGGGCCAGCCTATACATCAATAACGATAAGTACATTATGCTATAATTAACTCTTGTGGGCATAAATAGCAACTTCTTCACATTGTTGTCACTTTTATTATATGTAAAACTAGGTACTGTACACTGAAGGCCAAGCAAGGCCTCCATCATTAAAATTAAAGCTAACCGGACAATTGATGGGTGTTGGCTTAATTATCACGTTTGCTTGCGGCTTGGTGATCACAAATTAACTATATAAGGTCATTTTTTATAAACTGCAAATATTTTGACAAAACATCTAATTATATCAGAGAAATAAGGCCCTAGCATAAAAAAAAATCAGGCTAGTTTTTTTTTTACTTTTCATGACACAATAATTGTAATATTTTTAAGAGCGGCCTCTCTGTCGGCACCTTTGAAAGAAAACTACGGGCACGTGTAAGCGGAGAAGGCATTGTGGCCTTTCTGTTTCGGCTCCTTTGAATTGAAACTACCGAAAGTGCTTTATTTTAGTTTTTAATCGAAATGTCTTAAGGCGTTTTTCTTGAAAACTAGCATATAAAAATTTAAGGTTTTTTCATAAAAATCCTATTAATATTATAAACGCGAAAGTTTGTTTGGAGGTTTGTTACTCTTTCACGTAAAAACTACTGAATGGATTTGGATGAAATTCGGCATACAGATAGTTTATAACTGGGAATAACACATAGGATACTTTTTATCTCGATATTCCCACGGGAGCGGGAACCACGCGAGTGACCCCGCGAGCGGCCACTAGTAGTTCATATAAGTTGTTGAATTTATCCTCAAAATATTTGCAATTGATAAAATGTGACCTTATACAACGTGTAACAAAAAGGTGTGGTCAAAATTAAAAGATCCAAAGTTTAAATTAAAAATTGCATAACACATTAAAGTTAACAATCATGACTTAGTAACTCTGCATACAAGATCTAGATCGGATACACATTGGGTCTTTTCATTTTGACCACACCTTTCTGTTAGTTTAGTTTAGTTTATTTTTTTTCATATAAAATCACACATATAAACAGAACAGATAAATTCTTATAGATAAAACATATTACATTTTGCCCGAACTATGAAAATCCTGTGATTCAGGCGACCATAGTGCTAGTATTAAATTAAAAAGAAAAATAAATTAAATTAAATAAAAACACAAATCATAACTTACAATTAAATCCACATTGTATATGTATAATTAAAGTTTTAACAATTTGAAAGTTACACGTTGTATAAAGCTATTCATCGAGAATATAACATACTTTGCTCGACCTGGAAATTTAACCTAGGACTTTCGATATCGATATAACAAGCGCGTTGCCACTTTTGTCACCGAGGCGTTAGCTACAAAGAAAAGGGTGTGTATTTTAAATTTAAATTTAAATTGATGTACGTCTGTATATTTTTACGTTATACACTTGTTTTTGAAACGAATAACCACTATGAAGTTATAAACGTTATAAAACTCAGTGTTTAATGTACCCGATTCTACTTAATGTAGCTAAAACATTCCCTTTTTATCTGCGTCATGCACTATCATCCTAACACAGGTGACAATTTGTCATGTCATTTTTGAAAGTCATTTTCCCTAATGCTCTGAATCCGGGTCATTGCGTACCAAAAGAGAACATTTTAATGGCTTTCAGCTTAGGTAATGGACTATTATCATTAAACAATTGTATTCGGCGAAAACGACCGTATAGGAGTGCGACTTTTAAATCTCATCGGGGCTTTTAGAATGTGATCTTACAATAAGAAAACGTATTCTTCACATGTAAATGTTGTTATAAAAATGTATCATCATCATCATCATCATCAGCCTACACACGTCCACTGCTGGACATAGGCGTCTTCAAGTACACGCCACACAAAAAAAAAGACGGGTTGCACTCCGGGAGTGCCGAGTTCAGAAGTGAAAACTTGAATATTAACGTTGTGCATTTTTGATATTTTGGAATGGTTAGGGAATAATTTTGCACGAATTGCTTCAATTATCAGATAAAAGTACTATCATTTATGTGGTAGAATACAATATTTATATATTGTGCTATCGTACACAAACATGACAATTTATATTACATTAAAAAGCACTCGAACATTCGCGCAAGCGCCCTGCGCCGCCTAAACGAAACAGCAGGCATACATTTTCGCCGCGCCGTAGAAAGAGAGGGGGATACTTCCTCTCCTACGCCGCGCCGGCAGTCTACTCTCCATCCGTTTTACGAATTTTCGATCAGGTCACGTGTCCTGACGCCTGACGCGAGTCACGTGTCCTGACGCGAATTTAACATTTTTTACCCATTACAAAAAAAGTGTACAACGCCGCTAAAGAAGTTTTCACTTCAAAAAAATATAAAAATGTATAATTCACGCAAATGTTCATCATTCATTCAACACTAGCTCATATCCAGAACGGGCCATGAACCACCACGCGGGCCCAGCCATGTCAGCCATTATGCAGCCGGGACCAACGGCTTTACGTGCCTGCCGAAGCACGGAAGAGCTCAAGATGAAACCTTTTTGGATTCGAGATTAGCGAAAGTTGCTTAACTTCACCGACCACGGACCAAGCGCGTTAACCACTGCGCCATCGAGCTTTTCAAAGTTATGTACGCTAAGTACGCAAATATTCATCAGCATCATCATCATCTCAGCCAAAAGACGTCCACTGCAGGACAAAGGCCTCCCCGAAGGATATGAGGGGTATTTGCCGTAATCGCCACGCTAGGCAGGCGCTCAGAGAGATGCTGCTGCCCATCCTCTGGAATCGTCCCTTAGTCCGCTTTTACGACACCCACGGGAAGAGATGGAGTGGTGCAATTCTTTATCCCGGCACCACATAGGGAACTCCGGAAGGAAAGAAGGAAAAGAAAGTCCGCCGGTCAACTAGTGTGTATATATATAGTAGGTATACATTTTACGCCAAATTGATTGCATAAACAAATTACTTACAGATATAAAAAAAGTATTGAAAAAATGTCGAAAGCCATAAATGTAATTGTAGTTACAACATAAAATCTAGAATCTAACCGGTTAAAAAAACTGCATTGATCTGATCACCTGCCAAGCCTTATCAAAGCACTGAATTATTCATAAACCAGTCACAGTATACAAATGATTTTGCAGTTATTTTTATCTGCATCGATTTTTTTATTATTATTTATTTTGATAAAACAAACATTATTAACTTACATTAGATAAGGTCCCACAAAACCGGTCACACATTTATAAATAAATAAAGAGTGCTTGTTCTTGACTGATGTTGAAAAAGTTATCTACATTTCGGTCGTATACAGTCACGATAATTAAATCAAATTGATTAAGGCACGGCTCTTATTTACAAATAGGTACTGCTGGCTAAAGTTCTGATTTTTAAACGCTTTTTGAAATGAAATGAAATTAAATTAAATGAAATTAAATGAAATTAAATGAAATTAAATGAAATTAAATGAAATTAAATGAAATTAAATGAAATTAAATGAAATTAAATGAAATTAAATGAAATTAAATGAAATACATTTATTGGCACACACTACAAAATCACACGATACTCACAATAACAATAAAAAACAAAGACAGACGAAGTGTGGCCAACTAGGCCCCAGCCTCAGCACATGCTACAGCGACATAGAGCCGCTGCAACGCTGGTATTCTGGTTTTCTATAACAAAATGATGAAAAGCCGTAATTTGTTATATATTTTTTTTATTTTCTAATGAAGGAGGCAAACGAGCGGGCGGGTCACCTGATGGGAAGCTATATCACCGCCGCCCATGGACAACCCGCAAAACCAGAGGAATCGCAGATGCGTTGCCGGCCTTTATTATTGACTTTAAGGCGTACACAACAAGATTCAAACTAGAATAAAAGCAATAAAACATAGATATGAGTAGGAATACATTTTAAAAGCATGCATAGATCTACATACTGTCACAGCATACACAAACTATAGCATAAACTTATAAAGATTATTTTATTAAGCAAATATGTACTTTACACATCGTAAAAAGAAGAATAAAATACAATTATGGCCAACAATGTTACTAACGCAAAAGCTAATAGACCACAGACATCAGAACTACTCCCTAAAACTGTATTTTTTCAAATGCTGTCTGGAACAAGAAAAACTACAAAGTTGTATAGCAGAGAACTCGTCATCTTAAAAAGTCATTAGCTGGAGTAGGCAAACGCTTCTAACTTTCAAGTAAGCTTGATGACATGCTGATACACAAAAGCTTCTACAAAAGTGCTTCTTAAACGCATAAAACCTCCTTAACTTCATAAAATAATTTGAGAAATAAATTAGTCAAATTATTTTGAACTGTCGAATCTGATTAACTGTTCTGATCTTTACTAGGACCACAGTATAAGGAATTACAATTCCTCGTACTGTGCTAGGACTGTAACAGACAAAATGCCTGTGAAGGAAAACTATTTTTTCTCATCATTTTTTTGTTATCATATTATCATAAATCGTTTATATCAGACATTACGCTTCACTTTCCCGCCAAGTTACGAGATTTTTTTACTTTTTATATAATTTGCATGGCATCGAAGCAGCGCCATTTTCATTTAAAATTTAACTCTCGTAAAAGTGATCGTTTAATCGAATGAAAATGGCGCTGCTTCGATGCCATGTAAATTATATAAAAAGTAAAAAAATCTGGCTAATCTTATCTAAATGGCAAAAATCGCACTGGGCACTCTCATCGCTATTATATCTGGCTTTTTTTTAAATGTCGTTACTTCTATTAAAGCTGTGGAGATTCTTGCGCCCATTCTTCTCCACAGCTAAAAAAAGACGTCCTGAATGGGTAGTAGGTAAAAAAAATATGGACGATTCAAAGGCACTTTTCGTAAGTTTATTTGAATAAAAAATGTTTAGTTTGACATTGACTTTGACTTTAGCCTCCGTTGAGAATCGAACCCTGATCTCTGAAACTGAAGCCTGTGGGCTTACCACTAGACTTTAGAAGAGGTTAGTTATTTTTTAACACCTTTCCTATTTATTTACTTCTTGAAGTTCAAAACAATGTTTACTCAACGTTTAACGTTATTTACCAAAGTGATTTTAACGATAAATAATAGTTTGGTAACTAGAAATGTTTTCATAAAGCAACCTAAACATGTCAAGTATAGAGACGTTCATTTGTCATAATATTATTAAATGTCTGGGAGTCGCTTGACACGAGTTTAATATAAACATACACGTATTTATGTGTCCAATCTAGTTTGACGGTCATAAGTATATGATAGAGTGAGCTAAATCACCTCGTTAGGTTTTGGGTACTTAGTTGTAGTGTAAAAGTTGCAAAGTTGAATGTACTTAACGTTGTTGTAAAGTAGAAGTCAGTAATAAATGCTCTTTTTAAACCGTTATTGGGTAAGATTTTTTTGACTTAATTCTTTTGTTTTTCAATACATTTATTAACCACTCAGTTATTCTTAAACCAGACACAATATAAATTCAATTGTTCTATGGCACTGTGGTTACCTTGGGCGTCAAAGTATCTATAGACATACTGACTGACTCATCATTGCCCAGCCTTAACCCAGAAAGCTGAAATATTGCACAGACGTTGTCATGATGTAGACAAGCAATGAGGCCGGACTTTCTGAAATCCGACGAGAACACGCCCTGTCCAAACCCTTATACCTAGAAAGCTGATATTTTGTACAGTGTTTCCCTTTATGATGAAGACAAGGATTTTTTCGAAGCTTTCACGTATGTTCATCGGGGAATACGGGCGATTACACGGACGAAGAACACAAAGCATTGGGTAGATGGAGACACTAGCGCACTACGTAAACTTTATTTATTCATAAGATAACACTGATCTAAATAGTTAGAACATATTATGTTAGTAGTTTTTTTAAAGTTACTTTATTTTTAATAAGGTTTTTGTTATGTATTTGCAGTAGTCTTCTTTTAAGCATGTATGTTGTGCCTGTCCAGGAGACTACGCTCTCACATTACTTTTACATGCTTTTACTAAGTAAATATAAATTATTTTACAAATACATAATATTTATATTCATAGTTAAATAATAGAAAGAAAAATATAAAACAATTTAGTTCAAAATGAAATTTCTCGCTTTTTTACCGATTCATACAGAGACTGTTTGCATTTTGCAAGGCGGCAATTCTTTTTTGAAAGCTCCTACGTCATGTCATTGCACTCAACAAATCAATCTTCGTGACTCGCGACGCATGCCGGTGACGCGCGCCGGCCGAAGTGTTATTGAAAATATTCATGAGCACTGTTGATTTATACCCTTCATTGTCAGTTAGGTTGTAAAGTACATCGATGGAGGCAAAATGATGAGACTCACACATTATATTTATCGTCTATATTTAGGTCGCACTAGGCGATCGGCTAGAAACCTACCACTGATGATATTCAAACTTAGAGCTCTACTTCGATTTTGCTACATGTGGCGTCGAGTTCAATAACGGCGAGTTGACTCAAAATCCGTGAAAGCGGTATGATCAGTTTCGATGGTTGATTGCAGAAATGCAACACATTAAAAAAATGTTATTACAAAATATTACTTCAGAATAAGTTTTGTGGGGTGACGTGGTGTTTAAGTTACCGCTTTTTGGGGCTCTAATCATTGTTTGTGTAATAAAAAAAATTACGAGATACCTGGTTATTTGTCATCCTGGTGCTTGGGTGGATGATATGAGAAGGGTCGTAGTTACAACTCTGATTCGAGAGGCTCAAGATCTGCTACAATGATACAAAATGGACGCCTTTACTCAGCAGCAGTTCCTTCAAGCTGACGATGAAGATGATTATCATTACAGATGCAACAAAATCTTGGTAATCCAAAACAATTATGAAACAATTCTATAAACGTGTGATCTACGGGCGGAGTTCTCGAGTGCGACCGCACAATGCACACACATGCGAGTTGCAGTCTTGCTTGAGCTCCACGCTACTGCTGTTCCGATGGATTGGTTTCTTCCCCGTCGAGGGGATCGCTAGTTCTAGCGTGGAAGAAACGAGGTAAAACCAGGGGCCCGACCGCCTAATCGATCGCTTTAACTGCGTGTGTGGTTTATGACGTCATCTTGTCGTTTCGTGCCGCCTATGAAAGCAATATCGAAAGCTATATATAGCCTTTAGCTTTTGATATTGCTTTCATAGGCGGTGCGAGGTTGCAAGATGACGTCATAAACTATACGCGTAGTCAAAGCGATCGGTTAGGCGGTCGGGGGGCAGTTGTGTAGCATTAGAGGTAATGTTACCCCACCACATGATTAGGCTAGCATAACTGTGTATGGGGCACCTCGTAGCACAAGTCTAGATAGCCCTAAATATCCTAGACGTCCTCCCCTTTGGTGAGTCGTTGCAGGATGTCTCAAACCACTTTGGATACAAGAGATACGTTACCTCCCATAGCTCCGAAACGGCTGGATTGGGAGAGTGACTAATTAACCGGTGGGCTTGCCTTGCCTATAGATTTACCTTTTTTAAAAAAAAGAGGATCATCGCCTCTTTGAATAGCGCTATTTGTTGTATAATTGTTATAATTAAGTGTGTATGTTAATAAAAAAAAATATTTCTATTTACTTTGTAGTGTCAGTTTGGACTTTGTATCTAGAACACCACACTCGTTGGTTCAAGCTAACTCACATAGGTACTTAAGCGTTAGTTACATTTAGCGTATAGGTAAGAATGTTTATTTTTAGACTAAACTTTCGAAGCTATAGGCAACACACTGGCTGTTTGACTCATTTCCCACGATAGGAGCTAAAACTTAACTATCTATTTATAAAAAAAAGAGCAAACTGAAACGCTACTTACAAGTTGGGAAAGTCTTGATACGAGCTCAAGCTATCATACATGATGTTTCTATATTACAAACTAGCGGCCCGTCCTTGGAGCCGGCCCCCTAGCGGCTTCGCACGGGTGGACTTTTTTTAAAAATATAGTCTATGTTACTCAGCGCTAATATAGCATTCTAATGGAGAAAGAATTTCTTAAATCGGTCCAGTAGTTTTTATGTTTATTCGTTGCAAACATACATACAAGATACAAAGGTTTCCTCTTTATAATCTTATTTAAGATAGAACATGAAATATGCTGGCACATGAACCATCAGGATTGATAGGTGTCAACGTTTGTCCATAATCAGAGCTACAGTGGGAACTGTGGTAAATCTGTTCCTCAATCGATCCGTAAGTTCATTGATTTGTATATTTTATTCCAGGTTCTCGCTTAAGAGTTTATACGGTGCCTACTATGCGGTGTGTGTGGTAGGACAAATCACATCTCTGCTACTTTGTATAGTATGGTGTTTCGATTCTGAAAAATTGACTTCTGGCGCTATATGTAAGTATCGGTCTCAATGATACATAATCCAATCACGTGCATAACATGCAAGCGAAATTTGAAAAGTATATTCTGAGTTTACATATTTATTATTATATTCTTTATTGCACAAAAAACACACATACATAGAACAGCTTACAAACAATGGTATGAGCAAAGGTTGACTTATCTCTAAAAGAGATCTCTTCCAGCCAACCTAAAGTAGAATGGGAGCATCATGTTTCAAAGGAAGCGAAAAAAGTGCAAACAAAAATATCTCAAATAAAAATAAACAATATTAGGTATCTAAAATACATATATATAGTAAATAAACAACACTAAAGTTGAAAAATTGTGATTTTTGACATTTTGCTTTATTAAAATTCTTATATTTCGAAATATAAATCGATGACCTATACATTTTATGATTTTAAAAGCATTGTAAACACATTCCTAAGCTATATTAATAAAAAACACGCTTAATCCCGGGGAAATTTTTTTTTTTAAGAATTTTTAAAAATTCTGCCTACATTTTTAGTTTATGAAAATTTTATTTTTTAATTTTTACAATTAATTTTTCAATGAACCTGGCATTTACGTCAGAAATAATAGAATCACCATTAAGAGTATTTAATACTATATCATATTTGTAAAAATGAGCAATTATAATTAAAAGATAATTTAATTTGTAATTTCAAAGACTAGTAAAATCAGTCCCGGAAAAAAATTAAAAATTAAAAAAAAGTTCTTTAAAAAATTTACTACGTAAATATTATAAATGAAATAAATTAAACAAAAACATCATTAAATACTGTATTTAATAGGCTTTCTAACAATGTAATACACTTGTCTTAACAGGAATACCAAATAATGCAGTTAGTTTCACAAAAGCACAATGGCAGATGACATTTGAAGTGAGTGCAGGTACTGCTCACTCCATTTCTTCCAAATACGTTGACACATAGCCTGAATCAGGTTATAACGATTTAAACGTGAATCGGGTATGTCTTCCCAGTTATACTCCGGAACCGATAGCAAAGGTCTACCTATAAGAAAGTGAGCAGGTGTCAGAACTTCAAAGTTTTGAGGATCCTGAGTCAAGGGACATAACGGACGACAGTTCAAGACCGCCTCAATTCTAGTAAATACCGTTACTAGCTCGTCGAACGTTATCACCTGGTCACCTATGACCCGCCGCAATAAAGTCTTAGCAGACTTAACAGTAGCCTCAAACAAACCACCGAAGTGTGGCGCTGCAGGAACGTTGAAACGCCAAGATATATTTTGCTTAGCCGCTTCGTTAATAAGCTCTTGCTGGACATCCCGAGAAGTTAAATATTTTTGAACCTCGCTTAAATGTCTACTTGTACCAACATAGTTGGTTCCGCAATCTGAACGGATCACACTAGGAAGACCGCGCCGTGATGTGAATCTCGTCAAAGCCGCAAGAAAACCTTCAGTCGAAAGGTCCGTAACACACTCTAAATGAACACATTTAGACGAAGAACAAATGAAAACGCAAAGATACGCCTTTAACGTTTTGGCCTTCCGCACCCGCGAGTGCTTGATTATAAAAGGACCGGCAAAATCCGTTTGCACGGTATGAAAAACTCCAGTCGCATTAACCCTGTCACTGGGCAGTCCTGCCATCATCGGCTCCGTAGGCCGAGCTTTAGTTCTAAAACATTTCATGCATTTGAAAATTCGAGTACGAATTACTTGTCCCGCCGAAATAATCCAAAAATACTTTTGCAATATAGCCAGTAAAACTGTAGCAACCGCATGGCAATATTTTTTGTGGAAATGGTCCACAATCAGGCCAGTGAGAGGGTGACGTTTTGGTAAAATAAGTGGATGTTTCTTACCAAAAGACAGACTCGAATGCTCTAAGCGACCTCCAACGCGTAATAATCCGTCATCACTAATAAAAGGCCCGAGCCTACGCAACCGCTTAGAGCATAGTTTATCTTCCCTCAACTGGCTAACATCATCGGCAAATTCCGCATTTTGAACCAATTTAATTAAACGCTCTAAAGCAAAGCGTCGCTCAGCAGCCGTCAACGCTCCTACTAGTTTCCTGGAAGGATTCTTAGCGTTGTGAACAAACCGTAAACAATATGCTACGATCGCAAGCAGCATATTTAAACTACTGAAAAGACTGAATATAGAGTCGGTTTCTACTATCTCCGTGAAAACCTTGACTTTTGTTTTCCGCAAACCAGGTAAGTAAGATTCCGTCTTGTCAATTAGATTTATAGGCCAGGTTTCGGCATCACCTGTCAGCCACTTCTCCATCGCCAAGAACCGTTTCATGGCAAATGGTACCGAATTACCAAGTGAAGGCCTAACCGACAGAAACGGTAAGCGTGCCGAGTATCTTCCGGTCTCATCCCGCTGATGAGTACTTTGAAAGATAGTCTCGCACTCCATGGCCTTAGGGTCCTCAACCCTATCTGGAGTGTCCTCCACTTCCCAAAAGCGTTCCAAAATTTGGTCTGTGGTTGTGTTACAGAAGAAGGTCTGAGAATAATATGTCGCTTTAGGATACGAATTAAAAGTCGTATAAGTAACCGGACCTGTCAACACGTGACCGAACACCGTGTTCATCGCTCGAGGTAAATGATCATTGATCTTAAGACATCCGCCGCTTAGTAATATATCCCCGAGTAGATCTGCACCGATTAAAACATCAATCTCCCGACTGAGGTAAAACTGCTCATCCGCAAGATAAAGTCCCCGATAACATTCCGCCAACTGAGGTGACAAAGAAAAACTTGGTAAATTATGTGTAATTTTATTCAATACCGTAGCACCAGTCATTAAAATAGGTTGATCCGCATATTTCGGAGCTATGGTTAAATTAACCCCACCCCTGCAACCGCTTACAGAAATGCCGCTCAGTCCCGTGACAATGTTAGATTTAAACCGCTTCAAACCTAACCTATTCACGCACGCCTCCGAAATAAATGTACTTTGGCTACCGCCGTCTAATAACGCTCGTGCTTCCTGATAATTTCCACTGTGATCCAATACTCGCACTACCGCCGTTGCAAGTAAAACAGTGCGTTGGTACATACTTGGTTCGCTAACGTGTGAAGCCATCAGCCCAGTAGTCCCAGGTGCCGCATTCTCTGGTAAAACACTGGTTGAGGGCGCACCGCTTGAAGCCGGCATAACGGGTTCACGGAATACCCGAACCATCGAAACACTATTCGCGACCGTCTGCTGTTGACGTTCTGGCACCGATGCAGGAACGTCAAAATGTAATAAATAATAATGTTTGAGCGAATTACATTTATAACAGTTATTGTTATAAGTGCATTGGTTAATGTTGTGACCGTTCAAACATTTGAAGCACAAATTCAGTGAAATTACTTGGCGCTTCCTCACTGCCGGTTTTATTGCTAAAAATTGGTCACACTTAGCAATGAAGTGTCCACTTTTCCCGCATAATTTACAAGATGCCGCATTTTGAAAAGTCGCATGAGCCCTTACCGCATGGCTTGGTCCGCTGCGTCTGACAGGCATTATGCTAGCCTGTGGCTCGATACTAGACTCCAAGATCCAAATCTCATTTTCTAGGAATTTTATTAAGTCCGAAAAAGTGGGCAGCTTGTTTTCAACAATCTTGTCCTCAAAATGGTTTTTCAAATAGCCGTCTAATTTTTGAAAATTTATGTAGAACAATAAGTAAGACCATGAATCTACAGGAAAATTCATTTTTTCTAATGCCTTGGTATTTTCCATTAAAGTGTTTAAAAACGCCTTAAGCCCGCTTAAGTTTTTCGTACTTACATGTGAAGCACTCAATAAATTGTGCAACAATCTATCCGCCAACAATCTCTTGTTGTTATACCGTGACTTAAGCAAATCAATTGCGATCGAATAATTATCGCCGGTAACTGACAAGTGTTGAATTAAGGCCTTCGGTTCTCCTAATAATGAACCTACTAAATAGTAAATTTTTTCTGTGTCCGACAATGACGGGTCATTACCAATAAAATTTCTAACAATAAAATTAAAGCCACTTGGGACATAATAAACCGTGAAACAGGTAAATTTAAACCACGGGACAATACTTTCACTCTGAAAGTTGATAACACCCTTGTCAATTCGGATTTAAATATTGCTAATATTTTTGATGACTATTTTGTAAATATACCAGTAGTAACAACTTCAAATTTAGATTCATCACCAGAAGCTGCACAATCTTTACTCAAAAAACATGTACCAAAATCTAATCTGTCTTTTCAATTTTAATACATTGATTCTATGAATATTATAAAAACATTCAAATCACTCAAAATGAAAAACACTAGTGATTTGTGGGGCATAAGTATTAAGGTAATTAAGAATATTATATTTTCTATTGCGCCCTATCTTGCAGACATTTTTAATTACTGTATCAATAAGGGAAATTCAGTAAGGTTATACCTTTATTTAAATCAGGAAACAAAGAAGACCCTAGTAACTATGAAAAACTTATACTCGAACAATTAATGGCATACTTTAACTCAAACAAGCTTCTACATAAGAAACAAAATGGTTTTACAAAGGGTCGTTCCACTACTGACGCAGGTGTTGCTTTAATAAAACATATATTCGATGCCTGGGAGAAGTCTCAGAACGCTCTTGGAGTTTTTTGCGACTTATCCAAGGCTTTCGATTGCGTTGAGCACAGGACTCTGGTGATGAAGTTGCACTACTATGGTCTTAATGGTTTTGCACTTAAATTGATAGAGTCGTATCTCAGTTCTAGGACACAAACTGTCGATATCAATGGAACTAAATCATCTGGATCTCTTGTAAAAATGGGAGTTCCGCAAGGGTCAATCCTCGGGCCTTTCCTGTTTTTAATTTATATTAACGATTTGCCATTCTTTGTGGAGAACTTCTGTGAAATTGTTTTATTTGCAGATGATACTTCACTCATTTTTAATGTTAATAGGTGTAAGAATAATTATGATGATGTAAATAATGCTCTAGCAAAAGTACTCAGTTGGTTTACTGTTAATAATCTACAGCTTAATGCAAGAAAAACAAAATGTATTAAATTTACATTACCTAATGTTAAAACTGAACCAACTGATATTAGAATAAACGGTGATAAATTAGATTTGGTAGACTCAACAACTTCTTAGGTATAACACTTGACTCAAAACTTCAATGGAATCCTCATATATCGAAATTGTCCGGTAAACTCAGTTCTGCTGCTTATGCTATCAGAAAAATTAGACAATTAACAGACGTTGAAACTGCTAGAACAGTTTACTTTAGCTATTTTCATAGTGTCATGTCGTATGGTGTCTTACTGTGGGCTACAGCAGCTGATGTTGAATCTATATTTATTTTGCAGAAACGAGCAATAAGAACCATTTATAGACTAGGTTCCCGAACTACTTTAAGAAATATTTTTAAAGAAATTGGTGTTCTTACAGGTACACAATTTCAATACTAGAAATAAGAAAAAACTTGTAATGCCACTGTTCAGGTTGCAAAAGGTTCTTGGCTCTTTCTTGGGGCAAGGTATACACTACTATAATAAAATACCTAGTACTGTACAAGATTTACCTTTAGATAAGTTTAAAAAACATGTAAAATCTTCTTTACTTAAGAAAGGTTATTATACAGTCAAAGAATATTTAGATGACAAAACAGCTTGGTTATAATAAAAAATAAAACTACTCTTTATTTTATTTTATTGGGATCAATAATTACTTTAAAAATATCTTAGCGCTGATATGATAGCCTTTATCAGCAATGTCCTACAGTTTACAAATAATATTTATGTTACGTTAAACTTTTCATTAGGTTTTTATTTAGAGTATCTTGAGTGTGTCATGCTCTCTTTAGTGTCTCTGCGGTGGTGGCGTGTGCGTCGGGTCGTTACATTCCCTAAGACATGGTTGAGTGAAGCGATGGCTGATTCATATGTCATACTCGTGAACGGGTGCCGCCTGTGGAGGCTGGTCTGCTCTTGCATACTATTATTTTTATTATTATTAACTATAGTTTAATTTTGTTTTCTTTTTTGTTTTTTTCTTAGACAATTTTTGACCTTTATTAGTGCTGTATGACATTGTGAAAATTTTAACTGGTAACTGATGTTTTGCAAATGTAGATATTATTATATCTTCTCTTTTGTTTTTTTTTTTATATGTGTGATTGTCCTTTATATTTTGTGTTTTTATTTGTGATGGAAAGTGTCTTTTTATGATAGGGCATTTTCCAATATTTTTGACGCTGTAAGGGAGAAAAGAGCTGGACACTTGCTGAGTTTCTTGCCGGTTCTTCTCAGTACAAGATCTCCCGCCCAGAGTAGACTTACGAACCGATGGCATAATGACGTTCATAAGAGCTATTTGTAGCCTAAACTGAATAAATGATTTTGAATTTTGAATTTTGAATTTTGACCTACTAATGACTGAAACAATTCAATGAACGGCACATACTCTTCGAGCTTGCCCGAAAATGTAGGAATTTGTAAGCGCGGTAGCACCGCCCGCGACCTGCCGCCTTTACTTTTACAATCACCGATATCTGATGTAGGACCGCTCCCCATCAGTTCGAAATATTTCCGCTTAATAAAATAGTATTTGTTACTATATATCTCGTAGGCTCGCTTTTGCAGCTCGAGATCATCTTCTTCTGGTCCCTGAAGCCGTAATTCCAAATTATTTTCCACAAAAGTTTCAAAAGTTTTTTCCAAATCAGGAAACCGAACTAAAAAATCATTTTTCTGATCCGATGATAGATCTGTAATTTTGGCAAGAGCCTCCAACAAATAAAATATTTTGAGCTGCCATGTCGTACTTCATTTGTGTTAACAGTGCCTTCCTTGCTGCCGCCATGTTAACCGATAAATGAAGAAACAAGTTTAAATAAATCAAACAAAATCCCACCAAGCACGATAATCTAACACAATTAAAATTATCAATTTTAATACATCAAAAGAAGTTATTTTTTTAACAAATATAATATTTGCTACCGCTAGCCAATACTCCGCACCGCTTATTAGCAAAATATTAAAAAGATAATAATACAAGAAGTGTCTTCCGACCGAAAATCGAACCGCAGACCTCTCGAACCGCACGAGTGACGCGTACCGCTACGCCAAGCCTGCCGGTAACATGAACATTGAAATTAGGGTACACTATCCGCAAAAATAAAGTACAAAACTGTTTTATCTGTCAAAGTCAACCGAATATTCTAGAAACCACATTAAATTCACTTTAATAAATTGACATTTCATTCCTAATGCCAAGCATACTCAGAAAATTCAACGCCGAGTGAAAATTGCGTGTGTTGGTTTCCATAAAAATTGTTTACAAGTGACAGGAAATTAAATATGGGAGGTAAGTGAAATATAATAAATATCATGAAACTAGCACTTATAAACACAATATTTACCGCTAAATATGTGTGTAATGTAGATATGCCGTTTAAACTATTTAAATAACGATGTCTGATTCGACCGTTCGAACCAACAACAATGCCGCAAAGAATGTGTTTCTTGTAAGAACTGTTTAAAAGTACCGAACCATAAGCTTAAAAACGAGCACAGATGTAACTAAATCCGGCTCGAAGGACCAAATGATGAATAATACTTAAATCTAACATTGTAACAGTCACGGGACTGAGCGGCACTTCTGTAAGCGGTTGCAGGGGTGGGGTTAATTTAACCATAGCTCCGAAATATGCGGATCAACCTATTTTAATGACTGGTGCTACGGTATTGAATAAAATTACACATAATTTACCAAGTTTTTCTTTGTCACCTCAGTTAGCGGAATGTTATCGGGGACTTTATCTTGCGGATGAGCAGTTTTACCTCAGTCGGGAGATTGATGTTTTAATCGGTGCAGATCTACTCGGGGATATATTACTAAGCGGCGGATGTCTTAAGATCAATGATCATTTACCTCGAGCGATGAACACGGTGTTCGGTTACGTGTTGACAGGTCCGGTTACTTATACGACTTTTAATTCGTATCCTAAAGCGACATATTATTCTCAGACCTTCTTCTGTAACACAACCACAGACCAAATTTTGGAACGCTTTTGGGAAGTGGAGGACACTCCAGATAGGGTTGAGGACCCTAAGGCCATGGAGTGCGAGACTATCTTTCAAAGTACTCATCAGCGGGATGAGACCGGAAGATACTCGGCACGCTTACCGTTTCTGTCGGTTAGGCCTTCACTTGGTAATTCGGTACCATTTGCCATGAAACGGTTCTTGGCGATGGAGAAGTGGCTGACAGGTGATGCCGAAACCTGGCCTATAAATCTAATTGACAAGACGGAATCTTACTTACCTGGTTTGCGGAAAACAAAAGTCAAGGTTTTCACGGAGATAGTAGAAACCGACTCTATATTCAGTCTTTTCAGTAGTTTAAATATGCTACTTGCGGTCGTAGCATATTGTTTACGGTTTGTTCACAACGCTAAGAATCCTTCCAGGAAACTAGTAGGAGCGTTGACGGCTGCTGAGCGACGCTTTGCTTTAGAGCGTTTAATTAAATTGGTTCAAAATGCGGAATTTGCCGATGATGTTAGCCAGTTGAGGGAAGATAAACTATGCTCTAAGCGGTTGCGTAGGCTCGGGCGTTTTATTAGTGATGACGGATTATTACGCGTTGGAGGTCGCTTAGAGCATTCGAGTCTGTCTTTTGGTAAGAAACATCCACTTATTTTACCAAAACGTCACCCTCTCACTGGCCTGATTGTGGACCATTTCCACAAAACATATTGCCATGCGGGTGCTACAGTTTTACTGGCTATATTGCAAAAGTATTTTTGGATTATTTCGGCGGGACAAGTAATTCGTACTCGAATTTTCAAATGCATGAAATGTTTTAGAACTAAAGCTCGGCCTACGGAGCCGATGATGGCAGGACTGCCCAGTGACAGGGTTAATGCGACTGGAGTTTTTCATACCGTGCAAACGGATTTTGCCGGTCCTTTTATTATCAAGCACTCGCGGGTGCGGAAGGCCAAAACGTTAAAGGCGTATCTTTGCGTTTTCATTTGTTCTTCGTCTAAATGTGTTCATTTAGAGTGTGTTACGGACCTTTCGACTGAAGGTTTTCTTGCGGCTTTGACGAGATTCACATCACGGCGCGGTCTTCCTAGTGTGATCTGTTCAGATTGCGGAACCAACTGCCCTGGCAGGAAGACTTAGCTCAGCTGCCTATGCGGTTAGAAAAATGAGGTCACTTACTGATGTAGAAACGGCAAGATTGGTTTACTTTAGTTACTTTCACAGCGTCATGTCGTATGGTATTTTATTGTGGGGCTCAGCGGCTGACATTGAAACCATTTTTGTTTTACAGAAAAGAGCCATTCGAGCTATTTATAGCCTTAAGCCCCGTGATACGCTGAGAGAGTTATTTAAGCAGATTAATATTTTAACTGTAGCTTCACAGTATATTTATGAAAATATCATTTATGTTTATAAAAACTTAGATAAATTCGAAAAAAAAAGTAATACCCATAATTTTAACACAAGAAACAAAAACAAACTTGCTGTTCCAAAACTTAGACTCAATAAAGTTGGTAATTCATTTGTTGGGAAATGTATAAAAATATACAATAAAGTGCCTTTCACTCTAACAGAATTGCCATTACACAAGTTTAAGACAGAAATAAAACAAGGTCTAATGAAAAAAGGTTACTATAAAATTGATGATAATTTTAATGATAAGAATGTGTGGTCATCTTAGTCTGCTCGCCTGCACATGTCAAAGTCAAAGTCAAAGTCAAATATTCTTTATTCAAATAAACTTTAGAAAAGTGCTTTTGAATCGTCCATAATTTTTTTACCTACTACCCATTCAGGACGTCTATTTTTAGCTGTGGAGAAGAATGGGCGCAAGAAACTCCACAGCTTTAATTCATTATGTAACGACATTTACAAAATTATATGCCGTTACGTTACCAAGTTATACAAGTTTAAAAAACCTTAACAATATATTGGATTAGAAATAGATTGGAGCATTTTAAACCCATGCTGTTTTGTCTTCAATGTAATCAGACACTTTATAATAAGCTTTTTTATAAAGCTTTTCTTTAATAGCGATTTTAAATTTATTAATATCTAGTTTTTGGATATTACTTGGAACTTTATTGTAAAAACGTACACACAGGCCTCTAAATGAATTATTTACTTTGTGGAGCCTAGTATTAGGTACTGCTAGTTTGTTTTTATTTCTAGTGTTTACATTGTGAATATCACTGTTTTTAGAAAAAGTTTCAATATTTTTATATACATACATTAGGTTCTCGTAAATATATTGTGATGCAACTGTCATTATATTAATATCTTTAAATCTCTCCCTAAGAGAATTACCAGCTTTTAGATTATAAATTGCTCGAATAGCCCGCTTCTGCAGCACAAAGATAGTTTGAATATCGGCAGCATTGCCCCATAGTAAAATGCCGTACGACATTACGCTATGGAAATAACTAAAGTAAACAAGTCTAGCTGTTTCAATGTCAGTGATCTGACGAATTTTCATTACTGCATAAGCCGCAGAGCTCAGTCTACTCGACAATTTATCTATATGTGGGCCCCACTGTAGCTTTGCATCCAACGTAATGCCTAGAAACACTGTGGTGTCCACAAGGTCCACATTCTTATCTTTAATTTTTACACTGGTTTTTACCTCCTTAACGTTGGGTAATACAAATCTTATACATTTGGTTTTTTGTTCATTTAATAGCAAATTGTTAACACTAAACCAATGAACTATCTTTGTGACAGCATTGTTCACATCGTCATCAATCGGCTGTCGTCGTTTCACTTTGAATAAAAGTGAGGTATCATCTGCAAACAATACTATCTCATGTTTGTCTTTTACAAATTTCACATTGTAAGTAGTTACACTTTTTTATAAAAGGTTATTATTAAAGTCAAAGAATAATTGGATGATAAAACAGCCTGGTTGTAATAAAAAACACATTATACTCTATTTGTATCAATATATATAATAAAATTAATTTATATAATTTTTATACTGATATGATAGTTTTGAACAGTGTCCTACAGATAACAAACAGCGTTAAATAGATCATTAAGTTTTTATTTAAAGTATCTTGAGTGTGTCATGCTCTCTTTATTGTCTCTGCGGTGGTGGCGTGTGCGTCGGGTCGTTACGTTCCCTAAAATATGGTTGAGCGAAGCGATGGCTGATTCATATGTCATACTCGTGAACGGGTGCCGCCTGTGGAGGCTGGTCTGCTCTTGCATACTTATCTCATTGTTAGTATTAATTACTATAGTTTGATTTTGTTTTTCTTAAACAATTTTTGACTTTTATTAGAGTACTGTAGTGGTACTGTATGACATTGTGGAAATTTAACTTATACCAGATGTAAATTTGATATATTAGATTTGTTTATTTGTTTTGTTTTTTTACATGTTGTGGTTGTCTTCTATATTTTTTGTGTTTATTTGTAATGGAAAGTGTCCTGCTATGATAGGGCATTTTCCAATTTTTATTTTTTTTGACGCTGTAAGGGAGAAAAGAGCTGGACACTTGCTGAGTTTCTTGCCGGTTCTTCTCAGTGCAAGATCTCCCGCCCAGAGTAGACTTACGAACCGATGGCATAGCGACATTCATAAGAGCTACTTGTAGCCTAAACTGAATAAATGATTTTTGAATTTGAATTTGAATTTGAACTATGTTGGTACGAGTAGACATTTAAGCGAGGTTCAAAAATATTTAACTTCTCGGGATGTCCAGCAAGAGCTTATTAACGAAGCGGCTAAGCAAAATATATCTTGGCGTTTCAACGTTCCTGCAGCGCCACACTTCGGTGGTTTGTTTGAGGCTACTGTTAAGTCTGCTAAGACTTTATTGCGGCGGGTCATAGGTGACCAGGTGATAACGTTCGACGAGCTAGTAACGGTATTTACTAGAATTGAGGCGGTCTTGAACTGTCGTCCGTTATGTCCCTTGACTCAGGATCCTCAAAACTTTGAAGTTCTGACACCTGCTCACTTTCTTATAGGTAGACCTTTGCTATCGGTTCCGGAGTATAACTAGGAAGACATACCCGATTCACGTTTAAATCGTTATAACCTGATTCAGGCTATGTGTCAACGTATTTGGAAGAAATGGAGTGAGCAGTACCTGCACTCACTTCAAATGCGAAGGAAATGGACATCTCCGACAGATCCACCTAAAATAGGTAATCTTGTTTTAATTAAAAAAGAGAATGTGCCGCCACTCAAGTGGAGATTAGGTAGAATTGAGGATTTACTGCCTGATAGTGACGGGGTCGTACGAGTTGTAAGACTAAAAGTCTCAACAGGCACGATGATGCGACTGATTGTTAAAATTTGTAGACTTCCCCTAGATGATTAGTTGTAAAACTGTTTTATTTAAAGGTTATTTTAGTTATACGGTCGCAATTTTGCGGTTATTGTAGATATATGTGTAAATCGAATATATCCATACCCTTGTGCGTGGTGTATAATGTATTATCAAAAACTTCTCTGCTTGGGATCCTTCTTAATAAAACCTTTTCTTTTTATAATAGAACCATCATTTATTTATCACCTTTCTTATTTACATTACTAATAAACAATTCTCCAAGACTATATATAAAACATTATGTAAACAAACCAATTTCAATCAAAAGACAATAGCAACTAACATTTTCCACAAGACGACAACTTCAAACTATTTCAAAATGTTCCATACATATATTTATTTTAACTCAAATAACTTCCAGCCAGTAAACTACCATAGACATAAAATTCTATAAAACCTATATTCCAACATCCCCTCTGAATTTTACGTTTAATACAATTAAAATAATAACTCTTATAATTCACATCAACTCCTTTAAAACCCAACTTAACTAACCCACATAATACTAAAAACAACAAACAAACTTTTGAATTAATTAATCTAAATATCTTACATAACTAACTTAAAAATTAAATTTCAAATTAATTCTCAAACAACCTTATATCTTAATAAACCTACATAACTCATCACATCAACGAGTGTCCTTTATGTATCACACACTATACACTGTTTAAGTCTCAAAAACTTTGTTCTGTCCAGTGGTTTAGTCAAAATATCTGCTAAATTATTTTTAGTAGAACAATAATAAATTTCTAATAAATTTTTATCTATCTTTTCTTTAATGAAATGATACTTAATATCAATATGTTTACTCCTTCTATTCAAAATTCCATTTTTAATCAAAACTATAGCTGATTGGTTATCAACAAACAATTGTGTTTTCGGTAACTTATCTGTCAACTCGTAAATCAGACTCTGAATGTATATATATATATATAGGTCTTTAATGCATTCGGCTGCAGAAATATATTCAGCCTCAGTACTGGAAAGAGCAGTAACTGACTGTTTGCGTGAACACCAATGTATTGGACCACCACCATAAAATATTACAAAGCCAGTCGTACTTTTCCTAGTATCAGGATCACCTGCAAAGTCTGCATCACAATACGCTTTTAAAATTAAGTCGTTACCACGAACATATTGTAAACCACTGCTAACCTTATTTTTAATATATCTAAAAAGATTCTTTATATTTGCAAAATCATTCAAGTTAGGATGCTCTTGATGCCTACTACAATAACCAACATGAAAAGCTAAATCTAATCTAGTTTTATTAACCAAATACAACAATGAACCAATCAATTGTCTATATCGATGCACATCATCAACTCCTACTTTCCCTTCTTGATGTGTATCGACTAAAATATCTGGATGACCACTATCTTTTAAGTTTTCACATTTAAACTTTTCCAAAATTTGATTTATATAACTTTCCTGATAAATTTTTATAAAATTTTCACCTACTTTAACATCAAACCCTATAAACTTTTCAGTTTTATCAAATTTCCGCATTTCAAATTCTGTTTCTAATTTATTTATAATTTTATTTAAATCTATCTCATTTTTCCCAATTAAAATACCATCATCTACATAAATAGCCAAGTATATTTCTTTGTCTTTATTAACAAACACACATGGATCTGATTTTAATTGTAAAAACCCCATTTTCTTTAAAAACTCCGTTAACCTCTTGTTCCACATAAGCGGTGCTTGTTTCAATCCATACAAGCTCTTTTTTAATTTACAAACTTTGTTCTCTTTGTCTTTTATATCATATCCTAAAGGTATTTCCATAAAAATTTCCTCATTTAGTTCTCCATATAAAAATGCTGTTTTTACATCAAATTGTTTAATTTTAAAACCTTTTTGAGCTGCAATCGCCAACAACAATCTAACACTAGTAGTGTTTACCACTGGACTATATGTCTCTTTATAATCAATGTTATATTTTTGTAGAAAACCTCTCGCCACTAATCTAGCCTTATATCTTCCACCAGGCTTCATAGTGAATATCCATTTACTTGAAATTATTTTCCTTTTTCTTGCTTCACACTTATTAACAATTTCCCAAGTTTTGTTTCATTCTAAGGAATCTTTTTCCTCATTCATTGCTCTTTTCCATAAATCTTTATCAAAACTATTAAAAACATCTGTATAAGTTAAAAACGAACTCTCTAAATCATAATCTTTCAGCCTAGATGGCAATTTCCTTTCTCTATTCGGTAAAATCCTCAATCCATCATTAATAACTGGATCAATTTCATCAACAAATTCATCATTATCATCAACTACTGTATTTTCTCTAACTTCCCCTCTCAAAGTATTATTATTCTCTTCAATAGTATCATCAAAATTCTCATTATTTTCATCACCAACTCCAATATCCTCAATACAGTCTTCAAAATTTTCAGTGTCTTCAGCACCAACTCCAACTCCTTCAATGCTGTCTTAAAAAATCTCAGCATTTTCAACACCATTTTCAAAAATATCTCCAACAACAACAACAGCTCCATCACGAGCTTCACCACCAAAAACATCACCACCAACTACATCATCATTAACTATATCATTATTTAATTCACTTCTAATATCAACACTAACCTCTTTAAATAAATTATTTAAATCACACCGTCTTACACTCCTATTACACAACTTTAAAAAATCACTAACATCACTCTTATTATTATTAAACACCACATCTCTTGAATAAACAATCCTTAAACACAAAGGATCCCAAATCTTATAACCGTTATTAGTAAACCCTACTAAAAGCCCTTTGCTACTCCTGGAGTCAAGTTTATGTAACTGATAATTATTTTTATAATATGTTAAAGAACCAAAAATGTTTAAATGTTTTAAATTAGTTATTCTATTAAACCACATTTCAGCTGGTGTTTTAACATTAATTGTATTTGCACTCCTGTTTAATAAATAAGCAGAAGTTAAAATAGCTTCACCCCATAATTCATGTGGTAGCTGCATATCAAAAAGCAACGCTCTTGTTCGTTCCATTATTGACCTGTTTAGTCGTTCAGCTTTACCATTCAATTGTGGAGTATAGGGAATAGTGTAATCAATATTAATACCTTTTTTATTACAATACGTTTTAAATTGTCTGCTAGTGTATTCACCCCCGTTATCACATCTGAATGTTTTAACTTTTGTGTTAAAATGATTTTCCGCCAAATTAATATAATTTATAATTTTAGAAAACGCCTCGTTTTTATTTCTAATTAGATATACTTTAACAAAATGTGTATAATCATCCAAAAAGGTTATAAAATATTTGTAACCATCCCATGTTTCCATTTCTATAGGATCACAAATATCACTATGAATAATTTCTAAAGGCTTAGAAGCCCTGTGTCTATTTGATTTAAAAGGTTTTCTACACAATTTCGATTGTGTGCAGACTTCACAGATATCAATTTCCTTAACCTGGTTTCTGTCTATACCTCGAACAAGATCTTTCGTCTTGTTAATAGGTACATGACCTAATGCACGATGCCAAAAATTTGTGTCTAAGTGTATTGCATTAACTGACCTTGAAACAACGACTGGCTTTGTCGTATCCAATGAAAAATTTAAATAATAGAGACCATCTTCCTTGCGGTCACCAACCTCAACGCATTCAGAATTCTGATTTACGATTTTACAGTTCATTCTGAAAAAAATTAAGAAATAATTATCATCGGCTAATCTAGACACTGAAATTAAATTCTTTTTAAGTTGGGGAACACATAAAACATTTTTAAAAATAATATTATTAGTATAAATATTTCCCATTATGTTGACTGAATGTGTGTTACCATCCGCAGTCATGATCTTATAATTTATATTTTTCTTTTCTTTAAGATAGCTCTCAGATGTAACAATATGACTGCTAGTACCTGAATCTATGATGAACTCAACTTCGGATTCTGATTTGTATAAGTTATTTACTTTTTCTTTAAGGCAGAACTTTGTAAAATGCGTGTTTTTCTTGCAGTTCATACAGTTTATTTTATGATAACAGTCTGTATGTCTATGTCCAACTTTCAAGCATTTGTAACATTGAGATATGTTATTAAATGTCTTATTGTCTTGCTTGAATGTTTGATTATTAGGTGTTCTGCAGTTTCTCGCAATATGCCCCTTCTTGCCACATTTAAAACAACTTTTTACATAAAAGGTGTTTTTCGGTTGTCTCTCTGGCTCAACAGATGTTGTTGGTCTTGAATCCATTTGTGTTTCAGATCCTTCTTGCCTCATCTTGAGTTCAAGATTAATTCTTGAAATTAAATTATTCAGAGTCTTGTCGGCTAATGATGTTGACTCCCATGCAGTCCTAAAATACATGAGTCTATCTGGTAGACTTGAAAGAATTTTAACCATTATTTGTTTGTCATCCAAATCATATCCAAGCCCTCTTATTCTTGTAGCTTTGTTTTCTACTTCAGCTATATCTAACATAATGTCATTTTGTATAAATTTAAATTTGTAATATTCTTCTAAAAGTTGTGAAATTTGAGTCTCCTTATGGCCAAGAAATAATGTATCAAATTTTTCTATAATTTTTTTTGTTATATTGGAAAACTCGTAGCTTAAAAAATTACGTATATTTTATTTAGGCTCTTTTGACACACAAAAATTACATGACAGAATAACAAAAAATACTAAAAAAAACAGACAGCGACAGCAATACGGCAAGGAGGCCGTCGTTAACACTCCCCACCCTAGTGCGAAACTAGCACTTAATCAGCTAATGGTACAAGTGCAACGCGCGCCACGGACCGGCGCAGCACGCCGGTAGCGGTGGTGACTTCAACCACTCTGATGCGGCCGTCCTTGCCAGGCACGACACTTTTATCTAAGCCCCGTGGCCATACGTTTCGAGGGGAGTCAGGATCAACGACCAGCACGAGATCACCGATGCTCAGTGGCCTCTTCTCTTGTTGCCACTTCTTCCTGGGTAGCAATTGGGGAAGGAACTCCTTTAGCTAACGTTGCCAGTACATGTCTGCCAATCGCTGAGCGATGCGCCACTGCTTCCTTAAGGCTAGATTCGAATCGTCAAATACTCCATTCAGTGGTAATTTGGATGAAGAGCCTATAAGAAAATGGTTGGGCGTAAGCGCTTCAGTAGAGCCCGGCTCTACTGAGATATGTGTCAAAGGTCGACCGAGGCGGACTTCTCTAGCATCTCTTGTGCTTTAACATCATTAGCGTTATCTTTAGGCTTACCTGAAACACCCAAAGCGTCGATTGCAAAGGAACGGCGCACCTCCTCGTGTAGCTCGCGCAGCGCGTGCGTGACGGCGTCCTCCTCGGGCACCACGCAAAGGTTGAGCGTGGCGTGCACCGGACGCGCGGCCCGCGACGTGCGCGCCACCTGTACCGCCCCGTGTACACACCAACCTAAGGGGGTTCGTGTAGCCGATGGCTCATTGTATCGACCTATACATATTTCTAAAGGCAACAACAAATTATAATTGTCCTGACCTATGAGCAACTCTGGTTTACAATATAAGTTAGTATGCAGTACTGATTTAAGCGCTTTCAAATGCTCATACTTATTGCAGTCTACTAAAGCTACATTTTGTACAGGTAAATCTAATTGTTTTACACTGCGCACAGTCAGGGAGTGCATAGTACCGTCAGTAATGCTAGAAATCCTTAGGGTCATTACACTTGATTCACAAACAAGAACGTTATTGTTCCACGCGCCGCTTACGCGCATGGTCTCACTGCGGCCCTGCAGGCCGGCGCGCGCCGCTATCCCGGCGCTCAGGAGTGACACTGACGAGCCGTCGTCCAATATTGCGGTCGTATCAAACACGCCGTTCGGGCCGTGAATTTTGACAGGAACTACTTTCAGTAGTACGGGTTTGTTATTATCTATGAAACACGTTGCTCCTGTCGCGCTCGGTGTCTGCGCTGAAGAACTCGAAGGTGCAGGTTCCGTGACTGGCGATGGCGCAGGCTCTGGCAGCAGTAGGGCGCTGGCGGTCACGTCGTCCGACTGGCGAGCGCTGCCGTTGACGTCGTAGTGCAGCAGCTCGTGGTGCGCGCCACCACATCCTTCTTTGGTGCACGCAGGCGCAGTGCTCGTCTCACGGTCGTGACGATGCAATACACATTTGAAGCA